>CAWUFQ010000454.1:0-565000 GCA_963921405.1 Cepaea hortensis | reverse complement strand
TTTTCAGGATCATGAGTGTTAATAATATTAATCCTGGGGCTAGATTTGTGTTTAGCTGTGTAGATTCTCTTTGGTCTCAGTCTAACCCTTGCAACAACCAAAGAATGATCCGTATCACAGTCAGCACTGTGGTAACTACGAGTCAATGATATATGGTTCAGATGTTGTCTCCGTGTGATGATGAAGTCCAGCTGGTGCCAATGGCCGGATCTTGGATGTTTCCATGTGACCTTATGCATCTCTTTTGTTTTAAAAAAAGAGTTTGTAATACATAGGTCATTACTGGTGCAATGCTCCAGCAGCCTTTGCCCATTTTCATTCATGCGACCGATGTTGTATTTTCCAAGGCACACTGGCCATGAACTCGAGTCCTTGCCCACACGAGCATTGAAATCACCGAGCATATAAATGTAGTCGGATTTTGGAACTGCCTTGATCACAGAGTCTAACTCCTCATAGAACAAATCCTTCACATCATCAGAGGAATCGAGTGTCGGTGCATATGCAGTAATAATGGTGGCAAACCCACAAGAGGTTGCCAAGCGCAGGGATAATAGTCTTTCATTTCCTCCTGCTGGAATTTCAATCATTCCCAGTAGCGAATTCTTCACTGCAAAGCCCACACCGTGTTGCCTTTTTTCTGCCTGCCCTTTACCCTTCCAGAAAAAGGTGTAGTTGTTTTCCCTGAGTGACCCTTCCTCAGCGAGGCGAGTCTCCTGCAGGCCAGCAATATCAATGTTAAGACGATTGAGTTCGGCATCAATCACAGCCGTTTTTCTCACATCGTCAATATTGGTCAAGTTAGTGGAAAATCCTGGACACATGGTTCTCACGTTCCAGGTTGCAAGCCGTAGCTTGAGGTTTCTATTTATATTTTTGTTTGTACCTGGTGCATTTGTTTTACAGCCTGCGATTCAGATTTTGTCCTAGCCCCAAGCACCCATTGAAGCAGGCAGGCTGTGGCGGATCAGCACCCAATTGGCTGGGGGCTGCCCAGCTTGAGGCGGGCGGTAGCTGATCAGTGACACCTATAGGTGTCTCCCACCGTCAGAGGCAACGCGTGGCGCCCCATGTCTACGCCAACTGACAAGGACATATAACCCGTAACAGTTGCCTCTCGCTTTGATTCCGAGACCAGTTAAGACCAGGGATGGAGTTATTGCCTCTCCATAGCACAAAGCCTGGGCTAAAATATAGAGATCATGTGTTGCCCATGCAGCATGATCCCTCTCTCGGCCTGCCTAGTTCACTCCAGAGGAAAGGTAACACCCCTACATCTGGAACAAGACAAGCTGCAGAAGCTGCCGGATCAGCAAAGCAATGCTCTAACTGTCCGCCTGTCGGAGCTTCGATCCTAGACCAGTCGCCAACCAAGGCTTAGGGCCTGGTCTGCCCTGCCATGACAATTTTGTCTTTAGCTTGCATTTCCTCGCACCAGGGTAAGGCTTGTACCCTCCCAATTGCGCTCTTCCGCCCGAAGCCGTTGGCACAATGTGGGGTGTCGGGTTTGGTAAGCGCCGCCCAACGTTCGGCGCTAACAGAAACCAGGTAGTACCGTCTACTGTTATACGGTAGCTCATGTATGTATGTACATACATACATACATACATACATACATACATACATACATACATACATACATACATACATACACACACATACATACATACATACAAACATACATACATACATACATACATACACACACACACATATACATACATACATACACACATACATACATACATACATACATACATACATACATACATACATACATACTGACAGACACACACAGACACACACACAGACACACACAGACACACACACAGACACACAGACAAACGGACACACAGACACACATACATACATACATACATACATACATACATACATACATACATACATACATACATACATACATACATACATACATACATACATACATACATACATACTTACATACATACATACACACACATACACACAGACACACACACAGACACACGGACACCCAGACATACATACATACATACATACATACATGCATACATACATACATACATACATACATACATACATACATACATACATACATACATACATACATACATACATACACACGCACACACACACGTACACGCACACACATATACATGCGTGCGTGCGTGCAAATATACGTACACATAGGAGTGCACATGCATGTTTGCATTCTAGCACGCATACATACACTCGCGTATACAAATGTGTACATATGCATATTTATTTAATACCTCTCCTCCTGACGTTGTTTAAAATAATTCACATTTGTGTTAATGTTGGAGTGATGTTATTTACAGTTTCTTATTATTCTCTGTGTTTCTTCCTCGACCATGCCAAGTGGTCGAACCATCCAGGTATTTTCTTTTCGGTATTCCCCTTGGTCTCTTCCCTTCGATCTTGCCAGTTGTCACCAAGGTGTTCTTCTGATAACATGCCCAAAAAAGTTAGACTTACTACGTCTAATGTCTCTAATTAGTTTACGATCTTCATTTGTTTCTTGAAGGACTTGTTCAGTCCTACCTATGCCAGAAGAACTGTAATTTCATCCTAATTGTGGCAACACCAAAGAATAGTACTGGATGCATGGGCAGAGCTGATCCTGTATAAATTTTGTGACTGTGAGTTGCCACAACATTCAGGGAGAACTGTCGACTATCCTAGTGTTACATACGATGTCACACTAGAACATACTAACCAAGGTAGGTGAAAATCCGGATGTAAAATGACTGTCGTTTCCATCAAGGATGAACTGTGCGTTTCGTAGAGGACTTTTGTGTTGACATTTTGGTGGCTGCTTTGTGCACAGTGTACTTGTGCGGGCTGTTGGTTGTCGAGACTCCCGTCTTTTCCATTTTTCACACGAGACAGTGAGGAGCAATTTGTGTGATATTCACTGGCACAGGAACGGAGCATAATGGAGACGACCCGTTGCTGTTATGTCGGAACCGCAACTAACCGCAACTAACTAACTAACTAACTAACTATCTAACTAACTAACTAACTAACTAACTAACTAACTAACTAACTAACTAACTAACTAACAACTAACTAACTAACTAACTATCTAACTAACTAACTAACTAACTAACTAACTAATTAACTAACTAACTATCTAACTAACTAACTAACTAACTAACATAGATTAATTACTGTTGTGTGTGTGTGTGCGTGCGTGCGTGCGTGTGTGTGTGTATGTGTGTCCAATTCCAATTTTCAAAACAAAGATTCAAAATTCGGCCTTGTTCACCTATAACTGTGTAATGCCAGACAGCCAATGTATGGCGAATCATAAGACTTTCTTGGAGTACAAAAAAGTGCATTCGGGTAATGACAAAATGTTTCTTGGAGACATTTCATGTGTTCATAGATATATAATTCTGTCTTCTCTGTCCCTTGGTTAGGGTAATTCGAATGAGTTTAAATGTTATACCTCTCACCAGATGACCTGTTAACTATCTCTATTTTTAAGATAATTGCAATGTGAGAGAAGAAATACATCACAGATGAAAGTGAGTACGGAATCTTGTAAAATCTAAAACTTTCATTCTGAGAATGCGACTGTTCTACAGGATAAGACAAGTTGTATTATCTCCTGCGAAAGATGCCACGGCTGATATAGAAATATCTGCTTCCTCTTGGTGATTAAAGCTGTTGAAATGAAAGGATACTGGTTTGACAATCTTCCTTCGGCATGTCCAGAAGTCATGTTTTAAAATAACTCCTTCGCTTTCTAGCAGCATCAATATATTAGAACTTTGCATCGTTTTAAATGATAGCGAAAACTACAATTTTGGATTTGAATATGAAACGCAATATAAGTAAAGATCATGAACGATGTCTGGCTGGGATTTGGCATGGATTGAATATAGGTGTTTGAATTTGGTGATGCTTGAGGAAGTACCGTGTGGGCAGAAAGCCGGCTTCTGTGAAGTCCTATGTCTTAAAATAATTATTAGCACATATGTAAGTCGTTTCAGGATCCTCCTTGAAAATCCGCTCGGTGTTTTGATTTTAACAGAGGATTTTGAGGTAGAAGTGGATACTTTTAGAAGAAGTTAATTTGTGAGGATAGAAGTGGACAGGTACATAATGATTGTCTTGGACTTACAAGCATCAACCAACACGGAGACTCACATACGATCGATCCCCTGATATCTAATAGTATAAGATGGATGTACTAAAACCAGTCCGCATGGACGGTCAACTTATTCAGCATAGCAGATAATAAACATAATTTCACTGTTCTTAGATTGTAACCTTTCTTTGTTTTTTAATTCGCATATCGTTTACAGGACATCGCTGTCAACAGCAGCATCTTTCAGCTGTCTGTTGATTTCTTGGCAAGATTACGCTCAGTAGTTTGCCATTGTCTTCTGAGAGACCGGCTCAGTTATCCCGCAAGTCACCAGCGGGGGTAGAACCGCTTCCAGTTCTCGCCCGCTACGAGACTCTGCGTGATAAACGGGATTATGGAGAAAGTGGTGTAACCCCTCGGCCAGAGAGACCGGCAGATTGTAACCTACCTGTTGCATTAAACATGATTTCACTGTTCTTAGATTTTAACCTACATTTTGCATTAAACATAATTTCACTGTTCTTAAATTGTAACCTACCTGTTGCATTAAATATAATTTCACTGTTCTTTGATTTCAACCTACCTGTTGCATTAACACGCAGTCTAAGCCAGGTAAAAAAGAATGTGTCGTCTAAGGAAACTGTGACCGTCTCCTGGTCTGTGTTGCACGACATATCTGGAGAGTCGTACACCCAATCTGGTGTTGATGCTGTTCTATTTGTTACTACCAGATCGACTATAAGAGGGAAAGGATTATGTACACATACCGTTAATAACATAATAATAAGAGTAGTTAGTTAGTTATTTAGTATGTTAATCAACAGATTATCCTCACTGCATTTCGAGCCATTCAGCTCAAAGGTGACTGGATCCACTACCCAGGGCCTCTCCAGCGTAAGGCGGCTGATAACACTATTTTTGTGTTGGTTTACTATTCTTCTTTGACCATTATATACATTCCATGTCTGGCCATGTCACACCTTTATACTTGATGTTCTTGCAGCTTGTCAAGGTTGCAGATTCACATTCACCACAAAATTCGCTTGTTAGTTATGCCTCTTTGTTGGCATTTGAAATATCAGCCGGCCTATTGCTCGTCCGCTCTCCACAGAAAAGCCACGTGGCTACGCCTTTGGGTTATTTACCAATGTGGCTTAATGTTACTTTTCTCCCACCAGATTTGTAATTTGTCACTATGTTTTCAAGATTATTTCTCCTCATAATGTCCTCATAAATATAGATGGACTACATGTACTTTCTTTAATCAATCTACAAATTTAATGTGTTTCTTGGAGGTCCATCTCATTGATTTTTCTGTCCTTTGAAAACTTTCTCAGAAAGCACATACCAACTGGCATTAGATGTTTCTCAGTCTGTATGCTTACTACCATGTTTCACATGCATATTGTTTATAGTTTCCATTTAGCACGTCAACACTCTATTTCTCATTGCTGCCTAGAGCTTCTTGTTTGTCAGTATGTTTTCCATCTTGAACAAGGACATTCTTGGCATGATGATTCTTGTTCAAATATTTACACACCAAAGTCCATAAGATGATATAAAGCCCATAAACGTGAACTTTCCCACTGTTTATGCTTCACATCGACATCGCAAGATATAAGAGGAAGACGATGACATGGGTTGATATGAGATACGCCTTTTCCGAGATAGTTGTACCGATTCATCTGCCGAAGAATCGTCAATTTACTTGGATGTAACATTGTGGGTTTTTTTTCTATCTTCTTTGAGACGACCATAATTTCTATTTTCTGACCATTTAATTGTAACCCTTGCTACTCACTATGTACAGTCACCTAACTGATGCAGATCATGTTCATTGTCTGCAGGAAATACTGCCTCTAGTGCATATCTTAAATTATAAACAATTTAAAATAATACAGAGTAATGCAGATTTACAGTACAGAATTAAGAACAATACAAGGACATTGTGGTAAACAAATGCATACATAAAACATAACATAAAATCACGGAAAAGACCCCCAAGTGACTATATTAAGGCATAAGAACGGAATGAGAAGAATAAATAGATGAAAAAATGAAAACAAAGAAGAGAAAATGAAAATTTGTGAAAAATATTGAGCTAATTATCTCAGAATCCTAGGTTGTGATACTAACATCACTTTCACTTTGCCATGAGTCGAGTTTACAGAATAGCAGGTTGAAAGTAACGTAGATAAATTAGACAGCACTAGTGATGAATTATCTCGGACGATTCCCCCACGGTTTCCAAAACACTTGTAGGGGTATACTGTGCTACACTGGCAAATTAAGCTTGAACGCGTACCAGAATATACTGAACCACTACGGCTTTCCATGTACAAAACATGCCGAAAAAATCTTTTTATTCTTTCACAACAAGTTCATGTGGTTATACACTCTTGCAATTAACCTACTTACAGCATGTTGTACTGGGTCACTACCGGCCCTCAGCCCACTCAGCTACACCGCTAGCCTCGCTCTTTGTGCGTTAGTGTGTTCAACGGCATGGCGTGTGTACTGACCATCCTGCTTGCTGTACAAATGGTTTCGGTAACTATGTAGCTCTTTTCTCCTGCTTTTCAATCGTTGGTTTCTCATTCATAGTTTAATCTCTGTCCACATCTTCATATTAGAACGCTGTTCTGTCAATTTTTACGATGTGGACATGGCTGTGTTTCCCGACAGACTCCATTCTCCACTGTCCGCTGATTGTTCTCCCCCGTCTTGCTACTTCATTGGCTACTATCTTTCGCCGCTTACCGGTGCATCGTCTTCTTCTGGCTGTCCGTGATAATTCATCACTAGTGCTGTCTAATTTATCTACGTTACTGCATTCTGTAAACTCGACTCATGGCACACCTTGATACTCTTATATAGACAGCGGTGGGACTCTGTGGGCCATGGAGATCAAGGTAGGGGGTGGTAACGGTTCAGAGAAGATCCCAGGTAAATAAGTGAAAGTGGTACATTTAAAAAGTGGGAGGAAGGCAAGGATAGACACTGGAAACAATGGAGATGTGATGGTGGTCCGAGAGTGAAAACCCCGGTGGATGTCCGTACAATGCATGAGTGGGTGCCATATCTTACATTATTGATGTTATGCACACCGACGGCGATTCCTCTCATATCTTCTAAATGACTCACACTTGTTACTATATTGGTATGCATGGTCTGAAGATGTTGAACACACCTGTTATACACATCTCTTTGATCTCTTCTTTATCGTGTTTATGGCAGCTTTGTGTGTGCAATGTATGTTCTTTACAATTCTAAGGTTGTTATGTCAATTTGGGGATGTGCAAGGATCTTTAATGTATCGACGTATCTTGTTCTTTCAAAAGCATGTGTGTAACTAAAGAAGAAACATCACCGTCAAGCGTCTTGCCAGCTGGCGAAGGCATTCATGTATCTCCACAGATCACGGTCTTTGCTGTTCCTCTGTGACGCCATCTCAGTCCATCTAGCATAATTTCTCTAGGTCTGCCCACTCTGATTTCCTTGATCTTTCCAGTTGTCACGATGTTCTCCATTGCCTCTCTTCTCATCATATGACCAAAGAAGGCTGTTTGTCTCATTCTTAAAGGGAGTCTCTGTGGCGAAGTCGTCAAGCCGTTTGACTCGTGCTCCGAAGGTTGTGGGTTCGAATCCGGGCCGCACCCTTCGGTTTACGAGTTAAATGTTTCGGAGACTCCTGTGGGTCGTCGCTAAAAGCTACGGAGTTCGTGCTTTGTGTGACGCTTTCTGCGATGCGGAAAGAGACTGAGCCATATGGGTTAAAACCCGGTGCGATGAAGTCGACCTTGTCGACTTTTAAGCGACTTGTTATTTAATATAATATTCTAGTTTTATTAACCTCTTTCATGCAGTCGTTAATTATTCTGGCAGTCCAAGAAATTCGCAACATTTGTCTTAGGAACCATATCTATGTTGCTTCCACATTCTTGCTAATTTGTTCATTTACATTCCAGGACTCATTGCCATACAGCAAAATAGGTCCTAGATAACATTTCAGCACGCTCTTTCTTACATTCGATGATAGTGACTTATTGCATAAGATACGATTCGTTTTATGAAATGCAGCTTTTGTGTGCCATATGCTGTTCTTAATCTCGGTCATGCATCGTTCATCTGATGTTATAGCAGCCCATAGGTATTTAAAATTATCCACTTGGAATATTCCTTTCTATTTAAATTTCACATTTGGGTGTAACTGTTTTCTTTGATACCACAATTGGTATTGTTTTCTTGATATTTTAAGATAGTTCTTTCATTGCACTCTTTGTTGCTATAATGTCCAACAATTGTTGTAAAACAATAGCATTGTCTCCATCAATAATCTATCATCTGCATAACGTCGATTGTTTAAATTATAACCTCCGATAGGTTATATATGATATATACGATATATATGAGGAGAAATGATTTGGAGAACTTGGTGACAACTGGTAAGATCGAGGGGAACAGATCAAGGGGAAGACCTAGAAGCAAGTATCTGGATGGCTTGGCCTTGTGGCACGGTCGAGACAGAAACACGTAGCTGATCCACGACTCTGGTGATCGAGTGAGATGGCAGAACATGACCGCCCACGCCTACCGGCATGGCACATGATGGATGGATGGATTGATAGGTATTTCTGGCTTCTCTTTGATATTATTCACTATTACTTCGCTATAGAGAGAGAAAAGATCCGGTGACAAAATACATCCTTGTCGTATTCCTAGTTTTATTTATTTATGATTGTCAAATATAATATAGTCAGGTCTTAGTGAGATATTATTGAGCTACCGTATGACAGTAGACGGCACTACGTGCTTTCTGTTAGCGCCGAATGTTGGGCGGCGATTACCAAACCCGACACCCCACATTGTGCCAACGGCTTTGGACGGAAGAGCGCAATTGGGAGCCTTACCCTAGTGCAAGGAAATGTGACCTAGGAGACTAAATGTCAGGGAAGGCAGACCAGGCCATAAGCCTTGGTTGGCAACTGCTATGAATCGAAGCTCTGACAGGCGGACAGTTAGAGCATTGCTTTGCTTTGCTGATCCAGCAGCAATTACAGCTTGTTTTGTTCCGGACGTATTGGTGTTACCTTTCCTATGAAGTAAACTAGACAGGCCGAGAGAGGGAACATACTGCATGGGATAGACATGGTCTATAAATTCAGCCCAGGCTTTGTATTTTGGAGAGATAATTCCATTTTACAATCTATTGTCTGTCAAGACGCCAAGGTGCCAGTCAGTCAGGAAATTGCTTTATTTCTGACGAAGTATAGCTAGCTAATATATTTTAACATCAACGTGAGAAGATACAAAACAATACATACCATACTGACAGGCTGGACCGACCCATCCACTTACACACTGTGACTTCACTTTACATTCTCCGTTGTTGTCATATCACCATTGTTACTGTTTTCTTGATATTTTAGAAGAGTCCTTTCATTGACTCTTTATTGCTACAATGTCCAACAATTGTTGTAGATCTTTTGTATTGTCCCAGTCAATACTCTGACATCTTCATAGTGTAGATTGCTTCCATTATAACCTCCGATAGGTATTTCTGGCTTCTCTTTGATATTAATCACTATTACTTCGCTATATAGAGAGAAGAGTTCTGGTGACAAAACACATCCTTGTCGACCTCCTGGTTTTATTTGTTCATAATTGCCATATTTTTAATGAAGCATAGCTAGCTAAAATTGTTCAACATTAAAATGAGACGATATAAAACAATACATACCATACTGACAAGCAGGACCGAACCATCCACTTACACACTGTGAATTCGCTGTACATTCTCCATTGGTGTCACAATTGTTATTAACACAGTGGCATTTGTAGCGACAAGGAATTCCAAACCATTCAGGAGCATTGCATTGTCGAACTTGTTGAAAAGAAATGTGAAAATTGAAATATATATATTTCACTGTAAATATTTTATATTCAGTTAGTTAGTTAGTCACAGTTCCAATTTCACGGCAACGGGTGGTCCCCATTATGCTCCGTACATGTGCCAGTGAATATCACACAAAATGCTCCTCACTGCCCAATGTGAAAAGTTGAAAAGACGGGAGTCTCGGCAAGCCAACAACGCGCACATTTACACTGTGCATAATGCCGCCGCCTGATTGCCAATACAAAAGTCCTCCACGAAAAATACAGTTCATCGTCGATGGAGTCACCGGAAAGACTTCAATGACCCGGGTTTTATCTAATATGGCTCTGTCTCTTTTCGCAGGGGGACCCACCGAAAGCGCTTCAGCACAAAGAGCGAACTCCGTAGCTCAAGCGACGACTCTCAGGAGTCTCCTGAAAAATGCACTCTTGAACTGAAAAGGCAAACCATAAATTCAGCAACAGCCGGCCGCCATCGTTCCGAACATACATTTCACGCTACAAACATCCGCGAACAGATATAACCAGGACTACAGCATTCCACACGAAATTCACAGTTAACATTGTCGCGCCTCGCACACACCCAGTAGCAGGGCGATGGAACCATGCACTAGCAGTCCAACATGAGGAAAATGCGAATGCAAATCGTAGCCAGTAGCGTAAACACTCCCGAGACCTTATAGGTTCAAGTGTCTATCCGCCATGTAGGGGACCGAAACAGTTTATATTTACAACCGACATCCAGTAAAGTAATATGGTTTCACCCACTTTTTAGATACATTCGTGATGGAAAAGATACCTCCAAAGTAGATATTGTTAACATATGTTGATATTTATCACAGTAAGTTGAACTTCAATACCAGGGAAATACACAAAGCAAGGATATTGCCAGAAAGCGTACCATGCTGCCGCTGGAGGGGTCGCATTGAGATGCATCCCGACATTAAACAGCAGATACATTTGTAAACAAGGGAGGAGTTTCTGAACAAGAAAATAACGAAGTTTCATATTTTGGAAACAAGAAAGATAGACAATCACCTCAGTGACATCTAGTACATTCTATATCGACAAAAACACATCACCACTCTTCGTTCACTGAATGTAAGGAAAGGTAAGGTAACATTTACACGCCTAAGACACAGTGGACATACTGAGCGAGACCAAAATGTTTTACTGACCATACCGTACTCAGTGAATGCCGATGGCTTTTACTTCCCGAGACATTTATTATTATCCTTATTAGGTTTGGGTCAATAAGAACAAAACTCGAAACTGCCCTAATCTGGATTGAACCCAAGACCATAGGCACGGCAGATGATCGTCATGCCGCCACACTTTCGTGACCTCAGGTCGGGAACCGATAGACAGATTAAAAGCTTAGATTGTGCCAGATCGCTACGTTACTATGAATTTGAGGGCTAAGCAAACAAACTTCTGAACATGTTCTGCATGGACGCCATATATACACGGAGTTAGAAGGTTATATTGGTCCACTAAACCAAGCTGTACTGTATAGTAGGGAAACTCCACAAGTTTAAGTTCTTCATGAGAACTTTCTATTCAACGTGCATGCGGTGCCGATTACTGAACAGCATTTTGACGGGAGGGGTAGGACTGTTATTTGCTGATGACATTCTCGTGTATCGACAGGGTTGAGATAGACAAGCGGTTGCCAATGATACGCAGGACGATCTAGATCGAATTTCCTAATGGTATGCGGATGCCAGTGCCATTTTCACCCAAGCAAAGGCATCGGTTCCATGGTTCTCCATTGTCACAAAGTAAATGATGACAGAGTGACAGATGGAGTGGCTATGGTTGTGTCTAGGGTATGTCCTTGTAAATGTGATGTTAAACAACAGATTAACCACGATGCATCAAAATCAAACACCAGACTGCGCACACAACACTTTAATTTGAACATCTGGATACAACATTATTCCTCAGGAACGTTCAGTGTGTATATATATATACATTGCATAGGCACAGGTACAGTACATGTAATCCCAACCAATCACGCTGCTGCCAATTAGGCTCAGTCTTTAATCCTTCGCCTCCGAATTCGACTCCGTGCCGTGTGTTTCAGTGGGAGTAATTCGAGTAGAGAGGGAGTTAAGTGGACTCCGTGATGTGTGTTTCAGTGGAAGTAATTCGGAGGCGAAGGATTAAAGACTGAGCCTAATTACTTCCACTGAAACACACACACGGAGTCCACTTAACTCCCTCTCTACTCGAATTACTCCCACTGAAACACACGGCACGGAGTCCTCTACTCAACTCCGTCACTATTCGAATTACTCATTGAAACACACAGCATGGAGTTTCTCTACTTAACTCCGTCACTATTCGAATTACTCCGACAGCTGACATACACTGGTCGAGTCTCCACACCCAACTGTCCATGACGACCCGACCCGCAGCCGGTCTCAGCTTCAACTCTCCAAGACGACCCAACCCGCAGCCGGTCTCAGCTTCATCTCTCCAAGACGACCCAACCCGCAGCCGGTCTCAGCTTCATCTCTCCAAGACGACCCGATCCGCAGCCGGTCTCAGCTTCAACTCCCCATCAGCTTGGAGTCCAAACATCAACTGATCTCCGTCAATCTTTGTCCCTGCATTTTAAACATTCTATGCCCTCACAATGCCTCACACACAACACATAACCACTACCTCATCGCTCAACTGTCAGCACCGCAATTACCCTAGCCAGCTGACTTCTTCTCAGCTCCCCCTTCACTCACTGTCTTCTCATTTTCCCCCTCTGGGGGACTTATTACCCGCCCTATTTTATCTCGTGAACTTGTTCAAGTGTCCCCTTGCTCTCCCGGACACTGACCTTAATGTCAATGACCCAGGCATGTGTCACTACCCCCTCCTCAAAAGAAAACATCGTTTTCAAATGTTGGGAGACTAATACTTATCAAATATGTGACCCAGACACACTGCCTGGGTAGCCGTAAGTATGACTCCAACTTACTCTAGCTACCACACTAAATAATACATCGAATACTCATAGTAAACTCCCATATTCCCCACACATCAATACAAACAACCTTCCATCTAGTGTACAATGCATGGGCTAAAACATTGCATAATAATCAACACATCATATACAACATAATATTTGTGTACCCACAGGTCTATTACTAACTTCACGACCACACCAACTATTTGTGTACCGACTCTATATCAGGTGGTTCCATTCTTGCATTACCCATCCTCTGCTTCCTGTCGATGATGTATCTACCTTTCATGTACCTATACCTCATGTTTCCTATATCTTTAAAACATCTGTTTGCTAATCCTACCCCTGGTTCAGTGATGTCGCCACCAATTTGCTATCTGCGTCTTGCACCGTTACACTGGAGTCTCTGTTTAGTTTGACCTCTTTATTAAATCTTGGCCCATATACCTGGCACCCTGCTCTCGGCTGCAAACGCTTTCTACCTATGTGCCCTGCCCATATAATATCCTGAGCTGATCTAGTATCTTGGTCTCTATGTGCTACGGGTACTACTCCTTGCCCCCGTGTAGTTCCGCCATGTGAAAACCGGCGAGTGAGATTATTGTTCCTCCTTCCGAGGCACCATCTACCCTTCTTTGATTGCCTATGTCTCACTTTACTACACTCTTGGAAACATGTGTCTATAGTAGCATTTTGTCTCTGAGAGCCACTAACGCTATGTTTGAGATCAATTCTCACCTGCTCAGCTGCACCATCCCTGTCCTCTCTTTCCCAGTGCTGAACTTCTTTCAATTTTGCTTCTGCAAACTCTTGTAACTCTTTACCCTTCAGGCCTAACCGTTCACCTGCTTCAATATATTCCATTAAAGTAGGCATCTTGTACTTGTGGACACGTTGCTGTCTGTCAGCCAACTATAAATGTAAAGACTCTGCTGCGAGTCTTTGTGTACCTTCCCAAAGTACACCACCACTCACTGTGTACGTAAATTCGTAGTACTAATAATATCACTCTGTACTCCTCCAGTCACTCTACAAGCACTAGGTAGTGAGGGGGAATATTGCCTATACTCCCTTGTATATATATAACAAATAGCTGTAGAAAATGTCCTGGAAATATAGTTAAACATACATATAAATATACACGAATGAATGATAACAATATGTGATGTCTATTAGACGCTAGACGCATAGGCTGGTGAAACGCAGACGGATGATTACATAGAAATAAATACCTCTGCCAAAAACATGCCTATGAAAGACCATACCGTGCGCATAATATACCCTGACATATACCATCTAGATAGAAGCTGTTTTAACGTAAGAATTACAACAATACCATATATCAAAAGAAATCAAATATCATATGTAACAGTAAAGAGAAAACAGTAAAAAGAACAAATATAAAATGAATAATGTACATATATCTGACGATAGACACTTGGACACCGTGTATAATGTCAAGACGACCCAATGCTCAACAGCACAAACAAACAGACTCGTCAGCTGCCTCTCAACAACATACAATGTGCACCTAGAAAATTTACCTTTGCCTTGTCTCCCGCACTTCACGAAACAATGCAAAAATATCCTACTTATTACGAACACTGGACCACATACAAATAATTACGTAACGCACAACAACAGTACTTAGGACGATGAGAGAAACAGAAACAAGAAAGGGAAGCCAACAACAATGCGATGGTAGAATCTCACAAAAGTCCTTAGTTTGTTTCCAATAGTCTCCAAAAATCGCATGGAAATGTTTGTCGGTTACTGTCTTAAAAAGATTACGACGTTAGATTCCCACAATGAATTAGTGTTCTGATGCGTTGTCACCTTTTTTTTTTTTTTTTTTTTTGACGTGGTGATACGATTTTTGACTGTCGTAAAAGTTCAAGATGATAGTAATTATCCCAACGCCTTGTCGCTACACAATCCGTAACGTTTTTGTAACCCTCCCTGTGGAGCTGGCATGTGATTGTATAATGTATTTTATGGCTCTTGTTTTGCCAAAAATATAGGGTATTCGTTGCGTTTTGGGGGGACGAAAATACCGTTAAAGTCAATGCATGTTTAACTGCGTAGTCGCTGTCGCTTTGAAGTGATGGTATGTCTACACTGTTGCCGAAAAGATTAAACAAACGAATGGCAGTAAATGATCCAGCGCTTTAAATCCGTTTTGCAAGTCTTTTTTTTTTTTTGGGTAGAGAGATGCGAATATACTTGCAATGACGGCACCTGAATGACTGTTGTGGATTGTATCCCGATGACCCTGTGATGACACACATACACACAAAGACGTTAAGAACAATGACCGTAACTCCTGGTTTCGGAGCAAAACACCTTGTTATTCTCAATGGAAATTTTTCCGTCAAATTCCCTGGTACATGGCCTTGGCTCACAAGGTCATCTCAATTAGTACCTCAGTGTACTACAATCTTCACTGAATGATAGAACTGTTCTTTATCAACAAATACACGCACTGTCCTACCACCAACTTCTAGTAACTTTCCGTTGTCCACGGCCTTGAAATGAACCCACCGGTCATCTGTTTCTCTTTATCACAATAATCCGTGTAGAAACTTTTACTTTTCTGTGGAGCAACGATTGTCACCTTTGTGTGTTCTCCACACTTTTCTCCTATAACTCCCCTCTCCTAGTGGAGTTTTTTTTAAACCATGAATTACCCTCGTAACTCCTCTGGCGGCCCCTTCCCGTCCTATTATCTGTGCCGAACTCTGAAACCGCGGTACACAAACACTTGCTGTCCTCAAATTCACCTGTCTTCACACAGGTATCGTGTACAAAATACTCCGCTCTGTAAACGGCTGTCTGTGTTTCACCTGTCCTTAACAGCGCCGACTTTTTCGCCCGCTGTCCGCCAGAAGACTCTCTAAGCAGCGCAATCCTTGTCTGTGTACTGTGAGTAACCCCCACTGTCCACTTTCCCCCTCCGGGTGGGCAATGGTGGCTTTCTCGTGAATTAGCTGTGGTTTGTAATCCTGTCTTCGTCGTCTCGTGACAGTGGTGATACACGTATCCTCACTTGCACTGTCTGCGTTAATTTATCTGACACACACCCAGCCTGATCGTTGTCTACTCGCTTTTACAGGGGTGAACTTGGAAAACCAAGTTGTTACACTTACGAACTGATTCATACTGATGTAAATCCATGTACCGAATTCTTTGATTGACGAGCCCGCACTTCCTCGTCTGTTACAAAGTAAATGATGACAGAGTGACACATGGAGTGGCTATGGTTGTGTCTAGGGTATGTCCTTATAAATATGGTGTTGTTCGAATTACTCATTGAAACACACAGCATGGAGTTTCTCTGCTTAACTCCGTCACTATTCGAATTACTCCGACAGCTGACATCCACTGGTCGAGTCTCCACACTCAACTCTCCAAGACGACCCGACCCGCAGCCGGTCTCAGCTTCACCTCTCCAAGATGACCCGACCCACAGCCGGTCTCAGCTTCAACTCTCCAAGACGACCCGACCCGCAGCCGGTCTCAGCTTCAACTCCCCATCAGCTCGGAGTCCAAACATCAACTGATCTCCGTCAATCTTTGTCCCTGCATTTTAAACCATTCTATGCCCTCACAATGCCTCACACACAACACACAACCACTACCTCATAGCTCAACTGTCTGCCCCGCAATTACCCTAGCCAGCTGACTTCTTCTCAGCTCCCCCTTCACTCACTGTCTTCTCATCTTCCCCCTCTGGGGGACTTATTACCCGCCCTATTTTATCTCGTGAACTTGTTCATGTGTCCCCTTGCTCTCCCGGACACTGACCTTAATGTCAATGACCCAGGCATGTGTCATGCCTAAACAACCATATTGTGAACACAGACCTGCCGGCAGTGAGAATGGATGGGAGCATTTTGAGTAGAACCCAGTCGATGACATATCTTGCCTACCATGCACGTCGTAAGAGGCGACTAAGGAGGCTATGGTTCCGTCGCCCTGCTACTGAGTGAGTGCGTGGCGCGACACTGTGAGCTGTGAATTTCGCGTGGAATGCTTTTACATCTGTCCGCGGTTGTTTTTCGCGTGAACTGCATGTTCGGAACGATGACGGCCGGCTGTTGCTGGATTGACTGCTTTGCCTTTTCGGTTCACGAGTGCATTTTTCAGGAGACTCCTGGGAGTCGTCGCTGTAGCTACGGAGTTCGTGCTTTGTGCGGCGCTTTCGGTGGGTCGCCCTGCAGAAAGAGTCCGAACCATATGGGATAGAACCCCGGTCAACGAAGTCTTTCTGGTGACTGCCGTTTTCATCGACGATGAACTGCATTTTTCGTGGAGGACTTTTGTGTTGGCATTCTGGCGTACCTGTGCGGGCTGTCGGCTTGCCGACACTCCTGTCTATTCCATTGTTCACATGGGGCAGTGAGGAGCAAAATGGGGACTACCCGTTGCCGTGCAGTTGGAACGGCGACTAACTAACTAACTAACTGACATATCTTGGCGTGAGGCTTGGTCGTAGCCTGTCTTTCAGAGATCATGTCGATTATGTCATAATGAAAGCTCGAAAAGGTTTGTCAGCAATGAGAGTCATGGCGACTACCAATATCGAGCAAAAACTGCTAATACTTCTGTTCCAAGGACTGGTGCTTTCACCCATCGAGTATGCCCTGGCCATCCTCACTGTCTGCCCTACACAGATTGGACGACTTGAAAAGGTACAAAACGAAGCCATTCGCATCATTTGGGGCTGCACGAGAGACACCAGCTGTGTAGCGATGAGATACCTCCTTGACTTCCCGACAATGAACCACAGGATCAAGATCTGGAGAGCTCGTGCATTCTTGAAAATAGGTGCGGATGAGCAGCACCCTCTGCATAAAGATATATGTAGAGAAAAGGGCAACAGGCTAAACAGGGGCAAATCATGGATGGGTAGGGTGGAAGATACCATCAGACAGGTCTACAGTCCTACTAGTTTCAACCCCGGCAAGGAATGAGCGCCTGTGCCTCCAGCTCTTAAGTGCACCTTCTCCTGCATTATCACACTTGACAGACGGTGCAGAGAATAGAACCCTATCACTGTCAACGCAGAAGTCAACTCATCTATGAACACGCAGACAACCCCGAAGTGCTCATCTATACAGATGCATCTGTTGTAAAGAAGCAGAGAAGTGCATGGGCATTTACAGCCCGTTCAGCGGGCCGAACCGTTCAAGAATCCAGTAATGCCCACACTATGCCCACGAGCGGCATGACGATGAAAGTGATGGCAGTAACACAGACTTTCCTATGGCAAGACTCACATCATTATACCAACGTGTGTGTACTAAGTGATTCAATGAGCATGATTTGGAAGGTCAAAGCTGGATCTGTACGTAGACAGTGGACTGAGTCGCTGAAGAAGTATGTTGTCCGTAAAGTCACCTTCATCTTCGTCCCGGAACATGCGTGGGAGTCGATGGAAATGAACGAGCTGCTAAACTGGCTGGCTCTGCACCCCCTGCAGATGGCCAGCCCATGGATCGTGCTGATGTTATTAACGTCCTTAAAGACATGTCGATAACAGAAGACTTTGACGTCAGTGAATCCACATCGCTGTCCGGTATGAAAGACTTGGGAGTAAGAATTGGCACGGCCAGACACGAGAGGTACATCTGGAAAACGAGGTGCTTCGTTAACCAACATAGAACTGGCACTATTAGCCACTGAACGCTGATGCATATGATGGGGGAAGGATCTGAGCACCTATGGACCTGTCCGGAGTGCAATGAAGATGCCCCAACTGATAACTGATAACTGAGTTATATGATTAGAGAAATATCAATATTAATATAAAGGAATTTGATACACATATGTGAATAATAACAATTCACATTTACACACACCGCAAAAGATTCTATGATACAGTAACACGTTTCAATGAAATAAAAGAAGAAAAAAATAACACACACACACACACACACATAAAACAAAGAGAACAATAAGCTCGCATGCTACTCATACCTGCCTCAGCACACCTGTCGGTGTAGAGTATTAACGCCAGTGACAGAATTTGTAGAAACCACGAACACACCATGACGTCTCTTGTTGTCTGTAATATAATACTATAATATTATAAACACCCACACACGCAAATACACGCGTATTATACGTATATAGTATTATTTCAACTGTATAATAATTTTTAAAAAAAAATTAATATAGTCGCATTTGTTAGGACACAAACACGTACACTTACACATACATACATTCATACATGTATGCACTAGAAAGGCTGATAGGCATACTGTCACATAACATCTTGGAATGTCGATCGATAAAAAAATGTCGCGCCAAATGTCTACCACAAAGCCGGCAATTCTTTAATGTGTTGTTGATCGAGGAAAAACAGCCGCGCCATACGTCGGCTGGCGGAAGCCATCCTTTGAAGTTGTAGACGGATTGTCTGGGTAAACGTCGGCAGGATCTTTTGTTGTGGGAACAAGAATTCTCTAGATCACAGGCCGGCAAGACTTTTTTAAGTGCCGGGACAGGTCCCCAGATGAAAGCGGAATAGATGGCGGGTTGTTTCCACCCAGTCTAACCAGGACAGAGAAAAATAGATTCTAGACTGTCTATCGTCTTTCCAGTTATGTGACGTCACTCAGACTCAGTATGAAACCAGTTGAGGTAAACAACTTTGGGGTTAGTCGACCAAATGTTGTGAAGCGCTACGGACGTGTGCAATATTCTTAGTTTGTTTCTAGAGAGAGACTATAGTGTCTAATGTTGATTTGCATCGGCAGACGTTTAACCATTGTGTTATTCAATAGTCTCAATTTCAAGCAGGAATAAATATATGGTATTTAATTAATTAAATAAACCTACATTAGATCTTTCTTAGGAATCGAGTGTAGTAATGTGCGTTGATAGAACGTATTATAAGAGCATCGGCAACAGTAGCCTATCGCGTAGCTTAAACTAGCTGCTGTGAGGTATCATTTAACTCAGTGAGTTAAGGGGAATGTAGTGGGATGATATTTAGGGAGATTGAAGATGGTTGGGGGGGGGGGGATGAAGGACATGTTAAATGTTAGGATCTTCCAGTAGGGCATCTGCTGGGTTTCTGTCCGTTTCCTTTAGTCTTTCCTTGTCTTACCATGACTCAGACCGATGTGACGAGCTCCTCGGCCTTATGACAGAGTTTGGTTCTCTGTTATATTTCTGAGTGCGGCCGGTGGCCTACACTCACATAATAAAGGTTGGAATCGGGTTGCTCTCACCAGGTGTGTTCTCTCTTCAACAGGTTCCACCATAGTTACCACCAGCTAGAAGAAAAGTCATGGCTCGAGTATTGAAGGCAGAGTTTACTGAGAGGCTTTTGCACTGGGCCCATAACTCAGAGGGTCTGCAGGAACCTGGCCCCTGCTGAGCAGGAAACGATGATAATATAAGAGTGTTTCCTAGGTGATAGGTTACATCACATTAAAATCAAGACACTGACAATAACACCTGTACCAGGAACATTAGTAGGTATAGATTCCTGGAAACTTAACAGTATATGTTACAATTGGTGAATTCCTATCATTACCAATTAACAGTATGTGTTACAATTGGCGAATTCCAATCATTACCGATTAACTGTGTGTGTGTTACATTTTGGAAATTCCTATGAACAGTAAAATACTAACATTAGGTTTTTTCCAAAGTGACAGTAACATTAATTTTAGGATTCTTTGATCCCAGAACTTTTATGAAAGAGTATTTGCACAGTGTGTGTTAAACTGATGATCAATATTGGACTGTTTCCACTATTAATGACCAAGCATCCGGACTGTTCAAGTGCTATCGGAGGAAGTCGACACTTGGCCTGAGAGACACATCATTTGGGTGAGGTTTTCTGTTCATCATATATGGTGCTGTTGTAGGGCCAGTACAGGGATGAAATTGACTTTGCTCCTGAGCTATTCGGTCTGACTCTACATACACGTTAGATTAAACGACAGACATTCTACACATACACTTTGCACACACCTGACATTTTTCTTTATTAAATTGTTTTTGTCAGTTTAAAAAAAAAAAAAACTAGTGTTGTGTGAGTATGTTTTTTTGGAAAAGAAGGAGAGGGGGCATGGTCCATTGGTAAGAGAGAGAAAGAGAGGGATCCAGGGACTGACGGGGTGTTGTGGACAGAAAGCTGGGAGATTCTCAGGATAAGGATTTGGGGTTAAAAGGATGTCGGTGTTGATTCCCCTCACCCCAGGGACGACACTTATATAAAATACGACACATACATTAATGTCTATCTTTCTGCTGATCTACATAAATACATTCATTCACATATACATACACACACTACATAAACACATACATACATACATACATACATACATACATACATACATACATACATACATACATACATACATACATACATACATACATTCATACATACATACATACATACATACATACATACATACATACATACATACATACATACATACATACATACATCCATACATACATACATAATACATGCATGCATGCATGCAGGCAGGCAGGCAGGCAGACACACAGACAGACGCACAAACAAATATACTGACATACAGACAAATAGACATACATACATACACACATACATACATACATACATACATACATACATACATACATACATACATACATACATACATACATACATACATACATACACACATATAGGCATACATACATACACACACAGACATACATTCAGGCAGACAGACAGACATACATAAAGGCAGATAGACAGACACACACACACTCTTCGCTCCTCTCAGTGTCTGCCTGTAAAGAACATGTCAAGCAAATGTCTATTTAAATTGTATGTCCGTTGCAGGACCTTGCAGTCACCCTCAGACCCTAATGGCTGTTTTTAAATTTATTTTTAAATTTTTATTTACTAACATTTTTCATGTTTGGTGTTTTAAAATTGATTTCGGAACGTAAAGTTGTCAACATCTAAACCCAATATCGGGAATGAACTCACTACGCCCTCGTAACAAGGAAAAGTGTACGTTTGTTAATAAACAACTTAAGATCTATTACATGTCCGCTGCAATAATCTCCTGCCTTTATTTGCTCTTCATGAATTACTAGGCAAATTTACATTTAGTTGTAAATAGGTAGCCGGTCTCTCTGGCCGAGGGGTTAAAACACTTTCTCCGTAATCCCGTTTATCACGCAGTCTCGTAGCGGGCGAGAACTGGAAGCGGTTCGACCCCCGCTGGTGACTTTTGGGATAACTGAGCCGGCCGCTCAGAAAGCAATGGCAAACTACTGAGTGTAATCTTGCCAAGAAATCAACATACAGCTGAAAGATGCTGATGTTGACAGCGATGTCATGTAAAGGATATGCAAAAGATTTGTAAATAGGACAGCGCTTTCTAAACGAGAAGTCAACAGACATAGCTGACGGGCATGTGAAATAAACACATTTACCCGCATCCTGCAACAGCAGTTAAAGCTTGGGTATGTTAAACGCCGCTTTCAACGGCGTGACATCAGTATTAATATATTTTTTTTTCATATCCTTTACAGGACATCGCTGTCAACACCAGCATCTACGTTATGTACCCTATGCCTATGTAAATTATGTATAATTATATTACACACACATTGCACCCATTCCCATAAGAATCTGGATACGCCTTGTGTCATCACCTGACTGGTGACAGAAAAAACCGAGGTGCGGTATTGTAAAAAAAAGTTTGTTAGCGTGAATTCACTAGTTTGTGGCCAAAACATAAACAAAATGTCGCCGCTTTCCATGATTTAAGTTGCCTTTGGAACTATCAAAGGCATATTCATTGGGTGGGGGTAAATATAAGACGGCAGGAGAAATTTCATAACTATGAAACAGTTTTCAAAATAATTGATCATGAAGGAAGGCATTCATTTCTGGACAAACTATAGTGCCCTGACTTGCTCAGCTGAAGATATTTTCCACGTACACTTTAGTCACTCGGTCGCCAGAGTAAAGTTTACTATGCCGTTGAGTAATTTCCACCCTCTTCCTCGTTGATGTGCAGTTGAGATTTACCCTTCCTCGAGTGATGATACCATTATGTCATCTATCAAAGCCGTCAGTGCTTTTAGATGACAAACATATACTGGTAACAAAAAGTAGCTATAAGAACTGACAACCAAACAGATACTTTTCAAGATGTTAAACACATGTATACAGCAAAATTATCAAAATATACATACAAGACAAGACAGGAATATCAGTTTGTGGGAATAATGAAAACCACATGCAATATGCTGATGAGAGGTGTTTGAATTCTGAAAATAAAACGCAGTTACAAAAATGATAGATACAGTTCTACCACGAAGTCCATACAATAGTCTTAGTTTGAACACCCGAAAATGAGAAGCAATGGTTGCTACAAAATAAAACAGTGTCTTCCCGAATTTAAAGTCAAAGTAAACTGAACTATTCTGATAAAAGCCAATGTATTTAATAGTTGCGTACTTTGATAAGAGCAGATGATTATGAAAGAAGTTAAATCTAGAATAGCCCTAACAAAAGCAGTATTTTACAAGATCAAGAATATTCTATGCAATATATTTTTCTCAGAAGTGAGGAAAAGAGATTGCAGAGCCACACACAGCTAATCTGCATGTACGGAAGTAAATCATTGACTCTTAGCATTGCTAAGTGATGCAGATATATGGTTTTTATAGAAGAACTATACAAACATGTTAGATAAATAAACAGCTTCACGACGATATCTCTAAAGACGTTAACTCACAAAAGGAAATGGCTACTAGCATGATAACAGGACAGCAGACATTCTTTGGCATATCGTGAGAATGGGAATGCTGGAGTAGGTCAAGACATCGAGAAAGTTGGAGGGGAATAGAGGCAGAGGGAGACGAAGAGAGAAGATGATGGTTCGTTTAGCATCATGGCATGGAAAAACAGCGCTGCAAAAACTATTGGCAGGACACGAGGCAGAAGGCTGTCGACAGGCGTGATAATCAAAGCCACACGGCGTAAGAAAGAAGTAATAGATCTAAACGTCAAGATATGATGGAATAATACGAGTTATGAAGAAATAATGCGAAACACGGATAATGGATAATGAATGAAATAGAGAATTATTCATTAATTACCATAACATGTCTTACACTGACTGTCAGCGGCCTGGGAGTTGAAAGCGGACATATGACAAGGGCAGGACATAATTATGCCATGGATAGGACATAGCGGGACTAGAGTATCCATCTACAGACAGGACAAAAAGACATAAACATGACAAGGTCCCTGAGCAGGGCAGCCTTGCACTGAATGACCTGAGACACCAGTCAACATCAGACGGAGTGAGGACAGGACGACAGCCAGAATACCGAGACATCTAACATAGCACGATAATTGCAGACCACACGAGGTCACACGCCACGTGACCACAGGACTAAAGGCTAGAGAGATCAGACTGGACAGGACCGTGATAGAGGAAGGATGCTTGTGACTTAGCGAGCGAATGTATTGATTGCCGACATGAAAGCTTGCCTCTGCTGAGCGAATGAGGCAGTGATTTGCCGATACGCTGTGTGTGAGACAGAACTGCGTTACGAATAACATGAATGCTTTTTGTGGCTGAGTAATTGATCGTACTTATAATGTAACATATTGATATAATGCATGTAATGTGCTAACGCGACTACGTGCGTTAAATAAATAATATTAGTTTTTACATGCATTTTTTTGCCGTGACACGTTTGTGTATGCGTGTATCTATTGCTCTGTCGCACCCATGACAACGAGTAATAATTGAGCCGTTGACAAAGAATACATGGGGGATCTATATATTTTGGTGAAACACAAAGAAAGTCATGAAAGAAGATACACGGGGGACTCGATCCGTTTTGGCGATAACTCCAAGACAGTTTAACGTCGATTAACATATTTTTGACTGCTCTTGAGTTAACCAAGTTAAAGAAATTGTTTACAGCACACAACTTTACATTCTCAACAAGCTTACACGCCATTAAACTTATCAACTACGACAATTTGATAAGGTGGACAGAAATTTAAATAACCGATAGAACTTGCACACAGTTCTCACGCTGAAAAATTATAAATTGTATCTTTCCTCTAAATATTGACACTTCACTGACATAACCTAATATTATCTTTTTCCCACAACAGAAGATGTACAATGATGTTTAACAAAGATTGCTTGTGTTTTCAAAATTTGATGTAAAACAGCTCCAAGTTCAGTGGTGGCGATGGACCAAATTCAACTCTTCAAGATAAGTACTTTATTTGTATATTGCTTCCTAAACTAGCCTTTATTTTGTATATACAATTGTATGCATAAATATTGTATTTATACATTGTTGATTACCACATCCAAGAGAAGTAATATTCTGTTCACATCAAAATTACTATAAGTTAGAATTTTGAAAATATCAACACTGAAAGATTGTATTGAAGGGGGTAACGAACTGGGATATACGGGTGATAAACTATCACAATGGCCTGAAGCAAAATATAAAGAGAATGTAGAAAGAGAGCAAAGAGCACAAGAACGCCAACTCAAGAAAGAAGAGTTACAGTTACAGAAAGAATTAGTAGAAGCAGCTACCAAACAGAAAGAATTAGATATCAAACAGAAGGAATTAGAAGAAACTACCAAACAGAACAAATAATAAAACACTTCACGGGAGCGCACTACAGAGATTCCTCCCTATTGAATCATTCTAAATTTTCAGAGAAAATTGTCAATGGCAGTAGTGACAAACCTACAAAATTCTGTACTATCAGTAAATTAACATCACGACGAATCAATGACGCATACAAACTGTATGCAAACAAAAGAACTCAAACATTATAGTTGGTACTAGATTCGTATGCCCTACTGTTACGTACACACAGACAACACTTTATGAAAGACACCGACGTAAACACAGATCACAATGACATTTTCTCAAAGGGACATAATAGATTAGACATAGTCAAAGACATAAACTTACATTTATATACTGCTAATCTTCTCATATCACTTCCACTACTGCTGCTATTAATAACATTATTGGCTGCACTGTTTACACATCAACGTTAGTTAATATTAGCCATATTGCTACTGACGAATCTACTAACAGTGATACCGACAACGTCATTAATAATTCAGTCACCATAATTGTTTCATATCCTATTTAAAGGCAGAGTTTTCATCGGATTTTATTTGCCTGAATGTTCTACTGACATAAAATGTTGTCAGTCACATATAATGTGTCAAAATTCAATAAAAAATGTACAGAACCTTCTGACAGAAGTCCAACCTATGCGACTGGCCTTTCAACTATTCAAATAGTTGCCGTCAAATTGGTCTGACCTCGCAACCACTTATTTACACAAGAAACATAAATGTATTGTTACCATAATAAATATGTACGATAAACTTATACCATATCTTGCTGAAATAACATGTACCTTTGAGAATCTACTAGCGAAAGCAAGATCTTGTGTAAAAAAAGTCCTGGTTTAACAGATGAAATATTACAGATAAAGAAATCTTTTTTTCTATCACATCTATCTTACGTTTACCTAACAAAGATATTCCTGTCATTTTAAGGACAAACGCCAGTACCACTGCCATCTCGAGCGTTCTTTTTCAACGATACAATGGTATGGATCATCTAGTGATTTATGTAAGAATGAAGTTAACGCCAGCTGAGACTCCCTATAGTGTGGCACAGCTTGAATGTCTCACTTTAGTATATTCTGTGAGTAAATTATCAAAGGCCTCAATGGTACGCTCTTCTTCGTAGAGTCCGACAACTCGCCATTACTTGTGATACAGCAGGGACAACCAAAAAACAATAGGATGCATCTATGGGTCTTGCTACTCCAAGACTATTCATTTTCTATACGCCATATAAAAGGAGTTGACAATATTATCACTGATCTTCTTACAAGGATTTCAGATCCACTAGTCATCTAGATCGACCAACCTCATCAAGATTTTTAATTAAATAGTGATATTGTATTTAAGTTTCACAAGACAAATACAGAAGTAATGATTTAATTTTCCAAATCATACACTAACATGACAGTGTTATTTGGTTACTTATTCGGTTACTTAAAATTTTTCTTTTCATTAGATAAGTGTTTCAACAAAGACACACACAACACTTAACTTGGTATTAAGTTATCATTTTTGAATTTCTAAACAGTTTGCAAAGTTAAAATTATTAATGTTATATAAGAAATAATGCACATTAGTGATTACCAGAGATAATAATTAGGGGAAAAAGCTTTAAGTCATAAGCATTTCTCAGTTTCATTTTTGTTTGCCTGAAAAATTTAAATTAGAAACAGTTAAACCACAACCTTAAAGTAATAACTTATTACCTTAACTTGGATATATTTAAAATCTTAACTATATGCATATTTTGCCATGAACATGTATTGCGAATGTGTGAATGAAAGATGTACGTAAGACATTATAAATGTATTAAATTTAATACGATGTAAACTAATGTGCAAAATATTTGCACTCATTCCTCAATTAAGTTTTGTATTCGTTTCCTACAACACATGTGATTTGTCTCATTTTTATATATGTAAATATTACGAATACATTACACCATTAGGAATGTATCTAAGTATCACAGCTCGGTAACCCATCTCAGAAATTATAAATATGCTATTTGAATAACGAAGACACAAAAAATAGATTGCACGATTTATTGCCTGGCATATTTCGCTGCATCTCGTCAGGTATATACTGCAGAAATCACACCACATAAAATGAAATAACTAGATAAATCCTTCAATCTGAAATAAACACATATTCGCACAATAATGTCGATTGTCTACCACGGTAATTTTAAACTGACTAACATGTCTTTCTGCTTGCACAAGGCCGGCTTACGCAGGTTGATCACTATGGCTTCAGCAAACTTTAACAACCGACTTCTTTGTGTGTTGAACAACACATGGAAGGCACTATCTCTTTCAACCACATGGCACAATTTAAAGACTGGTGTACCGTAAAGAAACATGGACTGGTCAATATTTCAATTTTAAGAGCTTCGCACCTTTCCAGTACAAATGGGGCCTAGTACAATCCCTGTTTGACCGTGACAGAAGAACTTGAAACTCTGAAGAATGCCCTAAACCTGAATGGGTACTCCACATGATTTATAAAGTGCCACTGCCAACAGCCCAAACCTAAACCAGAAGAAACTACAGTCCTTAAACTCAAGGTTTTCATTCAGTTAACCTTCCGAGGAGATGACGTTATGCAACGTTTGCAGGACCGGCTCATCACAGCAGTCGGGCGAAAATTCTGTGCTGCAACTCGAGTTATCAGGTACAGAACCACACCGATCCCCATCCCAGCAGTTAAAGAACATGTAGCTTTGTACACCAAATCGAATTGTATTTACCATGTTACATGCAGGTGCGAGGCCATCAACATAGGTAGAACAGAGCGACAGTTACATAACAGGGTGTTGGAACACATTCCGAACTGGGTGGACAAGATACTACACACAGAAAACTGTAGCCTAGGCAGGCCGACACACCGGAACAGTCCTGCTTCATCGATCGCGAGACACGTGCTCGAGAGTGGCCATGTGGTTGAAAGAGATAGTGCTTTCCATGTGTTGTTCAACACACAGAGTAGTCAGTTGTTAAGGTGTGCTGAAGCCATAGTGATCAACCTGCGTAAGCCGGCCTTGTGCAAGCAGAAAGACATGTTAGTTTAAAATTACCGTGGTAGACAATCGACATTATTGTGCGAATATGTGTATATTTCAGATTGAAGGATTTATCTAGTTATTTCACTTTATGTGGTGTGATTTCTGCAGTATGTACCTGACGAGATGCAGCGAAATATGCCAGGCAATAAATCGTGCAATTTATTGTTTGTGCCTTCGTTATTCAAATTCACTATGGGAAAACATTGTTTGGAATATGCTATTATTTGTGAGATGTGAGAACCAATCTGAAGACACTTAGAGAATAGTACTACACATATTATAAACATACATACATGTTTCTAATTTGCACACAAATAATTACAAATAGGTCACACACACACACACACTACATAAACATATAAATTACACCCACGATTATATAGAGAAGTAATGGGGAAGAAAGGGAGACCATCCTATAATTACACATACAAGGGACACAAGTAGTTCTTAAAGGGGAAACACTTGATATTGCATACGATCACTACCGACAAGCGGAAGTGAGACAGTGGTACATCAGTGAGTGAATATCTTGTAAATGTTGTATAACCATTTTTTTGGGGACCATGGGTAGTAATATTACCCTTGATGAGTCTCCATAAAAAGAGACCTTTGTTCCTTGACACCAATTTTGGGTGTCTGAGAGGGTTGCAATTGGAGGGTAAAACCAAAGATGTGAGTCAACATTACCGTGGACCGGCAACAGTCCCCAGTAGTGAAATGATCAAGAGAAGTAGACTCTTTGTCAACTAACCAAGATTCCACAACTGATTATACACCAGTTGGTCTGTGGTTCGACAGTATATTAAACCTTTACAAACTACAAGTTGGCATCCAAACCTACTCATGCCATGACAATTTACGAACTCTCTTAGGCCTCTGACTAATTAGTACAAACTAATTAAAGACAGATAAAGTATTGTGTCACTTCTGGGTAAACATAAGTGACACAAAAAGGGGGAGATGGGGACCCTGTCAGCGTCCTGCGAGTTGAAAGAGAACATATGACAAGGACAGGAGATAAGTATGCCGTGGATAGGACATAGACGGGACGAGAATATCCATCTACAGACAGGACATAAGGACATAGACAGGACAAGGTCCATGAGGAGTACAACCTTGCACTGAATGACCTGAGACACCAGTCAACAACATACGGGGTGAGGGCAGGACGACAGCCAAAATACCGAGACATCAGACATAGCACGATTATTGCGGACCACAAGGGGGTCTCACACCACGTGACCACAAGACTGAGGGCTAGAGAGATCAGACTGGACAGGACAGTGATAGAGGAAGGATCGTGTGTCTTGGCGAGTGAATGTACTGATTGCCGACATGAAAGCTTGCCTCTGCTGAGCGAATGAGGCAGTGATTTGCCGATGCGCTGTGTGTGAGACAGAACTGCGTTACGAAAAGCATGAATGCTTTTTGTGGCTGAGTATTTGATAGTACTTATAATGTATCATATTGATAGAATGTATTCAATGTGCTAACGCGACTACGTGCGTTAAATAAATAATATTAGTTTTTTACATGCATGTTTGCCTTGACACGTTTGTGTATGCATGCATCTATTGTCTCTGTCGCACCCATGACAACCAGTAATAATGGGGACGTTGACACTGACCAGATAGTCATATTTTGCTTAATAATAGTGCAAATGTTTGAGCTGACGTCGTTAATCTATACTAAACTATGGACTATAAAAGGCATTTGGCAGATTTAAAAGGAATCCCCCGTCAATGCTAATGATGCACTAAGAGATCCCACAGAAAATTGTTAACTTAATAAGGGCAACATGTAAAGATATTAAATCCAAAGTTGAAGAGGAAAACATATCACACTGAAATAAGAACAGGTATGCGACAGTGGTTTCTTGTTTGGTGAGCTTTATTATTCTTACAGACTATAACTGATTTATTATGACAAAATTAACTACCGTCAGACGTGAAATTCCATGGACTTTGTCAAAGCAGCTCCTCGATCTGGACTTCGCTATCTACACTCACCTCCTTACCCACACACGAAATAGATGCAAGATAAACTACACTTGATAAGAGGTCACATCAATTACGTCTTAAAATTCAAAATAAAAAAAAAAATTGCGAATGAAAAAGATAACAGACACAAGAAGGAAGGTATGGCGACTGGCGTGACTCAGCGGACCCAATATTAGGCACAAAATATATGGTACCTTGCTACATACTCAATATTCCGCGTGACGTGAAATGCGTCCTTTAGTTTACTTTTACTTAACACTGAGAGTTACTTCCTGGTTCAATAGAAGTGTATGCGGATCCCTAATTATAATAATAGTGTTTTGCTTAATGCTCTATATATGCTTTTGCTAGTCAATACATCTATTCATTTTTGAATATATCGTTTCATTTGCATATTGCATGCGCTTCAACAAAACTGGAGGTCATACATATAATTGTAGTTCAAAAGCTTTGAAATGCAGAGATGTTGATTCAAATAAAAAACAAGATATTTCAGTAGTAAAGTGTTGTGAAATGTCTTCATTTAAAAGACAATAAAAAAAAACCAACCATTTAACAACCATTTAAATCAATTAAAAAAACCTCAAACAGGTAAAGAAAGCTGTTCACTCATTTGAGGCGTATTGGATATGTAGAGCTAGCCCCATAGTTTAGGCCAAGGGTGGGCAAACTTTTTGTACGGAGGGCCGCATTGACAAATGTAAAGCTATTGCGGGCCGCATGCATATATATATATATATATATATATATATATATATATATATATATATATATATATATATATATATATATATATAATGTCCATTTTGTTTACAGCAACCTATCACAATAAGTAATTATTAATTATTTATAGGTTATTAAGCAGTATAAATGACTAATTATTGCAATTTTATTAAACTTATACACTTTTACATTATATTTGACAATATGGACAAACAATTTTACTAATTTGTTAACAAGATTGTTATTATAACAAATTTTCTTTATTATCTATCAATGGTTTTAATTTAGACACAAACCGACTACACTGTCACTATAATTGTTGATTTCTAATGAGATGTATGTAACTGCTAGCACTTTTTGACAATATTCTTGAAATCTGGAGCACGTTTGCTTGTTAAAATTCGCATGAAAGCATGCAAATTGCAGTCCGACAATAAAGACCTATTCTTAGATTTGTTGATTTTCAAGCAAGAGAATGCTTGTTCGCAAATGTATGTTGATCCAAACAATGATAAAAGTTTAGCTGTAAAGTTTTCAAATTGGGAAATGATTCTTGTGATAAAGATCCATAGAAATCCAGTAAACCATCTGTCTTGAATTTCTCTTTCAGATCATGATCTGCTTGTAAGTCTTCTGTACTAAAAGGGGAGCTGAGAATATTGAACTGTGGCTCTAAGTTCTTGAAATCTTGGAATCTCCATCCAAATTCTTCAATCAATGCATCTAATTAGTCTTTGTACTTTTCAGTCATTTGACCAGAAATGATTTCTTATTTCAGCAAAGGGAAGTGAAAAAAATCCTTTTTCACTTGCTTGTCTGGAGAACAGTGAGAGATTTGCCTGAAAAGAGTTTACATGTACATACAATTCATGTGTAAACACACCATTGCCCTGAACTTTGACATTCAATTCATTTAACATTTCCATAATTTCAATATCTCCATAACATGTTTGTGGATTTTAAAAAGGCTTACGATAGTGTACATAGGAATAGTCTATGGAATGCTATGCGGAAATTTGGAAAACCAAGGAAGTTTTATCAACATGACCAGACTATGCATGGAAGATACTTATAATATAGTAACATATAAAGGCAGGGAATCAGACCCTTTCCAAATAACATCTGGCTTGAAACAGGGTGATGCACTATCGCCGCTACTCTTCAATCTGGCTCTAGAGAATGTTGTAAGGAGGATAAATGAGGAATGTGATATTGGAGGAACATCCAAGCTGCTTTGTTATGCAGATGATATAGATATTATAGGGGAAAATGAACAAAAGACATTGGAAATATTGACTCACTTAAAGGAAAAAGCCCAACAGATGGGGCTGGTTATCAACCAAGATAAGACAGAATATATGGTAATTTCAAGAGAAGGAATGGCTAAAAACTCTTGCCACATACAAATAGATAATATTACCATTAAAAGAACGGAAACATACAAATACCTGGGTACAATCTTCAACTGCTCCAACACCATAAGGGAAGAAATACAAACTAGAATCTATTCTGGAAATAAGATATACTATGCACTACAATATCTACTAAAATCAAAGTCGCTATTTCGTAACACCAAGATCATAATATACAAAAAACTGATCAGACCAGTTGTGCTGTGTGGCTCTGAAACCTGGAGTACAACGAAAGGAGACGAAGCCTTGCTACACACCTTTGAGAACAAAGTTTTAAGACGCATCTTTGGACCCATTAGGGATACACAAAGTGGAGAGTGGAAAAGAAGAAGTAACAAAGACATTTATGATCTGTTAAAGTCCCAGATAATCATTGGTATCATGAAGGCTAATAGACTACAATGGCTGGGGCATACAGAAAGAAAGGACGATAATAGGGAAACAAGATTCACTCAGGAAATAAATGACCGTAGACCCCGAGGTAGACCAAGAAGACGGTGGAGAGATTATATATATATATATAAGCACTTGGAATCAACGACTGGCAAGAGAAGGTCAACCAGAGAGACGAATGGAAAGGGATTGTATCTGCAGCAAAGAACCTCAATGGCTCGGAACGCTGAAGAAGAAGAAGAAGATAATTTCAATGGCAAACATGAAGTCTAACTTCCACTCTTTATTTACAATGTTACTATTAAAGTCACATTCAATGCCCTTCATCTCTAGGAACATCACTATTTCTTATTTGAGTTCCCACACTTGTCTCAATACCTTGCCGAGACTCAGCCATCGAACACTGGTGTGGTACAGGACATCGGAATGTTCAGTTTCCAAATCATCAAGTAATGCCTTGAACTGTCTGTGACTAAGTCCTCTTGATCTGATGAGGTTGATGACAATGACAACTGGGTCAATAACATGCTTTATATTCAAAACAGTTTTACACAGACTTTCTTGATGAATTACGCAGTGAAGTGGTAATAATATGTGGTCTGGATATTCTGCTTTAAGTTTATCACTTATCAACTTTACCAGACCTACATTTTGTTTCCAGTCAAAGCACGAGCTCCGTCAGTTGTAACACTTGCCATCTTGTTCCAAACCAATCCAGTTCTTTCAATACAGTTAATAACAGCATTGAATATACCATGGCCTGTGGTTGTGTCTTTGAGTGTCTCAATACTCAGTAACTCTTCGGTGAGTTTGAAAGAAGTGTTTATTCCAATTATAAATATCAAGAATTGGGCAGTATCATGTACATCGGTACTCTCATCCAATGCAAGAGAGTACCACATAAATTGTTTACTTGCATCTTGAAGTTTATGCATCAAATTGTCACTTATCTTGTCAACACGTCTGACCACACTTCTTCTTGATAACCTAACGTCAAATCTGTGTATTTGTTCTGGACACATAGTTTTTTCTGCATCTAGCAAACATTCCTTGATGAACTCGCCATCCGAAAATGGCTTGTTCTGTTTTACAATTCTGTGTGACAGCACAAGACTAGCTTCAGTTGCAGCATCTTGAATTGAAGACTGTTTAGTGAAAACAGTTTGCCGTTTCTTCAAATTTTTCACCAACTCTAGGCATTTCCTTTTCCTCCCTTCGGTTGTTAAATTGTATCCGAAATCGGAATGTTTTGTTTGATAATATCTTTTTAAATTGTACTCCTTGAAGACAGCCACTGACTCACGACACAGCAAGCAAACTGATATCCTACCAACTTTTATAAAACAGTACTTAGTTGTCCATTTTTCATTAAAAACACGGCATTCATATTCAATCTTACGTTTGTTATTGACACTCATTGTTTTAATAAAATTCGAACAGTTAGAATTGTACAAAACTTTAAAACGGAAATGAAACAAAACCTACTTCCGGCTGTGTGTGAAAATAAAATATTCGGAAAACAAGTAGTAAACTCAGAATAAATTTCTGAAATATATTAATTTGAAAATTGTAAATGAAATTAACGAAAATGAAAAATATTTATAACAGCAAAAGACTTTTAAATTTAAAATTTTCTTGTAGAATAAATCATTTTATTCACCGGAGAAATATCTGTTTTTCATAAAATCATCCGTATTAAATTTTTACATGTCGATAAATATTTCTCTATATAAAATTTAATCATCCATATTAAATTTTTACATGTCGATAAACATTTCTCTATATAAAATTCGATAAATTCGCGTTTTAGCATTACATGGTTCCAAATGTTGCTGTAGCCAGGGGCGGGGTTGGGGTGAGCGCCCAACCTTGCATAAATACCTAATGGCTCGTGCATTCATCACCTATGAAGCAAAAGTCCAACTTCTGGCCTTCTCGTGGCGGAACTGTTTTAACTTACAGGAGAAGGGGCGACGGCGAGTCACTGGCGCCGAGAAATATTCAGAACGCTCTTGATGTGTATGCACGTACATGCATGCGCAGAAATGTGTGTGCGTGCCTGCACACCTAAACTCGAGAAAGACCACAGTCTGCTCTAGCAATGGAAAGGTGCTGAATACGGAGGCAACCAGCCAGGAGGCGCACCACAGAAATCAGGATGCCACCAATCACGCGTAATGAAATATGTCGACTACTGCTAAATGTTACGGTGGTCGCCCTGCTTTGGACCCCCAGGCAGGTGCAGTGCTGGGCCATATGCCTCGAAAGGGTCCAACCACAGCTACTGGAGGTCCTTCTCAGATGTCCTATGGAGCTAGGGGACCTGAGAATAGAGCGTCTGGCCATACCAAACAAAGACTAAAACTAATGCACAGGAATGCGGAGGGATTTAGCAACAAAGTAATATAGCTAGAAAACATCTTGGACCAGGAAAAGGTCAGCGCATGTTGCTTGCAAGAAACACACCTCAACGAAAACGAAATGATGTCTTGGAAATTGCCAGTACTAAGGACACTACTTTCTGAACCTAGCAGCCAGCATAAGGTCTCCATACAGTGGATACCATCCCATTGTGGAGTACCCGGAAACGACATAACTGATCGATTGGCTAAAGAAGGAGCTAAAGAAGAACTTCCTGTTGTGCCCGTTATATACCACCAAAAAGAAAAGAATGATCAAATCAGTCAGAAGGCCACCAAAACCTGCTCAAGACGACTACCACGTTATGGACAGACCAGAACAAGTCATTATTCTGCGCCTCAGAACAGGACACAATAGATTACGCAACCACATGTATACAAGATTCAAGATTGGTGAATCAGCCATGTGCACATGGGGATTATCGTCGCAGTCAGCAGAGCACATACTCAAAGACTGCCCAAAATTACAACATGTCTAGGCAAACCTTCTGGCCTAGAGAGGCGATAATGGAAGATAAACTCTATGGACTGCTGAGTGAAATAAAAAGGACAGTTAAATTCACACAAGAGACAACATTGCAATTATAGACATATTTAAAGTGAACGAAAGGAGAAGAAGAAGCATTACATTATGAAGGTCAAGGACTGTTTACAAAAATAGATAATTAGAAAGAAATTTTATCAAAAATGTTAAAACAATCATAACGGTACATGAAGTTCTTTAAAATTCAACAAGATAACCTAAAAACGAAGTAAAAATTTTTATTCCTAAATGCCCACGCGGGCCGCATACAATCAGTTGGCGGGCCGCATGCGTCACAGTGGCCACCTTTACTTTTCTGGTACCTATTTAAATCGCATCGACCTGCAGGCCAGGTCAGTGGAGAAAACGATCTGCCCACCGCGCGGGAGAACTTGACAACCCTGCCAGCAGAAGCTTGTGCTAACCATGATGCTACCGGGGTTGGTGCCGTCTCAACAGTGAAGTCTGGCGGCAATACTTACTTGCTTGTGTTCGTTGGCTTGAGCTCCAACGCGAAGTCCTGTATGTCGGATGAAGGCATCCTGTTGTCCAACATCAGTGTGATGTCATACAGGACCTGAGTTTTGCGTGGGTATCCGTTGTCCCATGTCTGGCTTATTGGTGTGCAGACTGGTGGTTCCTCGCCGTACAGGCAGACACTCTCCGACTTCGGAGGAATCGGCGATCCTACTGACTTTAGCCAGGACCCCGAAGGGACCTGTTGCCCAGGACGCTCGACGAGGACGCGTCAATAGGTCTTGGCCAGTATATAACCCGGCCCTGCAATTAATCAGGTGCCGCCTCCAAATTACAGGTTGGCTGCAATGGATCTCCAACACTGTCTGTCCCTCGCCTTGATTGTATTAGGTCAAATTGATATTCGTCCATCTCTTGATGTTATCTTCCCACTTGTATCGTTGTCTACCTCTTGCTCGTGTGCCTTCAACCTTGCCTTCCAGTATGGTTTTTATAGGAGTGTCCTTTATCCTGCTTTATGGCGAAGGGGTTAAAGAGATAATTCTTAATCCCATACACCGCGATCGAAACACAGCTTGAGAGATTTGGAAGCATACCGCTTTGTGTTGGTATCTATACAATAGTATGAGTGCGGGTCGCTCAGAAAGCAATGGGAAACTACAGAACGTAAACTTGCACAGCAGTCACAAACAGCCAAAACAAGCTGAACTTGACTGCTACATCCTGTAAAAGATATGGAACTAACTATTTTATGTATTTTAAAATGGCAGAAATATTTTATTTGCGACTTTTCTATTTCTTTCATCAGCTCTCTTTTCATTCCCAGTTTTTCTCGAACCTCTGTATTTGAATGTGTTTGTTTTCATGAAATACGGCATCTTCTGATTATCCACATCACGAGGGCTTCTATTCGACTATCTAATTGCTTGTTCAATGTCGCATCTTTGGTGCCATAAAGTAATATTGAATATACATAACATTTGACAATTCTCATTTTAATGCGATGTTAAACTCTCTGAATGTTAATATTGACTGTATGCTGTTGAAAGTATATTTAGCCATTGTTATTATCTTTTTGATTTATGTTTCATTTCTGCCATCATCTGTTATTACATGCCCAAGAAAGGAGAAACTTGTTGCACTTTCTAGTATTTCCCGGTTTACTGTGATGTTCATTGATGATCCATCCATCCATCCATTTTGAAAAAAAAAAGACAAAAGACAACAACAACAACTTTCCAACAATTTCAACGAACCTCTGTGGGGTTGGTTATATTCGTGGTAGTTCATGGTGTGGTATAATTTTGTCTAGTTTTCTGCGCCAATGTTAGCTGGCTTTTCGATCTTTAAGAGTGTATGTCTGTGACGTCAGCTGGGGGATTGGCCGGCGCGTTCTCATTTGTGTCCGTCTCCTCTGGCGGTTTCTTTTGTGGAGGCCCCTGACTAGTCTGTTTTGGTTGTTTGTGGTCTTTATAAGAACTCTTTATCTGCTCGTTCTTTTTTCTTTCTTTCTCTGGTCTTTCTTTTAAGAAGTAGGCAAGGTGATGTTGTCTGTTCCATTTGGTTATATCGGGGTATTCATCAAGGCTTTCTTCAGATGTCTGTGAGAATCCTAGTTACCCCTCGAGTTCCTTGAATATCGCGTGTGGATCGTTGGCCTTGGCTTGCGGTTTCAGGTCGGCCTTTGGTTTGGTTTCAGCTTGCGGTTTCTCTGTGGTCGTTTGCGTGGCTTTTGCTGCCTTGTTTTGGGATAGTTCTCTTTCAGATTTCAGTAGTTCATTTTCTGTCTTGATTGTTTGTAGTGTTTCATCCTTATCCTTTTTTATCTGTGCCATGCACTCCATCTCTTGTAGGATGTTGTGCTGGATTTCCTTCATGACGTTCAGAAGTTTTTCGTTGCTGCCGGTGTCTTGTACTTGGGATTTGTTTATTGGTGTCGGCGTCAAAAGTAACTTGATTTGCCTCCTCAGTTCGTCTATATGATGTTGAAGCTGGGAATTTTCAGCTTGTGAGATGCCTGTGGCTGTCTCACACCTCCGCCGCGCTTCCTTAAATGGTGTATTTATGGTTATGGCGGTCTTTAGGATGCTTCTGTGTCTTTGGAGGTACGGGCAGCCCAGGTATCTTGCGCTATGCTTGCCAAGGTAGTTGGCGCATTTTCTTTTGCCATTTAATTTTCGGAAGTCCTTATCTTGTTTTGCCAGCGGACATTCCTTGAATGCATTGTGTTCGGCGCAGTATCGGCAGATCTCTGTCTTGCTGCGGCACGTTGTTATGCTGTGACCGGCCATCTGGCACATTGAGCATCGTATGATTCTCGGAATGAATCGTTCTGGCTTTTGTCCTTTATAGTTGATAGACACTTGAGTTGGCATCTCGCTGCTCTCTGATGTCACCACCGCTTGAGTTGTAGGAATCTTAAAGTAAGTTAGACGCCGCTCCGCCTTTAAGATTCGGATGTGAAGATTTTAATGTCATAGCTGCTTCAGTATCTGGTTATCTGTAAGCTCCAAATGGAAACGCATGAGCACCCATCTGATCGTTTGTAAGTCGATGTTACTGACTCTGGTATCTTTCACTCACTGTCCTCACTGTTTTTCTCAATAGTCTTGGCTCATGTCTGTTTTGGGTTGTCGTTGCCTTTCCCCGTGGTAGCAGCAACGAAAAACTCCTAGCTTTATCTGTCTTTGAGATTCTGGCTCTTTGCTTCAGCTAACAGGCAGTTCTCTCCTCTCTTCTTATTTAATATCTTGGCGGCTCATCTTGAATGTCGGGTGTCTTCAGGTGTTAGTCTAACCAAGTGCCATTTTCTCACCCGCATCAGGTTTCATGAACAGTTTTGGTGACTTTCGCAAATGAGAATGATGAACTTTCCTTCCCACTGCTAATTATCATAGTTTTATTTTATGTTTTTGGATGCTAATATTTAAGCCACATTCTGCACTACGTCTGTTTATCTGTTCTACTGGGTGTTTGTAACTCTTGCTCGTTTTCTGCTAGTAATAATGTATCGTCAGCATACCTAAGATTGTTTATGCTTCTTCCATTGATGAGTTCAGTATGTTCGACATGTTTAAAAATTCGTCCGACGCGTAAGTTGAAGTACAACACGCATCCCTGCCGTACTACTCTTTTTATCTCTATGGGCGACGAATAATTATTTCCGTAGTTGCATATGCCTTACAGAACGTGCAGTCAACACCAGCTGCTGTTGATGTACTAGGCAAATTTTAATGTCCTTTCCGTCTACTCCTATAACTTGAAATCTTGAAGGCATGTAATTAGTCGTTCATGTTGTACTCTATCAAAAGACAAACACACACACACACACACACACACAAATATATATATATATATATATATATATATATATATATATATATATATATAAAACAGAGTGTATGTTTGTTTGTGGGTTTGTGGGTCTTGGATACGTTCGATAACAGTACATCCGATTGAGATGATTTTCTACACGTCCTTTCATTCCTGTGCAACCGACTATAATAATTTCTTAATGTAAAATCTTCTACTTATTTAATAACATTTACTTTTCCATTTTCATTATATAATGTCTATATAGCAGGGGGACTTCACTATAGAAAAGTTATTTCAAGGGGCATAACTTTTAATAACATTTCTATATACTTTATAGTCATATTGTTGGACTTACCTGCTCTATTGTTAAACTCTTTGTCTATAGTTATTTTTAGGCATATGAGTTATATTAAATAATGATATAATCTTTAAGGTATTTTTAAAGTTTGCATAAAAATAATGCATTATGCATAACATTTTAACCCATCTTTTTCTGCTTACAAAACTTATCAACTGTCATGTCGGTGATTTAAAACAGTTTTCATTAAAAATAATGAATGGTGTGTGGAAGGACATTCTTTTAAGTTACTGTGCGCCAGGAGCTGGGCGAAACCACGCCGGGTCAGATAGATAGACAGATAGTCGGGAACGGAAGCTTATTTGACTACTTATATGAATGAATTAAATGACATGCTCCCCACCAGGGACTGGGTGAAGCCGGGCCGGGTCAGACAGACAGACAGATAAACAGACAGTCGGGAACGGGAGAGCTTATATGAATACGTATATGAATTAAATGAGATGCTCCCCACCAGGGACTGGGTGAAGCCGGGCCGGGTCAGCCAGACAGACAGACAAACAAGCAGACTGATAGATAGATAGATTCCCTCCAGGGCCTGGGCGAAGCCGGGCCGGGTCAGCTAGTATTTATATATATATATAATACAATGTCTGTCTGTCTGTATGTTATTTATGCGTTCGGGAACGGTCCATCCGATTGAGATGAAATTTTCTACACGTCTTCTTATCATTCCGGTGATGCCAACTGTCATAGTTTGTTAGTTTACAAACAGTTATTTACTTAATATTATTTAATATTATACTTGATATATAGTGAGGGAATATAACTTTTAATAGCATTGCTATATATGTAAAATTGTGGCATATTTCTCAAATAGGTGGACCTTTTCGCTACAGTTATCTACAGGCATATGCGTTATAATCCTCCTCCTCCTCCACCTCTTTCTCCTCCTCCTCCTCTTCCTCCTCCTTTATCTTCTGCTGCTGCTGCTGCTGCTACCGCTCCATTTGCCCAAGTGAATTGTTGGGGGAAGATGTAAAGATCTTTCAAGTGCTCTTTCGAATGCTCCTCCTTCCTCCTCCTCCACCCCCTCCCCTCCCCCTCCTCCTCCCCTCATCCTCATCCTTCTCCCCCTCCTCCCCTTCTCCTCCCCTCCTCCTACTCCCCCTCCCCCTCCACCCTCCTCCTCCCCCCTCCACCTCCCTCCCCTCCTCCCCTCCTCCTCCTTCGCCATCCTCCTGCTCCTGCTCCCCCTCCTTCTCCTCCTCCTCCCCTCCTCCTCCTCCCCCATCCTCCTGCTCCTGCTCCCCCTCCTTCTCCTCCTCCTCCTCCTCTCCTTTTCCCCTCCTCCCCTTCTCCTCCACCTCCCCCTCCTCCTCCCGCTCTTCCTCTTCATCCTCTGCTGCTGCTGCTGCCCCGCTTCATTTACCCAAGTGAATTGTTGTGAGAAGATGTAAAGATCTTTCAAGTGCTATTTCTAATGCTATTTGTAAGTTGGTTTTCGTTTATCTAAGGTTGTTCTCGATACCACCACATCATTTTTTACATGAAAATTATACGACAGCATTTAACAAAAAAATAATCCCAGCATTAAGCAAACTTTTCTAACTGCAACCAATAAATTATTAGACAGACAGACAGACAGACAGGGACAGAGGGAGGGAGGGAGGGAGAGACGGACAAACGAGTAGGCAGGCAGTCAGTCAGACAGACAGACAGACAGACAGACAGACAGACTGACAGACAGACTGACAGGCAGGCAGATAGATAGATGGATAGATAGTTAGTTAGTTAGCTAGTCGACAGATCATCCTCATTGCACATCGAACCATTCAGTCCATAAGTGCTCGGATCCCCTCCTCAGCAAATCCCGCAGCGTGTAGTGGCTAACGACGCCAGTTCTGTGTTGGTTTATAAATCTTCTTTGGCTTCCTGCGTAGTGTTCTTGTTTGGCCACCCCTCTTTTAATTTGCTGTTCTCGCAGTCTGGCCATGGTTGTAGATTCACAGTCATCACTTGGTTCAGGCAAGAGTCTTACTTCTCGTAGATCATTCAGAATGTCAGCCTGGTCCATGGCGCGTCCGCCCTCCACAGTAGCCTCACCTGCGAGCTTGTCAGCCCGCTCATTTCCTTGGACTCCCGCATACCCTGGCACGAAGATGAAACTAATCTTTGTCAGCCGAGACCGCTCCAGAGGCAGCAACCATTCTCTTCGGATCGACCCCTCCTCTATCCTCTTGATCATGTTCATTGAGTCGCTAAGGAAACATGCCCTAGTGAATGTCTGTCTCGAGCCATGCTATTGCTTTACTTACTGCCATGACTTCCATAGTCAGGCTACTTGTGGTTTCAGTGAAAGCACCAGAGTCCTCCTTCACAATTCTCCCTCCGGCCCGAGCTGTAAAGGCCCATGAGCTTCTCACATGTCGGACATGTGTAGATGACCACATCACCGTCTAGCGAATTCTCGAAAATCAACGCTTGTACTTCAGCCTCCACAGCAGCCGGATTTTCTTGTCTGCATTTTCTATCTAGTTGGATGCAAACTGAAAAGGATGTGCAGAAATCTGTTGGCACTTGCACCCACTCCTCGCCAGGTTCTAAGTCCTCAAGTGAACACACCTGTTGAAGAATGTCTTCGGCTTGACCCATCCACGAACGTCCTCTTTTTAACCTGCTGCCCTTCACCTTCATAATTTCACTATGCAGGGGATGTTGTGTGTTTGCGTTAACTCTGAGGTAGGCGCGTGCCCTGCAAACTTGTATTCTCTCTTCAATGGTTGGAAAATCAAGAAGGTAGCGCATCGCCCTGCATGCTGTATCTCTTGTACATCCAAGAATAATGCGCATAGCTTCATTCTGTATCCTTTCCATCCTTTCTATCTGCTTACGGCTGAGAGTCAGGATTGCCATTGCATACTCCAAAACAGACATGACCAGCCCCTCGTACAGAAGACATAGATGGTGCTGCTCACAGTTTGCTGCCGCCATCACCCGCATCGCAGCCAAACCCCGCTTGGCCTTTGGTATCACCTGGTCTATGTGCTCATTATAAGCAAGGCTTCGATCAAACCGTATCCCCAGGTAATTCATTGCCTGCGTTCTTTCCACCGTCTCTGAACACAGTATTACAGTTGGTGTTGGAGTGTTGACAATATGATTATTCAACGAGAACCAAGTCACTGTTGCCTTTGTTGGGTTGACCATTGCCCCAGCGTCATCACACCAAGTACTTATGCGTTTGAGTTCGGTTTGTAGTTCCACAGCAACCTGCTCTCTATCCTTACCCTGACGATAGACTAAAACATCATCGGCATATGACAATGTCCTGCCATGTCCAGTGATCTGCTCACTGGTGATTCTCACTGTGTAGGCGTTGAACAGTACCGGAGATAATGGTGATCCCTGTGGTAGGCCAGGATATATTGTTGTTGGTTCCGAAGTCCAACTGCCACATCTAAAAACTACTTTCCGTTGGAAGAGGGCTGCAGCGATCCAACTGAGAAGGAATGGACTTATATTGAGTTCAAGAAGCTGAAGCATTAAAACAATCCAATGGTACTCTGTTGTATGCGTCCTGAAGATCAATCGCTGCAGCAAAGGTTTCAATGCCTGAGTGGAAACCTTCATAGACATCATGGGCAAAGACTGCTGCATTGATCCAGGTTTCTCTTTTTGGACGGTACCCACCCAGGGTAGGTGGGAAAACACCTTGCCTCTCTAGCTGGCTTGATATTTTCCTGGCAATTACCTTCTCCAGCAGCTTGCCTATTGTATTCTGCATGGTTATAATTCGATATCCCTGAATTTTTGTGTGGTCTTTGTCAGGCTTCGGCAAGGGAATCAGATAGCTGTGTAACCACTCCTCCTTGATGCTAGCACTCTCTATACTGTTGTTGTACATGTCTGCTAGTTTCTCTAGCTCATTGTCGGTACACCTATTGATGTTGTCGTATCTTATGCCATCAGGCCCTGGAGCGCTGTGTTTTGATCGTCGAAGTACAGCCTTGATTTCTTTCACTGTCACTGTGTCTTCATCCGAAGTGTTCTGGGCCTTGCACCTGTCTGAGGTGACCTCCTTGGCCAGATTTCGGCCTCCCATGTATGTTTGGTTGCTCTGCTCTAGATAGCCTTCAAAGAGGGCTTTGCCTTTGTCCTCGTCAGTCCTCTGCCAGATGAGGTCAGCACCTTGGAAGTCAGAAATGCTCTTATTCTTGACTACACCACTCATGCCAGAACAATTTCAGTGACTTGTCTGTGCTTACTCTTTGACACACTTCTGCCCATCGCGATAGCTAGACAGACAGAGAGAAAGACAGACAGACAGACAGACAGACAGACAGATAGATAGATAGATAGATAGATAGATAGATAGATAGATAGATAGATAGATAGATAGATAGATAGATAGATAGATAGATAGATAGATAGATAGATAGATAGATAGATAGATAGATAGATAGATAGATAGATAGATAGATAGATAGATAGATAGATAGATAGATAGATAGATAGATAGATAGATAGATAGATAGATAGATAGATAGATAGATAGATAGATAGATAGATAGATAGATAGATAGATAGATAGATAGATAGATAGATAGATAGATAGATAGATAGATAGATAGATAGATAGATAGATAGATAGATAGATAGATAGATAGATAGATAGATAGATAGATAGATAGATAGATAGATAGATAGATAGATAGATAGATAGATGGTTATTTCCACAATCATGCAAAATCTTACGTCTCACACGCTCGGTGTGTGACTTATATGCAATAATTTTTTCATTTGTCTTTACTCCATTTCTGATGTTAGCCTTCCATGCAACACGCTCAACGGCGATTAGCTCCCAATGTGCATTATCAATGCCTGTATTAATCATGTCCCGCTTACACACATCTTTGTATCGTAGTAGAGGCCGGCCCTGAGATCTCTTACCCATCTGTAGTTCACCAAAAAAGATGTCCTTTGGTATTCTGCAATCATCCATCCTCCTAAGATGGCCGTCCGATCTTAGGAGTCTACGAAGACTGAGCATGGAATAAACCGTCACACAACCTGATCTTTCCAATACTTCAGTATTTGTGATTTTGTCTTGCCACTTAATACCAAGAATTCTTCGCAGACACCACATATGAAAGCTGTTTAAACGTTTCTCTTGGTGTGAGTAAGTTGTCCAGGTTTCACTGCCATAATGAAGAGTACTAAGGACACAGGCTTGATAGACAAGGACTTTTGTTTTGACATTAAGCTTCCTGTTCTCCCAGACTCTTTTTCTTAACCTGTTCATTGTTGTTGCTGCCTTACAATTCCGGATGTTGATTTCCTGATCTACGGATAATTTGCTATTTACCACTGATCCTAGACATGTAAAATGGTCTACCATCTCTAGTTCGGCGTCGTCAATAAAGATTGATGGTACCCCATGTGCACCTTGTGACATAATATGTGTCTTCTTTTTGCTATTTGTCAAACCCAATTTGGAATAAGCATTGGAGAATGCAGATAGTAGACATTGTAAATCTTCCTCAGATTGGGTCGTAACTGCAGCATCATCTGCAAAACGCAACTCTCTTATCAGTTCCCTCCTAACTTTGGTCTTGGCCTTCAATCTCTGAGCATGGTAGAGGCCGCCATCTGAGCGGGAGTGAATGTATATACTACCATCCTGATCACGAAACGCATATTTCAGTAGAAGTAAACAGTATATTCCAAAGAGGGTGGGAGCTAGTACACAATCTTGCTTAACTCCACTCTTGATTTCAAACTCTTCAGAAGTTGCACCATCAAACTTGATTGTACCTTTCATGCCTGTGTGGAACGATTCCACAATGGACATAAGAGTTTGTGGGCAGCCAATCTTCTTTAGTACCTCGAACAGACCCTCACGGCTGACCAAATCAAATGCCTTTTTGAGGTCAATGAAGGCAATAAACAGTGGTTGATTCTGTTCACGGTATTTTTCTTGCATTTGTCGCAATGAGAATATCATATCACTGGGAGACCGGTTCTGTCGAAAGCCACACTGTGATTCGGGGTAGACTTGATCTCCTAGGACTTGAAGTCTGCGCAGAACAATTCTGGCAAATACTTTTCCAACAATACACAAAAGTGAGATGCTCCTATAGTTGTTGCAGTCGCTCCGATCGCCCTTGTTCTTGTACAGTGTTATGATGCTTGAATCTTTGAAATCCTGTGGGACTTGTCATTCTCGCCAGCATAGCTCTATTAGTTGGTGGATTTGTAGAGTGTGTCTTGCCCACTCTTGATAAACACTATTGGAATCCCATCCTTACATGGAGCCCTGCCAGATGCAAGTTCATTGATAGCACACTTAACTTCTGTTATGGTGGGAAGTGTGTCCAGGTGGTCAAGAGTCTGTAGAGCCTCTACGGCGTTGAGGGCATCATCCGCTAGTTTGGTCTCACTTGAGTAAAGCTCTAAATAGTGCTCTACTCATCTGTCCATCTGCTGTTTCTTATCAGTGATGATTTCTCCAGTGAACGTCTTCAATGGTGCACTTCTTTTGATCATTGGACCACAGGCTTTCTTTATTCCTTCATACATGCTTCTGATCTTTTCCTGATCACTTGCGATTTGAATTGACTCACATAACGTGATCCAATAATCATTTGAACACTGCCTGGCAGCCTTTTGCACATCCTTCCTAGCTTGCTTTAGCTCACTCAGATTGTTATACGTTGGTCTTTCCTTGTTTCTTAAGAGAACTATCTTCTTCTTATCAATCAAGGGCTTCAGAGTCTGGCTGTTTGCCGCAAAACAGTCTTGTCTCTGATGATCCACAGTGCCGTAAACACCTATTGCAGTTTTATAAAGAGCTTCCTTAAATTGACCCAACTTTTCATTTACTGTACAATTTTCTGGTGTATCAGTGAAAGCGTCTTCAAGTTCCTGTTAAAATGAAAGCACTTTTGAGGATCGTGAGTGTTAATAATATTAATCCTTTGGCTAGATTTGTGTTTAGCTGTGTAGATTCTCTTTGGTCTTAGTCTAACCATTGCAACAACCAAAGAATGATCCGTATCGCAGTCAGCACTGTGGTAACTTCGAGTCAATGATATATGGTTTAGATGTTGTCTCCGTGTGATGATGAAGTCCAGCTGGTGCCAATGGCCGTATCTTGGATGTTTCCATGTGACCTTATTGTGACGAAACGCCATGACAGCACAATAATTTTTCTATCATTCTCTAAAAGAATAAACGTCCAACAGAAAATGACGGAAATGCAAGAGGATTGAAAACAAGAGACAAATACATTTTGACCCCGCGCCCCATCATTTCTGTAATGCTAGGTCTGAGAAAGCTTTGATGTCCAGACCAAACGTAAAGTCCAGACATCACGGCACCAGTCGGCGGCGCTATCAAAGGTTGAAAACTCATTGTTTTCAGTAGAAGGGAAGAGAAAGACGCAAAAGTGTGAATTTTGGCTGAGTCGTTGCCAACCCGGGAGCAACTATAAGCCAATTGATGACATAATGGTCTGCCCGTCCGTGATAGAATCCAGGAGTAATCCCTAGAACACTTTAGTTCGCTCGCAAGGAACGAACCTGTTTTAAATCTGTTAGTCTGGCAATATTCCGGTTTTGCAAGGGGATAAAACCTCAGTTATTCTCACTTACATTCTTAGCAGCATTAGTTAGTTATCATTTATTTCTAATGTAATAGCTTGCTCGATCGTAGCCAAGATTTTGACATATTAGGACTTATCGTCCATGATAGAATAAGAGAATAATTTCTAGACTATTGATTTTCATAAACTATTCTTTCATTCTTCACCCATTACATTTGCCCCGTGTGTTGCCGGGGCCCATAAGGGAAGCAAAGAATAGCAACACTGCAGCTTACCACGCATGTCGTAAGAGGCGACTAAGGGGGCTTGATGGTTCCGTCGCCCTGCTACTGAGTGAGTGCGTGGCGCGACACTGTGAGCTGTGAGTTTCGTGTGAAATGCTTTTGAATCTGCCTGAGGTTTTTTGGAATGTGACTGCATGTTCGGAGCGATGGCAGATGGCTATGTCCCAGAGTTGACCGGTTTTTGCCTTATGCAGAAATGCGTGGCTGCTGGGCTTCTGGTTGACTGCCACTGCCATCGACAATGAACTGTATTTCGTGGACTGTGTGCGTGAACATCTAGGAAACATCCAGATGGGACAATGACTGCCGATTCCATCAGAGATAAACTGGGTGTTTCGTGGGGGACTATTGTGTTGACATTCTGGCGGAAGCATTATGCACAGTGTATCTGTGCGGGCTGTTGTTTGTCGAGACTCCTGTCTTTTCCACTTTTCACATTGGGCAGTGGGGAGCGTTTTGTGTGATATTCACTGGCACAGGAATTGAGCATAATGGGGACGACCCGTTGCTGTGAAGTTGGAACTACGACTAACTAACTAACTAACTAACTAACTACATTTGCTAAGTATTAACTTAGGAATTTGTTTCCAGGGAAGTTTGTAGAATTTAAATAACTTGTTAAATAACTTGTTGGATAATATCATATGAGTTAATTTACATCATTCACCACTGTAGAATTAATAATCACATTAATTAGTGATATTAATTAGTTTATTGATGATTTGCTTGATGATTGTTGATTACATGCTTTATCATTTCATTAATCATGAATAATTTGATGATGCATAATTATTTCAGTGACTGACAGACTGCTATGCATGAACTTTCTCTTTCAAAGTCACTACTATCATTCTCATAGCAGTGTCAGTTCCTCTTGTTACTATTCTGCTCTAGTATAAATCTTACTAGCTCTGTGTAGGGTAATAATATAATCACTTGCCTGAGTTTAAGATGAGAAGAGGTCATGGATGCACGCACAGATTTCTTAGAGTCCGCTAGAGGATGGGTCATAAGGCTCTGCTTAATAGGAGAGAAGCTAGAACTATTTATCAGAGATGAAATGGATTGGTGGGACAAAGAAGATGAACAGATGATGAAATGACATGCAGAATGGGAGGCAGAGATGTGTCATAAAGCTGAAGAAGATGAGATGAAGAAAAAGCAAATTGAAATACTGAACGTGGAGAAATCTACCAGCTCGGCCGAGAAAAAGCCAATCACTCTAGCCGAAACTCTGATAGAAAGCGGGAAAGCTGACCGTCACTAAAGAGAGGCATGCATTACTTTGCAAATCCCCATGGCTCTGAAAAATAAAAACTTGGGCACAGGAAGGCAGATGCTTCCCTCCTCAATTCCGAAAAAGAAACGGAATAAGGGAAAATGTCAAACGAGTACAGTAAACAGTCACAAACGTGATAAATGTTTACAACGCAATGAAAGCGGATTAGCTGGCTTGGCAACCCAGCACACTCAGGAAATTCCCCATGGAGAATAATCCAACAGGAGGAGGAGGACCTGAGGAAAACTATTACAGAGATCGAAGGCGAGACCTTACCCGACTCTTTTATTCCCTTCAGTTCAGAGAAACTAGGAGTGGAAATGAATTCAACTGAGACCGGAATTGATGTAAAAGAGGATTCCATTGTTTCTCTGGGTGTGGCCACACAAGATGAAATGACACCCCACCACATTCACTTCCATTGGATTTAGCACAAGAAAACCAGACCAGGGAGAGAATACCTCAATTGGACTTGGCACAAGGGAGCCCGGCCATGGAGGAAAAACAAGACATGGAGGAGAATGCTTACGATGTCAGTATCTTGGAGTCTTTCAAAAAGGAAATTCAAGATAAAGAAAGCATTCACGTAGATTATACTACAGACTCTGACTCAGGGACAATAAACATGTCTGCTACCAACAAAGAAGAAAATACTTCTTTGGACAAGATGAAGGTAATACTTATCATCAACACAGCTGAAGCTAACAGGGGATGACAGTTGATGGCCTGTGCAGCGGAACAAGCCAAGAGCGGTTAGTATACTCAACACTCAGGACCGTGTTTACCTTCACTTCAACCAGTGTTGGATGTGTAGAATAGCTGTTTAAGTATACTTCTACAAGGAGTGATACAAATTCACAGTTCTTAGGGAACCACAGGATTTCTCAAAACTGGAAAACTTCTACTAGCCTAATACTTTTAAACACAGATTCGAAATGGAACTATGTTGGAGGGGAACTCACTCAGATAAAGAATTATTAAGGGAAGAAAACTCTTAAATCAGGAGGGAGTAAACGGACGCCCTAACAAAAAAGAGGCAAGTACGAGTTGAATGCACATCATAAAATTATGATGTTTAGCAAATTTCCTGCCAAAAGGAGGAGATTAAAAGATTTTATTATGATCTTTGGCCGACAGAGGAAAAGAAAATGGAGCCACATTACTGCGACCAATTCTTTTAAGAAAACACTTTTGGCACTTCCCCTGCTTATAGGACAAGGGCCAGAAATTAAGTCGACAATAACAGTCTCTCTGCAGCGCAGGAGAATCCTGTTACCATACATTTTGCATTTTCCCTGCTGGGAAAAAGTAAAACCTCTAGAAGACAGGACATTACCGAGCTATAGCACGGAAATCCAATAATCCAATATAATACCAGGAGCAAAGATTTTCAAGATTTATCCTGGGATTATGGACATGGGATGTCTTTTTGGACTCACCGGAGAACCCACTGTCACAAGGAATATTGGAAACCCAGACTTCGTGGCAGTTCTGGAATGGAGAGCAATTAGATACATTCTTGACTGCTGCCGAGGCTCTGTTATAGGCTTCATTGCTGAATCTACTTAAATTGGGAACCTATGTGAAGAAACGGCATGACAGCACAAGAATTTTTCTATCATTCTCTAAAAGAATAAACGTCCACCAGAAAATGACGGAAATGCAAGATGATTGAAAACAAGAGACAAATACATTTTGACTCCGCGCCCCATCATTTCTGTAATGCTAGGTCTGAGAAAGCTTTGATGGCCAGATCAAACGTACTGCCCAGACATCACGGCACCAGTCGGCGGCGCTATCAAAGTTTGAAATCTCATTGTTTTCAGTAGAAGGGACGAGAAAGACGGAAAAGTGTGAAATTTGGGCTGGGGACGACGTTGATACATGGCGGTGCTACTCAGGAGAAAACCTGTGTGATCCTAAGACGGCAATATAATGCAGGCCTAACACCTATAGAAAGAACAGACTTTGCGGAGCCGGGACAACGTAGGTAATTGCCACAACTAGGGAGAGTATAGGAACACAGGCTTAAGACATCACTGCAATACGGCGGTAAAGTAGGATCACATGGCTGACACATTTTTGTCAGCAACCCAGGAAGGCTTGTGTTAACAGCAGATTGGAATGTAGTTATGACGCAACTGCATCGCCGCCAAAGCATGTTTCATTGTTTCAGGAATATGGCGGGGCATCGGTCAATTTGATTGGCAGAGATAACTACAGTCCATGTGGAACATAGGTGGAGTTAATAAATATGGGACATATTAATTAGCCTGCGTGGAAACTATGAGCAGGAAGACGTAAACCGCGCCAGGAACGGAGAGAATAAAACTATGAGCAGTGACAACAATCCTCAGACGCAAACTCACGTATAGCAAAAGGATACCTACGGGAGAAATACTATCATTTCGTTCTGTTTGACTTCTGTACGAAGTCTGATTATGGAATTTCGAAAGCTATAACCTCAGGTAAAACTGTACCATATTATTACTCTGGGCCGTTGTGTGATAGTCTAAGGCTTGTGTAGTTTTCTGTTTCTGAATATTATCCCAAACTTTACACTGGTGGATTTTCTGTGTTACTCAGTGTTCCAGTTCTAGGTTTACTATATCACTGAGAACATTATCTTCTTCTTTCATTTGCTACTTGGTTGTCTGATTTGCTGTAGGTGATAATTTGGAGAAATCCATTATCCAAGCTACATGGGTGTGTGGCTTATTCATGTACAGGAGATACATTTAGATTCATCCTGTACAAGGTTAACACATTGGAGACTGACTACTTAGGAGAAATTCCTTAGAACTAACAGTCTCTTGATAGCGTCCAAATTAACAGTGATTATTTGGACCAACACTTTGAGTGCCTACCAAGATTGTTGTGAAACCACTTGGTTGGAGGAATGGCACTAGGTCACCTTGTCTGCATGATGTCTGCATGAGGACAGACATGACTTAGGACACTTTTTTCATGACAGGTTCAGGGAAGGCATTTTAATGGTCGACAGGACTGTGCGACCAGCCCTTCCTACAAGACGGAATGAATGAATTAGAAAGGTAGAGAGTAAGTGAGGTGAACTTATATGGGAAACAGTCCATTATATGTATGGAGGTGAATATGTATGTTTTGAGCTATGGAGGTTCTAAATGGTTGTATGAATATATATATATATATATATATATATATATATATATATATATATATATATATATATATATATATATATAGAACTGATATATGTTTATGTAACATGCCATCATGTATCATCATACCATCATATATTATGACTTGAATGCATGTTTATATGAATGCATATCCATATGTGTTTCGAGCAGTGTAGTCGAAAATACTACCCATCTCGGTTCGTATCATTCCAGATCTCTTAGGAGCAATGGACAGTCAACAACCCACATCAGGGAGTGACTTAGCCTAGTGAAGGGACCAATTTGGACTCCTTCAATCTGACAGTGACATGCGTCTCACTGGGGGACGCATGCCCTATGTACCTTCTTAGCCACATGAGTTATGTATAATCTCATTATAATCATCATCATCATCATATTATCATCAAGAACATAATAATAAACAGAGTTGTTGTAGTTTAAACTCAGCTTGTCCGTATAAATTCTATATGTCGATACATGTTTGTATGGTTTAAATATGTACACACATTGATAGAACACAGGACATTTAGTCGGGGTTCAAACACATATTGTCCAGAAGTAGGAATTTATGTCAGGGAGGTACCTTGCCTATGCAGTCATAAGTAACCAGATTAATCTGCATATCTTAACTCCTCCTTCCTTCCTTCCTTCTGGTGATACCAATTACAGCTAAATCTATCTATTATATTTTCAACGAGCCACTTCTTGGCTGTTTATTGAGTATCCAAGGACGGTGTCTTTAATCAGCATAACAGACATTTGTTCCACGTTTTCTCTCTGGGATCTGGGGTGGTAATTAGTCCCTTCTAACAGAGTTAAGGGATCTCAAACTGTACCCAGAACTAAAAATCAGCAGGGGAAAATGATTTTGGCTGTGTGGTTGCCCACCCGGGAGCAACTTCAAGCCAATTGATGACACTTGTGCAGCTCTTTTAAAAAAAAAAAAAAAGGAATTTGTTATACATAGGTCATTTCTGGTGCAATGCTCCAGCATCCAGCAGCCTTTGCCCATTTTCATTCATGCGACCGATGTTATATTTTCCAAGGTACACTGGCCATGAACTCGAGTCCTTGCCTACACGAGCATTGAAGTTACCGAGCATATAAATGTAGTCAGATTTTGGAACTGCCTTGATCACATAGTCTAACTCCTCGTAGAACGAATCCTTCACATCATGAGAGGAATCGAGTGTCGGTGCATATGCAGAAATAATGGTGGCAAAACCACAAGAGGTTGCCAAGCGCAGGGATAATAGTCTTTCATTTCCTCCTGCTGGAATTTCAATAATTCCAAGTAGCGAATTCTTCACTGCAAAGCCCACACCGTGTTGCCTTTTTTCTGCCTGCCCTCTACCCTTCCAAAATAAAGGTGTAATTGTTTCCCCTGAGTGACCCTTCCTCGGCGAGGCGAGTCTCCTGCAGGCCAGCAATATCAATGTTAAGACAATTGAGTTCGGCATCAATCACAGCCGTTTTTCTCACATCGGCAATATTGGTCAAGCAACCCTTTTGAGGTAATAACTTTTGGAGTTATTGCCTCTCCATAGCATAAAGACGGAGCTAAAATATAGACATCATGTGTTGCCCATGCAGCATGATCCCTCCCTCGGCCTGCCTAGTTCACTCCAGAGGAAAGGTAACACCCCTACATCTGGAACAAGACAAGCTGCAGAAGCTGCCGTATCATCGAAGCAATGCTCTAACTGTCCGCCTGTCGGAGCTTCGGTCATAGACCAGCCGCCAACCAATGCTTAGGGCCTGGTCTGCCCTACCATGACATTTTGTCTTTAGCTTGTATTTCCTCGCACCAGAGTAAAGCGTGTACCCACCCAATTGCGCTCTTCCGCCCGAAGCCGTTGGGACAATGTGGGGTGTCGGTTTGATAAGCGCCGCCCAACGTTCGGCGCTAACAGAAAGCAGGTAGTACCGTCTATATGCCTTTTTATATGCACAAACTATCGTCTGTCAAGACGGCAAGGTGCCAATGTGTCCCATTTGAGTTGTGTTTTATTTCTAGATCCACTATTATGTTTTTGCACTTTTTATACAGCCATTATTTTTTTTTTGTTGGCATCTCTATGCATGTGACGTATTACGCTGTCTATTAATGTATATTTTGGAGTGTTATGTGCTTGATTTCTTTGAGTCATTGTGCTCAAGAATTCATCTGATATCCACAATTGCTTTTTCTTGTATTACTTCACTGGTATGTTAGCAAAGTAATTGCATTCTGTATGTTAGTTTTTACACATTCCCATTTTGTATTAATTTTCTCAGGATTTTCATGTCGATATTGTTCCATGCTTTAAACGAAAGTTGAAACAGTCAACAAAATTATGACCTCTAATGATTTTACAACTGCCAGTGTTTGTTGTAGGTCTTCATATTACTCTTCTAGCTGTTCATCACTATAATCAGTTGTTGAAGCATACGTCTGTATAATTAATATGAAAAAAAATGTCTTGCCTTAATTTTGAGTAGTATAATTATATCTTTATGGGTGGGAAAGCCTGCTCCTTGCCCTGGCTGTTGGCTGCAATCTTCTCCACTGTCTTGATTGCTAGCTATGCCCTGTCAGTAGACGTCATTGATGCCGTGTGGTCTTCTTCGTTCTCGGCTTGCCGATCCACTCTCCTTTATGCTCCCAGCGGAAGCCAGTCTTCCTCTGGGCTCTTTCTAATAAGGCTTCCACCTTACCCTCGACTCTCGCTATCGCTGCAGTGGTGGTCCTTGCAAGACGTGCTATTCCACTACAAGCGGTCGTTGCCAACGCTTGGCTGCATAGATTCGACTTTGGATGATATCTCCGATATCTCTGATCGGTACACCCAGTTTGGATGCCCCGTTCTTCCCTAGTGAGGTCGCTCCCGGACGGGCATGGACCCGTAGCTGTTATTTCGTTCTTGTTGAGAGATTGCAATCTTCCGGAGAGTTTTCGATGTTACTGAGGTTGCTTGTTCTTCTTGAGTGATGGTGACTCTTACAAAGTTGAACCATTTACTGCGTATCCTTGTCCCATCCAGCATTACGCTTGCCCCATAACCAGCACGAAGCCTTCTCCGCCGCTTCAGTAGTATATAATGGGGTATTCAGGTATTAAATAAGGATCTGGATCCTACTGGTGACGTAGTATTTTACTATATACAAAGTCACGATCCTACGCTCTGAAGTCAAAAAGCGGATCCTTCGGCGACCACATTTTTCAAAAATTGGCGGGCATTTTCTTGGGTCACTTCCGGTTGTCGTGATGACTACTTCCGGTCCCGGGGTACCCCCTACCGACCACCCGCCCACAGGTACCTCCGCCGGCCGCCTCGGCTTCCCCCGACCGCTTCCGAGCCCATTCAAAGACAGCGAGGTAAGACCCGTGCATGTGGATTACTTATATAGATAAGTAGACCAACTAGTCACCGGATACCCGCCCTCGGTACCCCATTTGCCTCCACTGGCCGCCTCCGCTTCCCTGGTCCGTCCCGGGGTCGCTAGAAGACAGCGGCGCAATCCCCGTGCATGTGGAATACTTATATAGATTAGTAGACCAACTAGTCACCGGGAACCTGGGTTCGAGTCCCAGTGTGTGTGTGTGTGTGTGTGTGTGTGTGTGCGTGCGTGGGTGGAGTGGTGCGCTCGAGCCCCAGTCATGTAGATATCGAACCCCTTTCGATGAGGAGATCGGAATCCAATATGACAGAAAATGATTTATTCCATCTCTTGAGTTACCCCGAGTAAATCATGTAATGACCGGATGAATAAACTTTCCGCCATGATAGTTAATTCGGCAGAAGTCCCGACCCATGTATCAACATTAAGCGTTTGGTGAAAATCTGGTTGAAAAATATACTAGCCGGACATCCATTATTATTAAAAATTAACCCTAAAAACATAATTAAACAGTAACATTTCTTGTATGTTTAGTGGAGAATAGTTACGTCAATTAAAAAAAAACTACGCTTCTCATTTAAAATAAGCCATAGCGAACCAAGATAATCATAAAAATATGTAATATTATTAAACCCCAAAGTTATACCCCCTTAATTATAAAAAGTAACCAGGTGACACTAGTCATGGCTCTTGACTCATCCAGAAGTAATAAGCTCCTCTAAACTCTAGATTTTACTTGCGCACACGGGTAAAAGGTCACGTGTGACCCCCACCACGACCAGCGAGAAAAATACAATTGCCAGCGATCAACGCTTGATAAGGTGTGAAGATAAAAAAACGCCCACTGGGGCGGTCTGGTTGGCCGTTAACTAATATTATTATGCATACAGCGCTCAATCGGGCAAGCGAGGGAAAGTTTGCGTTTAAGTTTGGTAAAGTTAAGTCAGCCGTTTAAAATAAAATTCAGCACAAATATGTATTTCTATTTGCTGTAAATATGGGGCTTCTAATTGAATTAAATCAAAAAGCATATAAATTTACTTCGACCAAAGATACGCTGTGAAATCGTCTATACCACCAAGTAGACTATGAGCAAAACATATAAGCGAAAACAGCATCGTGTGCCATCATGATTTGCCTGTCATTTCACAAACAAATGTATCCTCAAGACGTCGCAGTCAGACCCAACATTGCTTGGTTGCTCGTATGCCATCATGATGTGCCGTGTGTGTGTATGTATGCGCGCATGTAGCGTATGTGCGTGCGTGGGTGTACTGCCGAGTGTATGTGTGTGTGTGCGCTAGCAATTACAGGACATCGCAGTCAACCTCAGTATTCTATGGAGTGTCAGGCTTCCTGGGGCAAGTTTTGCAATTGTGATTATGAACGAACGACAGCCATGGCATGTGCGTGTGAAGAGGGTGTATCAACAGCTAGTTGTTTATGTATTACAGGACGTCGCAGTCAGCCCAAAAATTGTTTGGATGGTCGTGTGCCACCATGATTTGCCGTGTCGTTTCACGACCAAATCTAGGTCTCGTACTATAGTTATGTGTCTATCTAGTACATAGCGTGGTCAAGGTGTAATGCAATGCATCTACAGGATGTCGCAGTCAGCCCCAGCATTGTTTGGTTGTTTGTGTGCCACCATGATTTGGTGTGTTATGTCACAACCAAAGCTATGCCTCGTACTATAGTTGTGTCTGTCTATTACATACTGCAGTCAAGTTGTAATGCATTGCATTTACAGGAAGTTGCAGTCAGCCCCAGCATTTGCTTTTTGGGCAAGGTTGCCGTTGTCTTTCTGAACGACCGGCAACAATGAACTTCTGCAGTGTCTGTCATCAGGATTACCAAAACCGTCATCACCCACCACCACCAACAAAAATCATCATCATCATCATCATCATCATCATCATCATCATCATCATCATCATCATCATCATCATCATCATCGTCATCATCATCATCATCATCATCATCATCATCATCATCATCATCATCATCATCATCATCATCATCATCATCATCATCATCATCATCATCATCATCATCATCATCATCATCATCATCAACTAATCATCATCATCAGCATCATCTGAGGGTAACCAACTGGGTGATTCATCACGGGGCTATTTTGGCGGAGTGAACGTACGTTAACGTGTTCAGACATGTCTTTGGGGAAAACTGGACGATGACTCAGAGTGTACTGACAGCATAACGATACAGTCGAGACACTTGGGTAATGCTCACAGCCGTTCAAATATGGCGATGCTTCCGGTCATATCTCTAAGGAATACAATCGAAACACATGACTAAAATCGGTAAAGATAACGTCACACTCGATCATATGTGTAAGTGTTTAACCACGTTGCTAAAACCGATCAAAATACTGTTATAATAAAGAAATATTTGGTGCTAATCGCATATAACTGGAGTATGTGCTCGGCTGGCTGCGACACCAATCAACTCATTCGCATGGCCGATTCATTAAGCCTGAATGTTCGTATACATGTGGCCTATTCTGAGAGGCAGAATAATGTCTTGTACTGCTGTCCATAACAAGGTAGTCACCTTGAGCAAGTACTGTGGCTTTCTGGCTGACTTCGTCATTTATTTCTTTTGGTGGTATGTAACGGCCGGTCTCTCTGGCTGTGGGGTTACAACACTTTCTCTCTGTAATCCCGTTTATCACGCAGAGTCTCGCAGCGGAGCGAGAACTGAGGTGGTTCGACCCCCGCTCGTGACTTGCGGATACTGAGCCGGCCGCTCAGAAAGCAATGGCAAACTACTGAGCGTAATCTTGCCAAGAGATCAACAGACAGCTGAAAGATGCTGCTGTTGACAGCTAAGTCCTGTAAAAGGATACGCAAAAAAAAAAACATGGTATGTAACGCGTGGATCAGACTTATCTTATTGCACTCCTTCCGTAACCAATCGAACAGCGCTGGCGTGTCTGGGTACTCGACAGTGGGATGACAACCCTTGTATGGTGACCTTACGCCTACTGCTAAGTTCAGAAAGTAATGTCCTTAGTACCAACAATGTCCCACAACGAGCGCCTCGAGCACTGATTTTTGCATTTGCGAATAGCAACTAATGATACAACCGAGACACGCGTGTAATGACCCACTGGGTCAAAAACAGTGATAATGGAAGAAACCAACGTGGAATTTTACCCACAAAATAGCCCAGAAGGGGAAAAGAATTCATTCTGATGCATGTGTGGTCGGCGAGTGCCGCGTCTAGAAATTGTCTTCTTCTGTCAACTGGTCGTTATATAAAGTCATTGGCGTATCACTATTTAATCTGTCTCGAGATAACGTCGACGCGGTCGAGAGCAAGTTGTGGATCGCTCTTCTAAGCAGCTGTTTGGATTACATGCTACCAAACCTTAAAATATGAGCTTCTACGTGACATTACTGAGTATTGCTTCGGCGAACATGTTTCCCAAGAACACACCAGGTCACTATTTCGTCAGGTTACCGCAGACTATTGAGGTGAGTCAACATTTCGAAGTGGGTCTGGCCGAAATTCAATTCACTAACTACTACTGCAATGTGCTAGAGTATGAAGTATGGCTAAGATGCATCCCACCAAACTGTAGAGTGATAAGAAAGGCGAGTCCTCCGGGGCTTTACAGTTCACCAGATGCGTTTATAGCTGCACTGAATCGACTAATGAAAGTTCGGAAGGTGGACGATCAGCTCTGTGTTCTATTCCATTTCGACAATGCATCAACGAAAGTCATGGTGAAAATACTCGAACCCGAGGCCACTATTACATTTAGTGAGAAGTTGCAAGAGATACTAGATACAATTGAAGGTGAAGGGGAGATAGACCTGAATAACGACCTGCAAAATGTCTACGTATACTGCGATCTCATTGCGACGAGACCAGTCAGAGAGTCATGGTCCTATTACTAAGGACGGTTCCTATCATGAATCATCGCTCGACCTCAGTGTTTTGCGCCTACGACAAACGTCACTACATACCGCTGAGTCGTTCCTCCTTCGACACGGTAGAAATACTTCTAACCACTGATACGGGCACAAAGGTCACATTCACTACCGGAACTTCAGTGCTGACGTTACATTTTCGAGTTCGGAAGAGAGCAGACCTAGAATAATGGTGAAATACGGGACGTTACATCGAAACCCCATACTGGCCGAAGACATGTTGTGCCCGACACGCAGATGATTGATGCCTCGGTTATCTACAAGAGTCAGATATCAGCCCACCAAGCAGGAGACCAGTTTTATGACTACATGCTAAGTGACATGTACATACCAGGCTACCAACAAAAAAAAATATACCTACTCAGGCAATGGTGTGATGAAATCCAGAAACAACATACAATGCCTATAGCTCTGTATGTGAAAATAAAATGTTGTGATGATACTATGTATACCACCTCATATCACATCATCCACTTCGTATAAGGACATTAGGCATTTTTATTATTGAAAAATGTAATGAAATACTGTAAAATGTACTGAAATACTGTAAAATAAAGATACATATATTATAATTACGTCTTGGTTGTTGAATTATTTTGTGTTTACGGTGTATATAGTTGTCATGTGATGAGAGAATGAACGACAAAAATCTTGGTCAAGTAATAAAATTTGTTAGCCAAAGGGGAAAACCTGTGACTACATTTCAACCAGACTTATAAAAAAAAAAAGCTCACCAATCAAAGTGAAAAATTGTGGTCACATTTCAACCAAGCTTATAAAAATCACAGTGAAAATTATGAAAAGTAGGAACATTTTTTAACCAAATGTGAAAAGGTTAGCCGAATATCAAACAAAACTTATAAAAATCTCAGTTAAACATATGAAAAGTAGGAAAATTTGTTAACCAAAAGTGAAAAGTTTGACCAACTGTCACCCAAACTTATGAAAAGTAGTAGCATTTGTTAACCAAATGTGAAAAGGTTAGCAAAATTTGAAACCAAACTGATAAAAAGCTCAGTCAAAAATATGAAAAGTAGGAAAACTGTGTTAACCAAACGTGAAAAGTTTGGCCAAATTTCACCCAAACTTATGAAAAGTAGGAAATTTTGTTGTCCAGTTGTGAAAAGTTTGACCAAATTTCACCCAAACGTATGAAAAGTAGGAAACTTTGTTAACCAAAGAGCAAAAATCATGGTCAAGTAATCAAATTTGTTAGCCAAAGGTGAAAAATTGTTGATACATTTTCATCCAGACTTATAAAAAGCTTACCCAAGCTTATGAAAAGTAGGAAAATTTGTTAACCAAAAGTGAAAAGGTAAGCCGAATTTCAAACCAAACATATAAAAATCTCAGTCAAACATATGAAAAGTAGGAAAATTTGTTAACCAAACGTGAAAAGTTTGGCCAACTATCACCCAAACTTATGAAAAGTGGGAAATTTTGTTGTTCAGATGTGAAAAGTTGACCACATTTCACCCGAACTTATGAAAAGTAGGAAACTTTGTTAACCAAATCGCAAAGAATCTTGGCCAAGTAAGAAAATGTGTTAAACCTTTTCACATTTGGTTAACAAATGCTCCTACTTTTCATAAGTTTGGGTGAAATTTGGTCAAACTTTTCACCGCTGGACAAAAAAATTTCCCACTTTTCATAAGTTTGGGTGACAGTTGGTCAAACTTTTCACTTTTGGTTAACAAATTTTCCTACTTTTCATATGTTTGATAGATTTTTATAAGTTTGGTTTGAAATTTGGCTACCCTTTTCACATTTGGTTAACAAATTTTCCTACTTTTCATAAGATTGGGTGAGCTTTTTATAAGTCTGATTGAAATGTAGCCAAAAAAAATTTTCTCTGGCTAAGAAATTTTCTTACTTGGCCAAGATTTTGCCATTTGGTTAACAAAGTTTCCTACTTTTCATATGTTTGGGTGAAAGTTGACGAAACTTTTCACGATTGTTTAACAAATTTTTCTACTTTTCATGTGTTTGACTGAGATGTTTATAAGTTTGGTTTGACATTCGGCTAACCTTTTCACATTTGGTTAACAAATGTTCCTACTTTTCATAAGTTTGACTAAGATTTTTATAAGTTTGGTTGAAATGTGACCAAAATTGTTTACTTTCATTAACAAATTTTCCTACTTTTCATAAGATTGGGTGAGCTTTTTTTTTATAAGTCTGGTTGAAATGTAGCCACAGTTTTTCCCCTTTGGCTAACAAATTTTATTACTTGACAAAGATTTTGTCATTCATTCTCTCATCACATGACAACTATATACACCGTAAACACTAAATAATTCAACAACCAAGACGTAATTATAATATATGTCTGTTTATTTTACAGTATTTCATTACATTTTTCAAGAATAAAAATCCTAATGTCCATATACGAAGTGGATGATGTGATATGAGGTCGTATGCATAGTATCATCACAACATTTTATTTTCACATACAGAGCTATAGACATTGTATGTTGTTTCTGGATTTCTTCACACCATTGCCCGAGTAGGTTGATTTATTTTTCGGTTGGTAGCCTGGTATGTACATGTCACTTAGCATGTAGTCATAAAACTGGTCTCCTGCTTGGTGGGCTGATATCTGAGTCTTGTAGATAACCGAGGCATCAATCATCTGCGTATCGGGCACAACATGTCTTCGGCCAGCTTGGGGTTTCGATGTAACGCCCCGTATTTCACCATTATTCTAGGTCTGCTCTCTTCCGAACTTGAAAATGTACCGTCAGCACCGAAGTCCCGGTAGTGAATGTGACCTTTGTGCCCGTATCAGTGGTTAGATGTATTTCTACCGTGTCGAAGGAGTAACGACTCAGCGGTATGTAGTGAGGTTTGTCGTAGGCGCGAAACACTGAGGTCAAGCGCTGATTCATGATGGGAACCGTCCTTAGTAACGAGACCATGACATCTCAGACTGGTCTCGTCGCAATGAGATCGCAGTATACGTAGACATTTTGCAGGTCGTTAATAAGGTCTATCGTCCCTTCACCTTCAATTGTATCTAATATCTCTTGCAACTTCTCACTAAATGTAATAGTGGCCCCGGGTTTGAGTATTTTCACGATGACATTCTTTGATGCATTGTCGGATTGGAATAGAACACAGAACTGATTGTCCACCTTCCGATCTTTTATTAGACGATTCAGTGCAGCTGTAAACGCATCTGATGAACTGTCCAGGCCCGGGGGACACGTCTTTCTTATCACTCTACCGTTTGGTGGGATGTATTTTAGCCATACTTCATTCTCTAGCACATTGCAGTAGTAGTTAGGGAATTGAATTTCGGCCAGACCCACTTCGAAATGTTGACTCACCTCAATAGTCTGCGGTAACTTGACGAAATAGTGACCTGGTGTGTTCTTGGGAAACATGTTCGGCGAAGCATTACTCAGTAATGTCACGTAGAAGCTCATATTTTAGGGTTTGGTAGCATGTAACCCAAACAGCTGCTTAGAAGAGCGAGCCACAACATGCTCTCGACCGCGTCGACGTTGTCTTGAGACAGATTAAATAGTGATACGCCAATGACTGTATATAACGACCAGTTGACAGAAGAAGACAATCTCTGGTCGCGGCACTCGCCGACCACATATGCACTAGAACGAATTTCCATCCCCTTCTGGGCTATTTTGTGGGTTAATTTCCACGTTGGTTACTTCCATTACCACTGGTTTTGAACTAGTGTGTCATTACATGCGTGTCTCGGTTGTATCATTAGTTGCTATTGGCAAATGCAAAAATCAGTGCTCGAGGCGCTCGTTGTGGGACATTGTCGGTACTAAGGACACTATTTTCTGAACTTAGCAGTAGGCATAAGATCACCATACAAGGGTTGTCATCCCACTGTCGAGTACCCAGACACGAGAGCGCTGTTCGATTGGTTACGGAAGGAGTGCAATAAGATAAGTCTGATCCTCCCGTTACATGCCACCAAAAGAAATGAATGACGAAGTCAGCCAGAAAGCCACAGTACTTGCTCAAGGTGACTACCGTATTATGGACAGTTCAGGACAAGACATTATTCTGCCTCTCAGAATAGGTCAAATGTATACAAACATTCATACTTAATGAATCAGCCATGTGCATGTGTTGATCGGTGTCACAGCCAGCCGAGCACATACTACAGTTATATGCGATTAGCACCATATATCTCTTTATTATGCTAGTATTTTGATCGGTGTTAGCCACGTGGTTGTACACTTACACATGTGATCGAGTGCGACGCCATCTTTACCGGTTTTAGTCATGTGTTTCGATTGTATACCTTAGACACATGACCGGAAGCATCGCCATATTTGAACGGCTGTGGGCATTACCCAAGTGTCTCGACTGTGTCGTTATGCTGTCAGTACACTCTGAGTCATCGTCCAGTTTTCCCCAAAGACATGTCTGAACACGTTCACGTACGTTCACTCCGCTGACATAGCCCCGTGATGAATCACCCAGTTGGTCACCCTCAGATGATGCTGATGATTGTCACGAATTTGCAGCCTTTACTTCCCAGAACAATTTTCGGTTCACTTTTGATGGGCCATGTAGAGGATCAACAGACGAACAAAACTGTTTTCTCTATATTCAAGGCTATACTGTCTTGACGTAAGCTTGCAAAACCTGCAAGTAAACAAACCACCAGGAATGGCTTTCTATTTGGGAAGTTAATTTGACACCAGTACCGGTCATCCCCCAGAGGTTATCAATCCAGCCAGACGGGAGGGCAGACTCAGGGGACTGAATAGTAATTAAAACCAACCAGGCATGACGCAAGCAAACCTGGGTTACCAACAGAGTTGTAAACTGGCTGTTGACCATGAGAACCTAATTGTTCCCTTGACATGACACCTGATAAGAATAGCTAGGAAATCGCCCAACCGCGATCGCTGACCCCATCTGGTAGAGACTAGAGGCGCAAGGTGTGAAATAACTGATAAGACTTAGGGGGCTAATAATTGTCAGACCCACAGGTGTGAAGGCTAGTGTGCATGCAGATAGAATTTTTATGACTGGACAGACTTGGAGTTAATTGCAATTAACGTCAGGGGGAGATAAGAAGAATTTATGAATGGAATTCTGGGGAGATAAGTGTCTACTGCTAGGCTAGGTATAAAAACCCCTGCTAGACTTTTCACCTTTAGATTAAGTCTGACTTCAGAACAGGTAGGCAGCCAGCTCAATGTCTGTAGTCATATGCATGATTATTATGTTAGATTTCACTACAAAAGTTATTTCTTAGTTACTGATTTTCAGTCTATATCTGATCTAGGTTATTGCAAGAACTATCTTTGGCGTAGGTTACTTGAATGTTCTTTCTAAGTTCTGTGTTCAATATCATTGTGCTTCATGTATTACTCTTCTGAGAAGTAGAAACTTGTGAAAGGCATATCATTGTCTGGGTATACTTTTAGGTGTCTTGGTAGATGCTTGTCATTTCTTGGTACACTATTATAGTTGCCTGTTGGTGTGTGCATTTGTTGTACAGAATATAGTCAACTGACTATTTATTTAATTCTTACAACAGCAGTAACTAAGTGGTGATTAAACCGGGCAGCTCAGCAAATATGGCTGGTCTGTGTGGTCACTTCAATTAGACTTGTTGTATATCTCATTTTGTAGCTATACAATATTAGTACTCATTAATAATGCCTGATGCTATTATGTTGAGTATCATTAGATGTCCATCTTGAAGTAATATAATGGTTACGGATATGTTGGATGTATGTATGTGTAATTTCATATGAATATACGATGCTAGGAATAGGCTTCGTACATATTCTTTTTGTGTATATACGTCCCATTTCGTATACATACAAACTCACTAAGGCATTATGCTATGATGTTAAAGTATCATATGTCTAGTTTAATCAATATGTTTATGTGTATTGGATGTTTGATATATTGATTTGTCATATGCAACCCTACCAATATGAAGTGTTATGCTATTGTCTGTGCATTGGCACATTGGCCAATGATTGTGTTGGAAGCAGAGGTGTAATGGTACAGACATTACCCACAATTGGTATAGGGTGCTAAACTTTCTCAGTGTATTGTGGGCGTGCGTCCACGGTAATGCATGGAAACCTGGCACAGCTACTGGTCACGGGTTGTAAGCCCGAATGATCAGGCATTATTATAATACCATTACCGATCCTGTGAGCTGCTAAACCAATTTTGGACGGAGCGGCTGTACGACACAGAATTTCTGTATTAGCGACATGGACATTGGGCGGCAGAAATGTAATCATTACAGGCGTGTGAGACACTTGAAAAGCCCGTCCCAGACTAAAGACAGTAGGGAGAAGGAGGATGGTGAACGCAGTAGAGCTGAAAGATAAACTTGGCCAGACTGGTCATTGTATATGGTTGTGTTATGATATGTTTTAATTAGGATTGCGCTGATGTAGAATTAGATATACCCCATTCTCGACTTTCTTTCAAGCTCTCACAGGGAGCACCTATGTTGTAGATCTCAAGTACGAGTGACGACTAGGAGTGTCAGGACTGACAGGATCGTCAGAATACCGGCAAGCTGTTTCTTGTTGTTGCTACTGGAGAGTGGGGATCTGGACCACAGATCCAGATAGTTCAAGTAAAAGTTATGTAATGTTTGTCATCAATATCAATATGTATATGATTTCATCATCCTCATATTGAACCATCAGATGTCTATGATTAGGATTAATAAATAAATGTTGTAGTATTGTAACTCATAGTTCTGTTGTTATATTTTAATTCCAATTGTGCATACGTATTGTGTGTGTACATTGGTGGGGGTTCACTTAGACACCAATTAAGGGTGCAGTCAGGGAGAAAAACCTGTACTGAGATAGTCGTCTATACTCATATATTTAGACTTAAACATCTATCTTAGCTAACCGTTCTCTTTCCCATTCCTTGGCGAATATTCAGCACAGTTCAATTCATTTTGTAACGAGCCACTTGGAGCTGTACGTTGGATATTCAGGGCTTAATCTATAGTTCAGCCATATAGTTTTTGTCCCTAGTCAGTTTCTGACTATTTGGGGCTGCTCGCCAGTGAAAAATACTTTCATCTAGCCGGTGGGGCAACCCGACTTCTGACAATGATGATGATGAGTTGATGATGATGATGATGATGATGATGATGATGATGATGATGATGATGATGATGATGATGATGATGATGATGATGATGATGATGATGATGATGATGATGATGATGATGATGATGATGATGATGATGATGATGATGATGATGTCGATGATAATGATGATGATGATGATGATGATGATGATGATGATGATGATGATGATGATGATGATGATGATGATGATGATGATGATGATGATGATGATGATGATGATGATGATGATGATGATGATGATGATGATGATGATGATGATGATGATGATGATGATGATGATGATGATGATGATGATGATTTTTATTGGTGGTGGTGGGTGATGACGGTGATGGTAATCCTGATGACAGACACTGCAAAAGATAATGGTTGCCGGTCGTTCAGAAAGACAACGGCTACCTTGTCCAAAAAGCATGAATGCTGGTTCTGACTGCAATGTCCTGTAAATGCAATGCATTACAACTTGACTGCAGTATGTAATAGACAGACACAACTATAGTACGAGGTATAGCTTTGGTTGTGAAGTGACACACCAAATCATGGTGGCACACGAACAATCAAACAATGCTGGGGCTGACTGCGACGTCCTGTAGATGCATTGCATTACACCTTGACCACGCTATGTACTAGATAGACACATAACTATAGTACGAGGCCTTGATTTGATCGTGTAATAAAACGGCAAATTATGGTGGCACACAACCATCCAAACAATGTTGGCGCTGACTGCGACGTCCTGTAATAGATAGACAACTAGCTGTTGATACACCCTCCTCACACGCACATGAAAGCTCTGTCGCTCGTTCAAAATGACAATTGCAAACTTGCCCCAGGACTGTTGACAATTCATAGAATGTTGAGGTTGACTGCGATGTCCTGTAATTGATAGCACACACACTCCACAGTACACCCACGCACGCACACACGCCTACATGCGCGCACACACACACACACACGCGGATGTCATGATGGCTCACGAGCAACCAAACAATGTTGGGGTTGACTGCGATGTCCTGTAATAGAGAGCACACACACACGCACGCGCATGTAAACACACACACACACACACACACACATGGAGGTCATGATGGGACACAAGCAGCAAATCAATGTTGGGACTGTCTCCATCGTCCTGTAAATACATTGCATAAACAATGTTGGGGCTGACTGCGACGTCCTGTAATAGATAGACAACTAGCTGTTGATACACCTCTTCACACGCAAATGCCATGGCTGTCGTTCGTTCATAATGACAATTGCAAAACTTGCCCTAGGAAGCCTGACACTCCATAGAATACTGAGGTTGATTGCGATGTCCTGTAATTGCTAGCGCGTACATGCGCGTACACATACACACACGGCACATCATGATGGCACACGGGCAACCAAGCAATGTTGGGTCTGACTGCGACGTCTTGGGGATACATTTGGTTGTAATATGACACGGCAAATCATGATGGCACACGATGCTGTTTTCGCTTATATGTTTTGCTCATAGTCTACTTGGTGGTATAGACGATTTCACAGCGTATCTTTGGTCGAAGTAGATTTATATGCTTTTTGCTTTAATTCAATCAGAAGCCCCATATTTACAGCAAATAGAAATACATATTTGTGCTGAATTTTATTTTAAACGGCTGACTTAACTTTACCAAACTTAAACGCAAACTTTCCCTCACTTGCCCGATTGAGCGCTGTATGCATAATAATACTAGTTAACGGTCAACCAGACCGCCTCAGTTGGCGTGTTTATCTTCACACCTTATCAAGCGTTGATCACTGGCAATTGCATTTTTCTCGCTGGTCGTGGTGGGGGTCAGCACGTGACCTTTTACCCGTGTGCGCAGGTAAAATCTAGCGGTCAGGGGAGCTTCTTATTTCTGGATGAGTCAAGAGCCATGGCTATTGTCACCTGGTTACTTTTTATAATTAAGGGGGTATAACTGTGGGGTTTAATAATATTAACTATTTTTATGATTATCTTCATACGCTATGGCGTATTTTAAATGAGAAGCGTAGTTTTTTATTGACGTAACTATTCTCCACTAAACATACAAGAAATGTATCTATTTAATTATGTTTTTAGGGTTAATTTTTTTTTAATAATAATGGATGTCCGGCTAGTATATTTTTAACCATATTTTCACCAAGCGCTTAATATTGATACATGGGTCGGGACTTCTGCCGAATTAACTATCATGGGGGAAAGTTTATTCATCCGGTCATTACTTGACCTAATCGGAGTAAATCGCGAGATGGAATAAATCATTTTTTGTAATATTGGATTTCGATCTCCTCATCGAAGGGGTCCGATATCTAGATGACTAGGGCTCAAGCATACCACACACACACACACACACACACACACACACACACACACACACACACACACACACACACACACACACACACACACACACTGGGACTCGAACCAAGGTTCCCGGTGACTAGTTGGTCTACTTATCTATATAAGTATTTCACAAGCATGGGGCTTGTGCCGCTGTCTTCTAGCGACCCCGAGACGGACCAGGGAAGAGGAGGCGGCTGGTGGAGTCATCTGGGGTACCGAGGGCGGGTACCCGGCGACTAGTTGGTCTACTTCTCTATATAAGTAATCCACATGCACGGGTCTTACCTCGCCGTCTTTGAATGGGCTCGGAAGCGGTCGGAGGAAGTCGAGGCGGCCGGCGGAGATACCTGTGGGCGGGGTGGTCGGTAAGGGGTACCCCGGGACTGAAAGTAATTATCACGACAACCGGAAGTGACCCAGGAAAATACCCGCCAATTTTTGAAAAAATGTGGTCGCCGAATGATCCGCTTTTTGACGTCAGAGCGTAGGATCATGACTTTTTATATAGTAAAGTACTACGTCACCAGGAGGATCCAGATCCTTATTTAATACCTGAATAACACATTATATACTACTTGCTTCGCTCAGTCTTTTGAGTGCCCTTATTCTTTTTGTTTTCCTTTTACACATAGTTGTTTCAGCACGTTATATGCGGAATTTGTAACAAGGATTCGTGCGTCTATCTCGACGGCGAATAACCTGACGATATATCCTTCTTGTCTCAGGCTTGCGACCATATCACTGTATTTCTCCATAGTGTAGGTGTTCTGGTCTCAAACGGAACACTCATCACGATTAGTATAAAACAACTGAAAACTCCAGGATTTCCGATAAATATTTGCCATGGCCCTGCAGGTCTTCTGACAGCTCCCAGTCCTCAGCCCCCCCCACCCCCCTCCACGCCCTCTCCCCGAAGGATGGATGGCATACTGCTAGGGCAGTCGACTCCACTTTTCGATTTGTGTCTAGCTTTTATGAAGCGTATCCACCAGTCCTTTACAACCAGTGGTTCCCAAGATTTTCAAGCAGAGGGCCATATCTACTTTTATCTGTAGTTAAGCGGGCCACAACGTTATAAATGAAAAAAGTCGTGCAATATCATTCTTACCTTTCTTAACTTTCGTCAACAAAATTCTGAAACTTTAAAGGCAGTCAGCTTCAGTACTAAACTGCTGTCATTTGTTTGGTTTAAATTTATTTAACAATACATTTTAAATCCGTTTCGAAAATCACTATTAATTTACAATTGTATCTGTTCTTCATAACTAGTTACTTAAGATCAGATGCCAGTTTATCAATGTCTGGACACAAATCTGTCGTGCCCAAAGTTATAAGCGCAGCTAGCTTACTGTAGGTGAATCTGGAACGTTGTGTTTTTTTTTTTTTTTTATAACGATCATTGCGGAAAATGACTGATCGCATTTGTAAGTCTAGCCAAAACGACAAATGTCTCTCTGGGCGAATGAATGCAAGTGTTCAAATTATTCGACAGGCAATAGTCGCCAGAATTAAATTATATGATCAGCTGAAGGTGAAGCAGGCAGCTCCAGAAATTTACATCTCAGTGCAGAATTGCATTTCAAATCAATTACTCCGTGCTAAAGGCTTTGCTGTAATTGGCAGAGCTTGGCATCAGGAAATACGAACGGAGTTATGAAGAGGGCAACATTATCCTCTTCTATTGTGAACTCTTGAAATCTCGACTGAAAGATATCCAGAAGACTTTCAACATTTACTCTGTACTGTAACAAGTCACATTTATTTTCCACCACAAGCCTCTTCACAGTTGCAAACGCCTCTAAAGTCCTTTCGGTCAGCTTCCCGACAAACAGTCGTAATCTCATTTTAAATGAAGAAATGTCATCGCACAAATTTGTGAATAGTTTGTTTTTGCCCTGGATCCTCTCATTTAAAAAATTTAAATGAGACGTGATGACCACCAAAATTGCCAGGTAATTAGGCCAGTCATCGTTCAGTAGACATTCTTCAGACAGAAACAGATAGACACCATTTTTCAGGGCCCAGAAACGTGACATAACTTTCCTTTAGATAACCATCTGACATCACAGTGTAACAGTAGCTCATCGTATTCCTCGTTCGTGTCTGATAGAAACTATCTGAACTCACGCCTGTTCACACGTCTCAGGACAACATCCATGACATGTTTCAGATTTAATGTCTTTCCACACAGTGCTTCTTGGTGAATGATACAATGATATTTTAATATAGTGCGGCCAAGAAACTGTTCAAATTATGCTAGACATCCAGACTTTTTACTCGTCGAACCTGGAGAACCGTCGGTGCATATACTGTCAAATTTGGACAATTCTATGTTGTTTTTCTCTACAAACATGTTCAGAGTTTCAAACATATCAGTCCCTTTAGTAGTTGCATGCATTGATTCAAGTCCTAGCAGTTCTTCAATGACTTAAAATTTATCGTTTATTGCTCGAACAAAACCTGCGACTTGAGCTGTGTCAGAAATGTCAGTGGATTTATCCATTGCCAATGGGAAAAAAATTACAATTTTTGATATGTGCTGCTACTTGACGACGAATTTCGTTGGCTAATTCTTCAACTGGTCTGGCCATAATATTATTAGACAAAGGAATCTGATCAAATTTTGTTTCACACTTTTTATCGCCAAGCATTCTAGCAACAGTTTTAAGGGAAGGCTTAATTATTTCTTCTGCATCTTTTTGCGAGCCAACAGAAGAGCGACTTCGTACGACACAACAACAGCACTCTTGCTCTTTTCGTGAGCCTTGGTGAAAAAAATGACTGCTGCCTGGTCAGAAAACTTTCGTGTTTAGCTATGAAATCTTTTCTTAACTCCGAATTAATCGCATATTGAGCATTTATGTCTGAATGCGTGGTCGTGAAAATTACATTGTTTGTAACAAACTGTGTGGTCGTGAAGATTACATTTTGTGTAACAGAAACACAATATCCGCAGATTAAGCAAACTGGTTTACCACTACGGCTAGGCATAAACATAAATTTCTCCGTCCAATCTTCGTTGAATTCACGAAGAAGAAGAAGAAGAAGAAGAAGAAGAAGAAGAAGAAGAAGAAGAAGAAGAAGAAGAAGAAGAAGAAGAAGAAGAAGAAGAAGAAGAAGAAGAAGAAGAAGAAGAAGAAGAAGAAGAAGAAGAAGAAGAAGAAGAAGAAGAAGAAGAAGAAGAAGAAGAAGAAGAAGAAGAAGAAGAAGAAGAAGAAGAAGAAGAAGAAGAAGAAGAAGAAGAAGAAGAAGAAGAAGAAGAAGAAGAAGAAGAAGAAGAAGAAGAAGAAGAAGAAGAAGAAGAAGAAGAAGAAGAAGAAGAAGAAGAAGAAGAAGAAGAAGAAGAAGAAGAAGAAGAAGAAGAAGAAGAAGAAGAAGAAGAAGAAGAAGAAGAAGAAGAAGAAGAAGAAGAAGAAGAAGAAGAAGAAGAAGAAGAAGAAGAAGAAGAAGAAGAAGAAGAAGAAGAAGAAGAAGAAGAAGAAGAAGAAGATATTATATTAAATAACGAGGCCTCTCGTGCCACTTTCTGACATCTGGCGGGCCACAATTGGCCTGCGTTCCGTGGTTTGGGAACCTCTGGTTACAGCAGTCCCCTTGTTTGCCCGAAGCCTCGCTACATACATAATGGCTGACAGTTCGGTAAGAACCTTTATATGGCGCCACGTAAATCGGCCTTGCCCAAGGGCCGACCTGCACGCAGACAGTAAGTATTCTACGGTCTGGCTGTCTTTGCTCTGCGTGTTGCTAGAGAGGGGACATTTTAGGTCGTCGGATATACCCCATCTAACCAGGTTAGCAGCTGATGGCAGGATATCGTACAGTAATCTGACAAAGAAGCTTAATACGCTGTTCCACGAGAGGGACTTCTGCAGACCCCTCTCAAGACACCCATTGACTTTGCCGAGGCTGCAGCATAGCCTTCTGCACTCGCTTGTTGTACTCTTCTTCACGAATTTCCTCGACCACCATGTCTCTTCGTTGCCTGGCCGACGCCTTTGACCACAAGTGTGTTTTTTCTGGTAGCCAAAGCCTTGTCTGTTGTACTGGGAGTGTCCCATAACTTCCTTTAGTTGGAGTGAATCTGATGGGGTAACAAACGTATCAAAAACTGCGACACAGAAGGAGTCAATGTCTCAATGCTTATCGATCTGGTGCTATATGTGAATTAATTTGAATTCTGCCGCATCATCATCACCATAATCATAATAATCATTAGGTTAGTCAGTCGTTTGATCTGTCACTCCACTATTCCCTATTTTCAGCAGTTCACTTCGGCTCTTCGTAAGTCTGTGTCTCCCCCCCCCCCCACGCACCCCACTTCCCAGTTCCCTGGCAAGCTTGTTTCATGTAATTATTTTTTGGACATGATCTCTTTCTGTCATCCGGTATATTCCCTGGTAGAACTCCCAGGTCCCATAATGTGGTCCCGTCAAGAGAGCCCTCGTTGTGTATGTTTCCAATAGTCGTCTAAAGTTTCTAATTTATTTTCATCTTATTGTAAGTACATTAAGTCCAATTTCAAAGCCTATTTATAGTTCTACGGGCCAGATATGTTAGTGATTGACCTTTTCAGCAGCTCACTATTGATGTTAATTAATGCTAGAAAGATGTGTCTATTATATCAGTTTTACTCATTTTTCCTTTAATTTCTTGCGTATTGTCTCATCATTCCTCTAATCTCATCTATAATGTCTCATCTTTCCCCTAACCTCTTCTATATTGTCTCATCTGTCCTTTCATCTCTTCCATATTGTCTTATTTTTCTTCTGATATCTTGTACATGTTTTCATCTTTCCCATCTTTAAGTACGTCTCTTGTATATTGCTTCGTTTCGTCTCATCTCAAATTGTTACATTTACAACTTGAGGTGCCAATCGACACCTGTGAATGTATTTCTCCGAAGAGTAGTGTGCTTGTCTGCTGACCCAAAGGTCATGTATTCGTTTGAAGTGAGTGTTTAAAATTTACCCCAACTCTTATGTAGACACAACCTGAATGGGTACCCGGACATGTTCTGGGAAGTAAATGCGGCTGGTTTGATAATGACAGCATCACCCATTGCTGTCGAATGTTCTATAAACATGTTAAGCTAGTGCCATATATATATATACACAGTATCCCTAAGTTGGTGTAAAAAGATCCTGTACTTGACTTTATATGTGTGAATCTGCATTACTGGAATTCTTGTCAATACATACTCTATACAAGCTGTTTAGTATCATGTAATTATGGCTAGTTAGTCTGTTTCTTGTTCTTTGTTCTTAACCTTGACCTAACTATGTCCTTCAGTGCCTGGTTATATTATGTGTAAACAGAATGTTGATAAGACAGTGTTGATTTATATCAAAGGGGGCATTGAAATAGCAGAACACACACTTCCGAAATTCACTCTCCAGTGATAGGCGAAATGTTACTAGAACAAATCTGGATTCGGGTAGCATATGAAAATTGGCATCTATATTTTATTTGGGATCATATAGGCAGTTTATGCCCAACTGATCAGAACAAGTCATGATAGAATAAGCAGTCATTCAGACTGAGGCTAGCCTGGCAGAACAGACAGCCGACATTGTCCTTCAAGATGTTTTGCAACCGACTTATTATTTCTCCTCCAAATGAGGTCTAAATTACGCAAGATACATAAAAAAAAACTTTTTGTGTAGATATTACTTGAAGACGAAGAGAAAGACGGTACAAGCTTTTGTTGGTGTTCTGTGCTGTGCTGTAAATCTTTGCATTGGACTATTCATCTCTCTTGACAGTCCTACTGCCCATATTATTATATACCCAGTTTGAACCTATACATTTGTCAAAGTCTGAATTGAGCCTACACTGTTTATATGCAGATCGGTGGTATTACACAGCTACTCTCTTTCGTGAACCTTCCAACTTTCCATTTCAAAAACAAAAGTTAAGAAGCAGTAATTAACATAGCACACTGAACACTTGGTTAAGATGTAAAGTAAGCCCTCAAGAACGTGTAATTAAGAACTCCCACTAATTGCGACAATGTAAATATTGAACGAAGGAACAAAGTCACTTTTAATTTAAGCCCTAGTCTCAGAATCACAGGCAAGACTACTCCCACTTTCAACCTGTTTGCATTTTCCATTACATAATTAGATCAGCACAGGCCAATGCAAGCGTTACCAAGAGAACTGAAATTACATACACGTTTTCCTAAAGGGGTTTCAAAGGGTTTAAAGGCTTACAACCAACTTCATTGCACCTGATTTTAACTCTTATGGCTCGGTCTCTTTCTGCAGAGTGGCCTGCCGAAGGCTCGGACTTTGTAGCTCCAGCGACGACCCCCTGGGCTTTCCAAAATATTGCACTCATGAACGGAATGACGGAGTCCGAAATCGAGCCTTCCGAAATCGAGCCTACAAAATGTACACAAATATATACTGTGTTTGAATGTTCATTGTGTATTGCCTATCACAAGCCGTAACAGCTATTAGAACACAATGATAATCAATAAAGTTTGATTTTCTAACAACTGTATTGTTCTAATCTCACAGTTACTACTTGTTCTAACAACCTTCATGCTACTATTTTTTTAACGTACACGATCTTACATGAACTTACAATTTTCGATGAGACTCCAGTGCAGAACTCGTGTGATCGTATGTTATAAAGGCAAAATAACAGACGATAAAGATGATATTATCCTAGCATTAGTGAAACACTTCATCGTTAAGAGTTGAAATTTGCCAGTGAAGCGTCGTGTGTGCGAATGTTTCTAGTCTAGCGCTGTAAGCCGTTCATACAGGATCTAACAGTTTCAGGACAAGCGAGATTTTACTTCCTTGTGTACCCGCTTATCTGTGTATGATATGTTAGCGTGTTAAAATTCTTCAAGCGGAAGCCACCCATGACCTGATACAGAAAACAGATTTACTTTGAAATGAAGGGAATAATCTGTTGCATGAACAGTAAAATGTACTTTATGTATATAGCATATTCTCTCCCCCTCCCAACAAAACCCCTGTGTTTTCGACTTCGCAAACATGTCCACGCACATCTGGTTGGCTGGTTGGCTGGTTGGCTTGTAGGTCTTGAATCCTCTGGAAGACTGCGAGATTTAAATCTTAAGTAACGTGCACTGACATTAAGGTCGTCTGGCGCCGAGAAAGGCAAGCATCGTTTCACATAAGGCTGGTGTGGACGTTCCTCAGTGCCCTACCAGAGCACCATCTCAACATTGGTTGTGTTCTTTAGCTCTTGTTTCCGTCCGCAAGCTGAGAAACCAGCGTGGTATGCCAGTCTGCTACTGGAAAAGGAGTATTAGCATGTAACCAGGTCATGAATCAGCAAAACACATACTGATTGGCTGAGAGTATGCCCTTTTTTCGCATATCCTTTACAGGACATCGCTGTCAACATCAGCATCTTTCAGCTGATTGTTGATTTCTTGGCAATATTCCGCTCAGTAGTTTGCCATTGCTTTCTGAGCGACCGGCTTACATACCCCGTAAGTTACCTGCGCGGAGAGAACCGCTACGAATTCTCGGACACGTCACGTCACGTTACGAGAGTATACGGGATTACGGAGAAAGTCGTGAAACTCCTAGAATAGAGAGACCTGCGAGAGTATGCCTAGGTTGGTCATATTTCCTCCACTATGGTTAGATAGTGTTCATTGTCAAAAGAGTGCAGCCCGGAGTCCAGAAGGCAATGCACATTTAGACAACCAGACAGGATGAGCACAATAATTACTATTGGTTATTATGCATGGATTTTTCTTGCAGCTGGCGAAGGAAGTGGCTCATATTTACCAACGATGTTTCTCACACATAACTCATACATTGTGATTAGCGAAACTGGCATTCTCATAGTCTGTGATAATAGTAAGTATGCGTCTTGTTAACATTAGGTATGCATATTGTTAGCTCCACGCTTCTTGTTAACATCTTGTTATCTTCTTATGTGGGCACAAATTCTGCTAATCAGAACTTGAGTGGACCAGATATCTCCATTCTTTCGTGCGTTCCAGCGGTCAGACATAAAGGGTTATGTTCTAGTGTTTAAACAGTTCTTGAAAGTATGAGATACTTTCATTCCTTGGTACTCTGCAGCAATGTAATGTCGTATAGTGTTTGTTTAACACCGCGTTCTACCACGACTAGCAGGCATTTAATAATGACGTGAGATGCAGGCATGCCAGTATTGTCTCAGGAAAAGAGGGTAGTTCTCAATTCCAATTCCAATTCCAATTTTCAAAACAAAAATTCCAAATTCGGTCTCGTTTAACCTGCTTCCTCAGCTTTCGTTATTGTTGAGATCCGTGGTTTATATGGGTTTTTACCCTTTTTCTTGTCTTGTGCTCTCTTACGAGTGAGTCCTATCTCGGACTGGTTATGTTGGTTTGTGTCTGTGACGTCAGCTAGGTGATTGATAGACGGCTATCCTTGGTTCCCGTCTCCTCTTGTGGTTTATTTTGTTATTTAAGGCTCCCGGCTCGTCTGGCTTGACTGGATGCAGTCCTTATAAGGAGTTTTTATTTGGTATTTTCGCCTCCTTTTTGTGTATTGTCTGTAGAAGCTTTTCGATTTTATTTTCCTCCTTGCGCCTTTTTTTCACTTTCACGTTTGAGTTCTTGTTGTCTTTCGATTGCTTCCTCTGTGGTCAGCTCTCCGTCATCTATATGGTACTCGAGGTCAGTCTCAATGTCATAGTGTATTTCTGTGTATTCTATAGGTTGTCCCCTTAGTTTCATGTGCTTCTTCTTTTCTTTTTCTTCCCATCGACTTCTGTATTCCTCGCTCCTGAGTGCCTCGTTCATCGGCTGTCTCTTTGCTGATTCTATGCACTCCTCCAAAGTAGGTCCATCGGTAGGCCACTCCAAGCCGTCGTCACGGTACTCATCTTGGTTTTCCTAAGATGTCTGGGATGATATTGGATTTCCCTTGAGTTTCTCGGGCGTCGGGGTTGGCCTGCTGTCTTTATCTTGTGGTTTCGGTTCAGTCTTTGGTTGAGTTTCGCCTTGCCGCTTGTCTGTGTTTTCTTGAATGGCTTATGTTGGTTTGCTTCGGATTATTTCCATTTCAGCTTTCAGCAGCTCTCTCTCCGCTTTGATTGTGTGTAGCATTTCATCGTTTTCCTTCTTCATTTCGGCTATATGAGTAGTATATAGGGTCTCTAGGCATCGCATTGAGGCATAAAATACCTCATATACAAAGAATATATAGAGAGGACCATGAGGACCCATGAGGACCCGCATTATTTAGTAAGAGCAAAGAAGGGGGAGTGGGGGAACATAATTTATGCATAATCGATTGGTGTGCACCGGCTGTTACGAGTTGATGTATTCGTATCTTTGATAAGATCGGTGAATATCTGTGAGCAAAAAGTCGATATTGCCGGCAGTTGAATATCAGTGTCGGGGTCGAGGGAGGTCGCTGGTGCCATCTGTTTTTAATTAAGGGCGATGTCGGAATAAAATAATAAGCGCAAAGAACGATGTGTGGGGTGGGTTGGTAAGTGGCGAAAGATGGCGGGGGTGCGTAGTTGGTCGTAGTCCAATGTGTATCAGGGGTTCTAGTTACTGCCATTGCACTTGACAGGTTCAAATCTCACTGTGTGGTATGACGCGTGGTATGACGATGGCGCGTTGTATGACGATTCATACCACACGGCCGAATATTCTTCGTGTTTTTCCTAGATCGATTTTTTTTTGTGGATTGTATGTGGGTTAAAAAAGAATTTAAAGGGCCGGTAAATTATGCAAGGTAGTTGGTGATATTAATCGGACTCCTTTTCCCCCTAATTGGGAACAATGGTTTATAGAAATTAATACAGATGACATATGTGCGCGTATGAATACAATATCACCGCATGAATAAAGGGTGTCAGGTGGTCGACAAACAAGCGGGGTCAGACGGGGTGGTAAAGTGAGTGCACGATCAGTCGACAGGGTAGTGAGTAGGGTCGGTCGGACCAGGTAGGTTCGAGTCCTACTGGGTGGTGGGGTAGTGTAGCAGTGGGTGAGTGTGTAACGAAGCTAGGTGGTATAATTGGCGGTTCAAATCACACCCCTGGTGGCTAACTATACCCAACATAGAACCCGGAGGTTTGAATCCAGCGGTATCGCTTTGCATTATCCTCAGAAACCTAAGTTCCACAGCCAGCAGATTCAGTGTGACTGCTCATTGTCTTCACATTCATACAAAACTACAGGTTCTATGTAACAGCGCAACACTCTTTTTCTTGTAGCAATTGCCATCTTTTTACTGGTCAATATGTTTTTTCAGCTTCGCCATGGCGATAAGCTTCCCATTTGTATAGACGGCACAACAAACTGGGCAACCACCATGATCTTTATCATATAACAGCTGTTGCAACACTCAGCAAAATTAAACAAGGAAATATGGTAATGAAACTGTGCGAACGATCAACTGAACTAGGTGGGCAGGTTAAGTGAAGATGAGTTCGATAACGGCGGCGGCAGGTTTGCTAATTGTTTCACAAGCTGTGACCAGTTGTAGAACCCTTCCTTGTCTTCACATTTGTATGGTAACACCGTCGCATTGGAGATGCGCGTGATAAAGCTGTCAGCCATGGTATAGAAGAAAAAAAAAAATAATTATCTTCCCGTTTGTATAGACGTACACAAGCTAGTTGGTACCATAGGCTCCCTCATATGGAGGTGATAGGTTCGAAGCTCGATTCTTTTTCGCTGGTAAGGTTACCACTTGGCCACACCTAGTTTTCATAGGGGGTGTGTAGTTGGTCATAGTGGGATATCACCAATGTGTAACTGGGGTGTCTAGTGGGTCCCCTACCATGCGACAGGGTCGATCCTACTGTGTGGTTGGTGTGTGTGGGGTGGTGGTCGAGTGTGTAACGGGGCTAGGTGGTGCCGTAGGCATCGTTTGAGAGTCGATTCACTCTGTTGGTCGATAAGGATGTCCACCCTCGGCGGCTTTTTTTTAAGTGTATACTAAGCCGTAAACGTATAACAGTGGTGTCTAGTTGCTGCCATAGCGCTTGACGGGTTCGAGTCCTACGGTGTGGTGGAGTAGTGTAGTAGTAGTTGAGTGTTTAACGGAGCTAAGTGGTATAATTGGCGGTTCGAATCACGCCCCTGGTCGCTAACTATAGCCAACATAGGCTCCCGAGGTTCGAATCCAGCGGTATCGCTTTGCTTTTTTCTCAAAAAACCTAAGTTCCACAGCCAGCAGATTCAGCGGGACTGTTCAATGTCTTCACATTCATACAAAAGTACAGGTTCTATGTAGCGCCGCAACACTCTTTTTCACGTAGCAATTGCCATCTTTTTGCTGGTTGTTATGTTTTTTATCTTGCAAAAATGTTATCTTCGCCACTGCGATTCTTGTGCTAATCTCTTCAAGGCATCTCCCATCAGTTGTTATGAATGTTCCGAGATTCTTGTATCTATCTATTCACTTGTTTCAGAATATTCCCACTTACATGTATATTACATCGTGGTATTTCGTTCTTCATAGTGACAATCATAACCCGTGTCGTTTTATAATTTAATTCTAACCCTAGTTGTTCACCGTGTGCAACAACCGCCTCCACTAAATATTACAGAGCCTGCTCAGTGTCTGTTGATTACATGAATTATATGAAGACAGTTGACAATTTAAATTAGATGAAGTTATTTTATTACAGAAATTAAATGAAGACATTTGACTAGAAATATTTAATAAAACGACGAAAAAACGGAGATCTACCGGCGTGAGAAAAGCATATAACTATGTTAATGTCAGTTCTTGTGAACATATTTAACAGAAGCATTCTGAATAGTATTTGAATATTTAGCTTTAATGGGAAATCAGTACGGCTGTACCGATCGGAAACACGAAGAACGACTAAAAAAATTACTAATAAACAACAAACACTCATTAACTGGTACCCATGTAGTTCATCCTTGGCGTTCATATTTCATTCGACAATTAGTATAAGACCTAAAGTCACATATGCGGCTTCAAAATATGTTTTCATATCATATGTAAATATGAAGATATATTCAAGGTGATTTCTAAGGACAAAATTCCGCATGTCACACATTAGAAAAGACAGATGTCGCTCAAACTTAAACATTAAGAGTGGAAGAAAAGTGTGTTGTAGATACGGTTTTTCATTTGTTTCTAGTGGGACTTGGTAATTTGTTGTTCTATCTGGTCTTGATATGTATATTTTCACCACATCTTCACTGATGTTTTTCATCTTGTCTGCTCATTGCGCCCGCTTCACAGTCATAAAAAACTACAGGTTCTATGAAAGACAGAGACATTTTGCGGTTATTATTAACCAAAATGACAAATTTGAGGTCGGTTGGCTAGGTATATAATGATAATAAAGGTAGCTAGTTTTAGAAAACGAAATAGATGTGCTACCATAATAATATCCACACAGAATCGGTGTTACAGATTTCGCCTACTCTTCACCAAAATCAGACAGCGAAGAAGGGTAATGGCATTATTGCAGTTGCGAAGTGCCGTATTAGAAGCCCAAATATTAACCTCAAGGTGCGGGTTAATCCAAATCTTGTGAATGTCTTCATTCTGATCTGGAGTTGTTTACCGTGCCCTCCACGCAAACAGAGGTGGAAGAGTGACTATGTGTAGTTTAACTGTGGTGGTACCATCTGGAGATATTAATCAGATACTTGGTACCCAGTGAAGATGACAGATAACCGATGCAGATAGGTCGCGTGGCCCTCAACAAAACCAACAATGAAATAATGGTGAAACGAAATGTTGCGTCTCCGCGAAGCATTATTTTAGAAACCAAAGACGGCAATCGATCTGAGAGGGTAATAATAGACAGTCTAATCCTACCAGAAAGAGGTGTCTTATACACTGTGTACCAACGACAGACAGCTGGCCAAAAAGAACAATACGAGTCTAGAGGGTACCATAGATCATATGGAGGTAACAGCTTCGATTCCGACGGGGTTGTGTGGCGGAAATATTGGTTGTGTTAATTAGCTGTGATGGAGTTTACATCTCCGATCAACAGGTTTTGAGAGGCCTAAATAGGCAGTAGTTTAAAGAATTCAAGTATATTGAAGTATCCAAGGACTTAGTTTATCAGCCATATATTCGCCTACAGATTTAGCGAAGTCCTTGGATACTTCAACAACAAGGTGGTTGGCGGAATTTCTATGCTTTGACTGCAAACAAAGAAATTGATTAAAAACAGGCTTAAATCCCAGTATTTCGTTATTCTTGTGAGTGTGAGAGCGCTTGATTGTGGATATATAATACCTATAGTAAACCCCTTTGGGTAAATTGTGAGAGGGATTCGACACGTTGTAATGGCAAGTGGTAAAATTGTGACAGTCAGTGGGGAATCTGTGAGGTTAATTGGTCAATTTGATAAGTTGTGAAAGCAAATGGGGTAGTTGGTAGGGCAATTCGACAAGTTGTGAAAGCAAATTTCTTAGTTTGCTATAATTTTTTCTCCTTTTGGTTAATATTTCTTCATTTGGCTAGCGTATTTATTACTTTGGCCAACTTTTTTCTTACTTTACCATACACATTTCTTAATTTGGTTGATATTTTATTCACTTTAATTTGTATCTTTTTCATTTTTGGTAATATATTTTCTTACTTGGTCGACAAATTTTCCTCATCTCATCTCATCTCATCATGTTCCTCTTGTACCTTGCGGTGTCGAGGTGAAGTATAAACTTCGTGAGAGTGCCCGGTTATGGGCTTCGTATATCGACATTCCCATGGATTCTGTTATTCCCTCCGTCCAGCGTTTACGTGGTCGGCCTCTTCCTCTGTTTCCATCTGGTCTGTACGTCATTGCCTGTTGTGGCATGCTGTTGACTGGTAGCCTACTTGCATGGCCAAACCATTTGACTTGCTGCTTTCTAATAAAATCTAGAGCAGCTTTAACCCCCACTTTAGTCCTGATTTCTTCATTTCTGATCTTATCTCTTCTTGATACGTTGAGTATTCTTCTCAGGAACCTCATTTCTGTTGTTGTGATTTTTCTTTTCTCTTTTTCTGTCATTGTCCAGGTTTGGCATTGGTAGCACAGAGTTGGTAGGAAGATTGTGTTGTAAAGTGCTTTCTTAGTAGTTATTGATACATGTTTGTTCTTTAGTATTGGTGCCATTTGTCCAATGAGTTGATTTGCCTTATTGCACCTATTTTCGATCTCGTCTTCTGATCTGCCATTTGATGATATTATACTTCCTAGGTACTTGAAGCTCTTTACTTGTTTCAAGGGATGTTCGTTTAGGTGAATTGTTGCTGTTTGTTCTTCTTTAGTTATAGTCATTACCTCTGTTTTGCTTGTGCTAATTTTCATGTTATGTTCCCTACACATTTCGTTTAGACTATTCATGTGGTCTTGTAATTCAGCTTCTGATTTTGCTATTAGTGCTTGGTCGTCCGCAAACAGGAGTTCTCTAATGGTTAGATTTGCAGATGGTTCTTCTTCTGTGTTCTCGTCATGCGGTATTCTTGCTGTCTCTGCTTGGCTGGTTTCTTTACATATGTTGTCTATATATGTTATGAACAAGAGAGGGGACAGGACACAACCTTGTCGTACTCCAGATCTTATGGTGAAGGGTTCTGAGTGTCCTCCAGTTGCTCTCACTATGCATTCACTGTTGTCGTATAAACTTCTACATAGGTTTGTTAGATGTGTACTCACTCCATATTGTTTAAGGATTTCCCACAGCTTGTTTCTATCTACCCTATCAAATGCCTTTTCTTGGTCAACAAAGGCTAAGTAGAGTGTTTCATTGAATTCAATTGATTTTTCTATAAGTTGTCTAAGAGCAAAAATGGCGTCTGTGCATCCTTTGTTTTTCCTAAATCCAAGCTGCGTTTCGCTTAGCTGGGGTTCTAAAGTAGTTCGTAATCTTTTTTCAAGAATTTTGCAAAATATTTTCCCAGTATGACTCAACAGTGAAATGCCTCTGTATTGTGTGCAATCTCTTTTGCTGCCTTTGTTTTTCCAAATTGGGATAATTATGGCGTTTCCCCAGTCTCGTGGTGTCTGTTGTTCTACCCAAACATGGTTGAATAGTCTATGTAGCCAAGCTGTTCCTACTTCCCTTGCTGCTTTAATTAGTTCATTTGGTATTTCATCCTGTCCTGGTGATTTGTTCAATGGGGCTAATCTGATGGCTTCTATAATTTCTTCTTTTAGTGTGTCTGGTTCTAGTTCCTCGGTGACATCTGTGTAGGTCTCTTGAATTCCTGTGACATCTGATGGGATGTTGAGAAGTTGTTCGAAATACTGCTTCCATCTTATTAGGATGTGTTTTTGTTCACTTATTGGTTCTCCATTTTCGCTGTTAATTATTTCAGTTGGGTCAAAGGGTACTCCTCTGGTTCGCATTGCACTTATCTTTTTGTAGAAGTTTCTGGTTGCCTCCTTGTAGTTTTTATTTAGGGTTTCTCCATACTCTTCCCAGTCTTTCTGTTTTTCCCTCTTTACTATTCTACTCACATGTCTTCTCGATATTCTGTATTCTATGAGATCACATTCCTGTTTGCTCTTCAACCACTTTTTATATTTTTCCTTTTTTTCTTTTACCGCTTTCTTTACTTCTGCGTTCCACCAACTTGTTATTTTCTTTATCCGTGTTTTGCATTTTTTCGTGGTTCCGCATGTTATTTTTGCAGTATTTAAAACGCTTGATTTGAACGTCTCCCATTCTTCTTCCACTGTTTTTCTTTCCGTAGGTCAGTCCGTTTATACTTCTTAGTTTTTCTACGAGCAGTATGAAGATCCCCTGCCGGCTTGCTAGGCCAGTCGCAGGTTTAGGACACTAATCTGACCACAGGGAGTCCATCCCCTATGGCGAGCCATAGCCCCGTTAGCCCATGACCTCGCGGTCATGGTTGCCCGGTCTGCACCACGTGGAGGTGGGGGTTGACTTGTGTAGTCTGCGGGTCATCGGCAGGCTACTAATTTTCGCTCTTCACCCCTCCTGGGAGAGGCTAGCCGATCATAACCCTGCTGGCTGCAGGGCCAGGCGCATTCCACACCTTACAGACCCACAAATTTTCCTATTTGTTGTAAATTTGGATGACATATTTATAAGTTTGGTTGAAATATGTGTTTACTTGGCCAATATTTTTCCCATTTGGCTAACAAATTTTCCTATTTAGGTCGATATTTTTCTACCTTTGGTTAATAATTTTCTTCGTGTGGGTTAACAAAGTTTCCTACTTTTCATAAATTTGGCAGAGATTTTTATAAGTTTGGTCGATATTTTTTCACATCTGGTTAACAAAGTTTCCTATTTTTCATAGATCTACCGGAGATTTTTATAACTTTGGTCGACATATTTCTATATTTACCCAATATTTTTATTACTTTGGTCAGCATGGATGATATATTTATAAGTTTGGTCAGCCTTTTAGTTGATTTGGCTGCACTTATTTTCCTAGTTCGGTCGACATGTTTCTTAGTTTGATCAATATTTTCCCCTTTTGGCTAACACATTTTCCTGACTTTTATAACTCTGGGTGAGCTATTTTTTACTTGGCCACTATTTTTTCCTACGTTTTATAATTTGTTGAGCTATTTATGTATTTGACCGACCTTTTTCAAATTTCGGCTGACAAATGTTCCTACTTTTTATAAGATTAGATGAAATATTGCTCTCTTTGGTCGATATTTTTTTCTCATTAGGTTAACAAATGTTCCTAATTTTTTATAATTTTGTTGTAAATATTTCTTTACAGGGTCAATATTTTTCTCATTAGGTTAACAAATGTTCCTATTTTTTATAAGTTTTGACGAGACATTTATAAGTTTGACCGATATTTTCACATTTGGCTAACATTATTTCCTTCTTTTTATGAAATCGGACGAGGCATTTATAATTTTTACCGATATTTTTCACCTTGGTTGTAGACAATGAGTATTTTCTGCAATCTATAGTAGGTGTGGGTAATACACAAAGTGAGCAAGCAGAATTAACTGGTTGTGTTACTATGGTCGTCAGCGTATTTAAAATGATATTTTTAACTTTCTCGGTACTGTGGTAAAGAGGTAATTGCATAATTACGTTTATATCTGTTGTTCTCAATCAGAGGCCGAAAAAAGCATTGTCTTGTCCTGTTGTATTGACTCTAGACGCAAATGCTGTTGGTAACCCAGTGTCAATCTTAGTAACTTGTAGGTGTTGTGTCGTTCATAGAGCCTATACTTGTGTATGGATGTAAAGCGCGACAGGCTGAAATTTGTTGTTAGAAAACACATGTATATATATTCATATATACATATACTACGAAAGCATATTTTGAAGCCTCAAAATTTGACTTCTTCAGACATTACATTAGTTTTCATGGGGGACATGAATGCATAGGGTGATTTAAATATAACCAGATTTACGTTTCCAAGGAGATAACACACAGACTATGTTTTCGTTGAAAATTCGCTGTTTTCTCTAAGCAGACTGTCACTTTTGTCACAGCCAGTGTAGATGGTCATGTGTTTGTTATGGGTATTATTAACGTAAATGTTTATTCTGTTTGTAGTGTAAGGGTCCTTCTCTTCCATCGATAAGTTTTAAAAAACCAATGACCAAGCCCTATAAGACACATATGACAACCGCATCTATCCTACTTCATTCATGTAAATTTGATCCACAGTGTCCACTTTGGTAAGATTTTACAACAATAGACTGGAGCAGGAAACAGGAAACGTTACGTGAATAACGATACACCGAGAGTCAATACGCTTGGATTTGTATTCTCACGACACTTTTACTATGTATCTATGGTTGTTTCCTGACAGGCTTCATCAATCAGACTCCCATCAAAGGATGGCGGCATGCACAAAATTGTTGGCAACAATATAGAATAGCTTGTGGGCGCTTGGTTTAAGTGTTAGTCTGTTACGCTGACGTGAGGGGCAATCGGTGTATTTTGGTCGCAATATAGAACAGATAGCGGTCACGCTATTTAACAGTTAGGCCGTTACGCTGACATAATGGCATGTTGTGTGTACCATTCGTATGTAACTAATACACCAATGTATTCATACCGTTGTGTCCCGAAAAGGTTAACCCAGTCAACAAATGCCCGCAGAAGTCGGATGTGTCGGCCTAACAGCGCAAGAACGCAGCTCTGCTGTAAACAGGCACAACGCAGTCACATCCGAAAAAAAAAATAATAAAACATCCGGATGAACGCAGAAGAAGAAGAAGATACCGTTGTGTTTTTCACTTATTTGCTAATGTAACACTGGTGTTTTTTACTTTTTGTTTTTTGTTTTTTATAATTTTATACACATCACTGTATTTATTTTATTATGTAATTTAACTTGTAATAATATACTTGAATTCTTTAAACTACTGCCTATTTAGGCCTCTCAAAACCTGTTGATCGGAGATGTAAACTCCATCACAGCTAATTAACACAACCAATATTTCCGCCACACAACCCCGTCGGAATCGAAGCTGTTACCTCCATATGATCTATGGTACCCTCTAGACTCGTATTGTTCTTTTTGGCCAGCTGTCTGTCGTTGGTACACAGTGTATAAGACACCTCTTTCTGGTAGGATTAGACTGTCTATTATTACCCTCTCAGATCGATTGCCGTCTTTGGTTTCTAAAATAATGCTTCGCGGAGACGCAACATTTCGTTTCACCATTATTTCATTGTTGGTTTTGTTGAGGGCCACGCGACCTATCCGCATCGGTTATCTGTCATCTTCACTGGGTACCAAGTATCTGATTAATATCTCCAGATGGTACTACCACAGTTAAACTACACATAGTCACTCTTCCACCTCTGTTTGCGTGGAGGGCACGGTAAACAACTCCAGATCAGAATGAAGACATTCACAAGATTTGGATTAACCCGCACCTTGAGGTTAATATTTGGGCTTCTAATACGGCACTTCGCAACTGCAATAATGCCATTACCCTTCTTCGCTGTCTGATTTTGGTGAAGAGTAGGCGAAATCTGTAACACCGATTCTGTGTGGATATTATTATGGTAGCACATCTATTTCGTTTTCTAAAACTAGCTACCTTTATTATCATTATATACCTAGCCAACCGACCTCAAATTTGTCATTTTGGTTAATAATAACCGCAAAATGTCTCTGTCTTTCATAGAACCTGTAGTTTTTTATGACTGTGAAGCGGGCGCAATGAGCAGACAAGATGAAAAACATCAGTGAAGATGTGGTGAAAATATACATATCAAGACCAGATAGAACAACAAATTACCAAGTCCCACTAGAAACAAATGAAAAACCGTATCTACAACACACTTTTCTTCCACTCTTAATGTTTAAGTTTGAGCGACATCTGTCTTTTCTAACGTGTGACATGCGGAATTTTGTCCTTAGAAATCACCTTGAATATATCTTCATATTTACATATGATATGAAAACATATTTTGAAGCCGCATATGTGACTTTAGGTCTTATACTAATTGTCGAATGAAATATGAACGCCAAGGATGAACTACATGGGTACCAGTTAATGAATGTTTGTTGTTTATTAGTAATTTTTTTTTTAGTCGTTCTTCGTGTTTCCGATCGGTACAGCCGTACTGATTTCACATTAAAGCTAAATATTCAAATACTATTCAGAATGCTTCTGTTAAATATGTTCACAAGAACTGACATTAACATAGTTATATGCTTTTCTCACGCCGGTAGATCTCCGTTTTTTCGTCGTTTTATTAAATATTTCTAGTCAAATGTCTTCATTTAATTTCTGTAATAAAATAACTTCATCTAATTTAAATTGTCAACTGTCTTCATATAATTCATGTAATCAACAGACACTGAGCAGGCTCTGTAATATTTAGTGGAGGCGGTTGTTGCACACGGTGAACAACTAGGGTTAGAATTAAATTATAAAACGACACGGGTTATGATTGTCACTATGAAGAACGAAATACCACGATGTAATATACATGTAAGTGGGAATATTCTGAAACAAGTGAATAGATAGATACAAGAATCTCGGAACATTCATAACAACTGATGGGAGATGCCTTGAAGAGATTAGCACAAGAATCGCAGTGGCGAAGATAACATTTTGCAAGATAAAAAACATAACAACCAGCAAAAAGATGGCAATTGCTACGTGAAAAAGAGTGTTGCGGCGCTACATAGAACCTGTACTTTTGTATGAATGTGAAGACATTGAACAGTCCCGCTGAATCTGCTGGCTGTGGAACTTAGGTTTTTTGAGAAAAAAGCAAAGCGATACCGCTGGATTCGAACCTCGGGAGCCTATGTTGGCTATAGTTAGCGACCAGGGGCGTGATTCGAACCGCCAATTATACCACTTAGCTCCGTTAAACACTCAACTACTACTACACTACTCCACCACACCGTAGGACTCGAACCCGTCAAGCGCTATGGCAGCAACTAGACACCACTGTTATACGTTTACGGCTTAGTATACACTTAAAAAAAAGCCGCCGAGGGTGGACATCCTTATCGACCAACAGCGTGAATCGACTCTCAAACGATGCCTACGGCACCACCTAGCCCCGTTACACACTCGACCACCACCCCACACACACCAACCACACAGTAGGATCGACCCTGTCGCATGGTAGGGGACCCACTAGACACCCCAGTTACACATTGGTGATATCCCACTATGACCAACTACACACCCCCTATGAAAACTAGGTGTAGCCAAGTGGTAACCTTACCAGCGAAAAAGAATCGAGCTTCGAACCTATCACCTCCATATGAGGGAGCCTATGGTACCAACTAGCTTGTGTACGTCTATACAAACGGGAAGATAATTATTTTTTTTTCTTCTATACCATGGCTGACAGCTTTATCACGCGCATCTCCAATGCGACGGTGTTACCATACAAATGTGAAGACAAGGAAGGGTTCTACAGCTGGTCACAGCTTGTGAAACAATTAGCAAACCTGCCGCCGCCGTTATCGAACTCATCTTCACTTAACCTGCCCACCTAGTTCAGTTGATCGTTCGCACAGTTTCATTACCATATTTCCTTGTTTAATTTTGCTGAGTGTTGCAACAGCTGTTATATGATAAAGCTCATGGTGGTTGCCCAGTTTGTTGTGCCGTCTATACAAATGGGAAGCTTATCGCCATGGCGAAGATGAAAAAACATATTGACCAGTAAAAAGATGGCAATTGCTACAAGAAAAAGAGTGTTGCGCTGTTACATAGAACCTGTAGTTTTGTATGAATGTGAAGACAATGAGCAGTCACACTGAATCTGCTGGCTGTGGAACTTAGGTTTCTGAGGATAATGCAAAGCGATACCGCTGGATTCGAACCTCCGGGTCCTATGTTGGGTATAGTTAGCCACCAGGGGTGTGATTTGAACCGCCAATTATACCACCTAGCTTCGTTACACACTCACCCACTGCTACACTACCCCACCACCCAGTAGGACTCGAACCTACCTGGTCCGACCAACCCTACTCACTACCCTGTCGCCCGATCGTGCACTCACTTTACCACCCCGTCTGACCCCGCTTGTTTGTCGACCACCTGACACCCGTTATTCATGCGGTGATATTGTATTCATACGCGCACATATGTCATCTGTATTAATTTCTATAAACCATTGTTCCCAATTAGGGGGAAAAGGAGTCCGATTAAAATCACCAACTACCTTGCATAATTTACCGGCCCTTTAAATTCTTTTTTATCCCACATACAATCCAAAAAAAAAAATCGATCTAGGAAAAACACGAAGAATATTCGGCCGGGTGGTATGAATCGTCATACCACGCGCCATCGTCATACCACGCGCCATACCACACAGTGAGATTTGAACCTGTCAAGTGCAATGGCAGTAACTAGAACCCCTGATACACATTGGTGATATCCCACTACGACCAACTACGCACCCCCGCCATCTTTCGCCACTTACCAACCCACCCCACACATCGTTCTTTGCGCTTATTATTTTATTCCGACATCGCCCTTAATTAAAATCAGATGGCACCAGCGACCTCCCTCGACCCCGACACTGATATTCAACTGCCGGCAATATCGACTTTTTGCTCACAGATATTCACCGATCTTATCAAAGATACGAATACATCAACTCGTAACAGCCGGCGCACACCAATCGATTATGCATAAATTATGTTCCCCCACTCCCCCTTCTTTGCTCTTACTAAAAAATGCGGGTCCTCATGGGTCCTCATGGTCCTCTCTATATATTCTTTGTATATGAGGTATTTTATGCCTCAATGCGATGCCTAGAGACCCTATATACTACTTATATGTTCCACTTCTTTCTTGAAGTTTTGCTGGATCTCCTTTATTTCCGCCACTAGTTTTTCGTTGTCGCTGGTCGGGGTCGGAGTCAGCAGTGCCTTGACTTGCTTCTTCAGTTCGAATATCTGGTTGTGCAGTTGATCTCTTTCAGCTTGTTATATACACGTGGCTGTCTGACCCCTCCGCATTGCTTCCTTGAATGGTGTCTTTGTAGTACTTGCAATCTTTAAGACGTCTCTGTGTCTTTGGAGGTACGGACAGCCCAAGTATCTTGCTCCATGTTTGCCCAGGCAGTTGGCGCACTTTTTGTTGTTGTTGGGTGCTCGGAAGTTCGTGTCCAGCTTGGCCAGTGGACACGCCTTGAAGGCATGGTGATCGGCGCAATATCGGCAAATTTCTGTCTTACTGCGACATGTTGCTCTGCTGTGGCCGGCCCTCTGGCATCTGGAACATTTCGTGATTCTTGGTATGAATCCTTCAGGCTATTGCAGTTTTTGGTTTATCGATACCTGGTGTGGTATCTCGCTGCCCTCAGTTGTTACCAGCGCTAGCGTCGTAGGGATCTTTGAGTACGTTAGAATTAGCTCCAATTTCACGATTCGGATGTTGAGATTCTCTTCCTGCAGCTGCTTCTGGATTTGTTCATCTGACAGCACCGCTTGGATCCGCTTCTTCCTCTTCTTCTTTGCGTTCATCCGGAGTGCTTTTTCAGATGTGATTGCGGTGTGCGTTAGGCACCCTTGGGTCGAAACCCTTAGGTCAACACATCCGGCTTCTGCGTGCATTTTTGACCAGGTTAGCCTTCCTGGGAGACTCACTTTTGTGGTACCGTCCACCTCCCAGCTGGTCGAGTTGGAACAGTCGAAGACTTCGCAGTCATCCCTCAAAGGAAGGCAGGGACAGTCCATAGCATTTTTCGCCATCCTGGGTGGCTTCCATAACTGCAGAGCCGACACATAATGCTCTGGTGCTGGGCTCACCGAGGGAACCGTCACGTCCTGCTCATGGCTGCTTTAATTCCTCACTTCAATATATTGGGCACTTCGTTAACCCCGGGCCGTTCCCGCACAAACCAGACAGGTCTGCAGACGGTATCCACTCAGAGAGTTTTCGACACGGACATGTGCTTGTCGTTGCGCCCGTCAGAGCTGGTCCAGGCACGACGGACATTCGGAAAACTACCTAGTCAGTGCTGTTGCGAAGAAGAGCGGCATTCGGAAACTAGGTAGTCAGAGCTGTTCCTAGCACGAGAGACATTCGGACGAGACATTTCACTCGGACGTAAATGCGTAGTGCCAATTTTTATTTTGCCACCCGTAGGACGGCACTTCCTGCTTCCGCGGGCATTTTTTAGTGAGGTTAGCCTTCCTCGGGTTTCGAGGCACGTTAGACTTTTTGTTGTGATTTCGACCACATCTCAGCTGGTCAAGATAGAACGATCCTCGACATCACGGTCATCCCTCAAGGGAAGGCAGGGGCAGACCATGGGCCTATCCAAAGCTATCAAAGGAGGCTTCCATAATTGCAGAGCCGGCACATATTGCTCTGAGACTGGGCTCACTCAAGGAGTTGCGACGTCCTGCTCATGGCTGCTTTAGTTCCTCACTTCCATGTGTTGGGCATCTCGCTTGCCACTTTTCGCTCATGCACACACCAGGAACGGCCAGACTACGGGCGACATCCACTCGGTAAGCTTTTGGTTTTGACTTCGGACCACGCAATGGATTCGCTAGCCGTGCGTTCCATTTCGTGTTATTGAGACGTTTTTCACTGTTGTCTACACTCTATGAGTTAGATACAGACAGTTTTCGTAACCATTTCATTCGACTAGGACACTTTCTGCATTTTAGTACTCGCTCACGAGGTAGGCTACATGTGCTGCCGACTCAGCACCTTACCTCCGTGCAGCAGTGAACGAGAAACGGCCAGGCCCTCTCACCTGGGAATCCCTCATATCCCCCAGCTGAGAGCCTTCGAACAAGTATCTGAACTTGGCATGTAGCGTGCTCAGTATGCCACTTCGGTAGGTGGATATCGGCCCGGCTCTCACATCCGAGGGTTTGTGTCTTAGAGGCCTAAACCCTCGACAGAGAGCCTTAGTATTGCCCGGACCAAGAACTGCTGCCTTCGTGCGCCTGATTTAAAATTTGGACTGCTATCCTCAGTCTACCTGCAGAGCAGCAGGTTGTGTCTCTCTTAGTCTGGCCCCATCCCGTAAGCTGTCCGATATGTAGTTTTCATCCATCGGCAAGCACATAGGGTCGATGGGACACGCAAGCTCCCCCACCACGGCAAGGTGGAGACACATCGGGGGACCACCCATCTGACTGTTTTTGAGTCGCTGATTCTGACGCTGGTGTCTTTCTCCTCCTTCTTCTCAGCTGTCTTGGCTCCTGTCGTTGTTATGGCTGTCGTTGACTTTCCTCGTGGTAGCTTCAGTAGTGACTGTAGTTTCAGGTTCTTTGCAGCTCGCAGGCAGGCTCTCCACGTTCGTCTTCTTGACGGCCTTGTCGGCTCCCACGCTGCACATCTTTGATGCCACGTGTCTTTTGGTGTTCTTGCAATCTGCCATTTTCCTCCGTATCAGGTTGCTTGACTTGTTCAGGTGACCTGTCTTGATAGCACTCGCAAATGCGAATGATGAGTTCTCAGTCAATGTGTGTAGTATTTATATGTAGCAGTTGTTCTATGCAAGTGCATCACCTACATATATAACAATAGGCAGTAGTCAATATAGCATGGTATCCATATACAAACAAACGAATATGCAACAAGCCCACACAAAAAGATATACACACGCACAACCATATGAAGGAGAGAGAATGAATGAAAGAAAGAAAGAAAGAAAGAAAGAAAGAAAGAAAGAAAGAAAGAAAGAAAGAAAGAAAGAAAGAAAGAAAGAAAGTATAACAGTGTGCCACTGTTATAGATCCGCAAGGCAAAAGGTCGGGGTTCCAAAGGCAAAGTAAAGAATGGCACTTAATGTGCAAGATGAAAAGTGGGCTGTGCATGATTGAACACGGTCTCCTGATGATGCGTTAAGGGGAGTCATAGGAGATGACCACTTGGTTACGGGACAGAAGCTTTGAATCATCATCACAAGTGGCAGAATGAAGGGTTCCATCAGGCGAGAGTGAGATTTTTAGGTCGTTGATTTATAAAGCTATTAGTAATTTGAGCCGTGACCCAGAGCTTTTGTGGCCATGCTGATTAATGATCCTGAATTTGTATGAATCCACAATAAAACGTAATAGAACCCGACTTTACAAGCGTTCGGACTCATACTTTAAAATGCAGCATGAAGAGTTCAACAATGATAGCTCCCACCGATTTACGTCACGTCCTTTGACTACCCCTGCAATGTCGGCCAGCACTGTTAAAAAAGAAAGAAAGAAAGAAAGAAAGAAAGAAAGAAAGAGGACTACATAATGAAAGCGTTAAAAAACGTTACATATCAAGGTAATGTCAACAGATAATAATACTTGCTGTGGAGGGAAAGTTTGAGATACGCTATGCCATTTCTTAAATATAACCGTTTATTCCTAATAGACAGACATTATTTTGTACTGTAAAACAGAAAACCATTTGTTTCTTTTATGAATATGTAGATGCCACGGTGGCATATTGGTTAGTGCACAAACCTGTCAAGTCAGTGTTCCAAATTTAATTCCAAAAAAGGCAGGATTAATTTTCCAACCAGTACAGCCCTGAGATCGAGACAGCGTCATAGAATAGGGTACTAGGCAATTTTCAGAATGTTCTGGGAATTGTCTGGAATAAGAAGGTAACGAGGGAGAGAACTGGTCACACATCCCATATGTCGTGGCCTAGAATTTGCGAAGACCAAACACATCACATCCCAACGGCAGTACCTGCTATGGGGCTACAGTTACCTGTTGAAATCAAGAATTAGTGAAATCCGCTTCTGAAGTGCATTAAACGTCAGAAATAAAAGATAATCGGCCATAAATATTGACGTGAAGCCACGACGCCGACAGCCCTTCCCTGCTAGAGAATTTTATTTTTACAACTCTCCAAAAGTTACTTATGTAAGCAGGCCAAAGTATGACGGAACATTGAACAGATAGAGAGTCCTGAACAGGACTTGCATCAGGTAAAAGGATGGTGTAGAAACTTTTCTACTAAAACAGTACCAAAGTACAATCTACACTGCCATTTGAACTGGTGACCTTCTCATCTCTCTTTTTTTCCCCGCATATCTTTTACATGTACAAGAAACTGCAGTTAACACCAGCATTTTTCAGCTGCTGTTGATGACTTGGAATGTTTTACGTTCAGTAGTTTGCCATTGCTTTCTGAACGACCGGCTCACATACCCCAGTAAGTAACCAACACGACGTGATCCGTTGTCGAATCTCCCGCAGCTGTGTTTCGTACGAGAGTATACGTGATTAACCTTTACGCCACTGAGACCCGCTTCTCATCTCTATGGCTAGGAATTATCTGAATATACAAGACGAGTAGTGAAACTTCACATGTGAGGAGGCGTGTATTATGATGTAGCCTGGTCATGATTCAAACAGCACAAAGTGACTGGCTGGTATTAGGCCCAATTTTATCAGAATTCCTCCATGGGGCTTAGGTATGTCATTGTCAACAAACTTAAACCAAGTGCCCAGGGGGTGCAAGTTTAGTTAACGCTAATGATAAATGGACTAACATTTCACTTTAGATGTAGAATAGAACAAACACGTCCAACTAGTATTCAAATTATGTTTCTCGGGAAGTATCTGCTTGTACCTGTTAATATCAAGACATAGTAAAAACCGGTTCTGCAGTGCACCTCAACCTCCAGTAAAGATAATATTCGACATGAGTGATCACATTCACATACTATAACTATAGGTCTGTTATGTCAATATCTGATTTATAAATCTCTAAACTTACCGACTTTGTAAAAATACAAACTATATACAAGCGTTTTCAGAGATATTGAAGCTATTAAATTAAAGTCAATTGCATGTCCTATATATATATATATATATATATATATATATATATATATATATAAAGTGATCAAAAGAAGTGCACCATTGAAAACCTTGACTGGAGAAATCATCACTGATAAGAAACAGCAGATGGACAGATGGGTAGAGCACTATTTGGAGCTTTACTCAAGTGAGACCACACTAGCGTATGATTCCCCCAACGCCATAGAGGCTCCACCAACTCTTGACCACCTGGACACACTTCCCACCATAACAGAAGTTAAGTGTGCTATAAATGAACTTGCATCTGGCAAGGCTCCATGTAAGACACACTCACTCTACATATCCACCAGCTAACAGAGCTATGCTGGCGAGAAGGACAAGTCCAACATGATTTCAAAGATTCAAGTATCATAACACTGTACAAGAACAAGTGCGATCGGAGCGACTACAAAAACTATAGGGGTATCTCACTTCTGTGTATTGTTGGAAAAGTATTTGCCAGAATTGTTCTGCGTAGACTTCAAGTCCTAGGAGATCAAGTCTACCCCGAATCACAGTGTGGCTTTCGACAAAACCGGTCTACTACTGATATGATATTCTCATTGCCACAAATGCAAGAAAAATGCCGTGAACAGAATCAACTGTTTATTGCCTTCATCAACCTCACAAAGGCATTTGATTTGGTCAGTCGTGAGGGTCTGTTCAAGGCACTAAAGAAGATTGGCTGTCCACCAACTCTTCTGTTCATTGTGGAATCGTTCCACACAGGCATGAAAGGTATAATCAAGTTTGATGGTGCAACTTCTGAAGAATTTGAAATCAAGAGTGGAGTTAAGGAAGGTTGTGTACTAGCGCCCACCCTCTTTGGAATATACTTTTCACTTCTACTGAAATATGCCTTTCGTGATCAGGATGGTGGTATATACATTCACTCACGCTCAGATGGCGGCCTTTACAATGCTCAGAGATTGAAGGCCAAGACCAAAATTAGGAGGGTACTGATCAGAGAGTTACCTTTTTTGCAGATGATGCTGCAGTTACGATTCTGAGGAAGAATTGCAATGTCTACTATCTGAATTCTATAATGCTTGTTCTGAATTTGGTTTAACAATTAGCAAAAAGAAGACACAGATTATGTCACAAGGTGAACATGGGGTTCCCATCAATCTTTATTGACGACGCCGAACTAGAGATGGTAGACCATTTTACATATCTAGGATCAGTGGTAAATAGCAAATTATCCCTTGATCAGGAAATCAACATAAGGATTGGTAAGACAGCAACAACAATGAACAGGTTAAGAAAAAGAGTCTGGGGGAATAGGAAGCTTACTTCAAAAACAAAAGTCCTTGTTTATCAAGCCTGTGTCCTTAGTACTCTTCTTTATGGCAGTGAAACCTGGACAACTTACTCATACCAAGAGAAACATTTTAACAGCTTTCATATGCGGTGTCTGCGAAGAATTCATGGTATTAAGTGGCAAGACAAAATCACAAATACTGGAGTATTGGAAAGATCAGGTTGTGTGACAGTTTATTCCATGCCCAGTCTTCGTAGACTTAGATGGATAGGACATCTTAGAAGGATGGATGATGGTAGAATACCAAAGGACATCATTTTTTGTGAATTACAGATGGGTAAGAGATCTCAGGGTCGGCCTCTACTACGAAACAAAGATGTGTGTAAGCGGGACATGATTGATACAGTGATTGATAATGCACATTGGGAGAAAGTCGCCACTGAACGTGTTGCATGGAGGGCAAACATCAGAAATGGAATAAAGACAAAGGAGAAAATTATTGCTGATAAGTCACACACCGAGTGTTTGAGACGTAAGATGGTGCATGATGGTGGAAATGACCACGTGTTCACATGCACCCACTGTCAACGGACATTTACAGCGCAAATTGGCCTTATCAGTCACATTCGCTACCGCCATAGGTAAACGTTATTATGCCTCTTTAAAGCACAAACTATCGTCTGTGAAGACGGCAAGGTGCCAATGAATGAATATATATATATATATATATATTATATATATATATATATATATATATATATATGTGTGTGTGTGTGTGTGTGTGTGTGTGTGTGTGTGTGTGTGTGTGTGTGTGTGTGTGTGTGTGTGTGTGTGTGTGACTGGCACCTTGCATTCTTGACAGACCAAAGTATGTGAGTTGGAATGTGGCCAAAATTCCATCACAATTCCTGGGCAGAGCTTCAGAGAAACATGTGGTGCCCAAACGACATGTTCCTTCTCTCGGTCTTGCATTGTGTTTTCAAGAGGAATGGGTAACCAATACGTCTGGCACAAGGTAGGCTGCAGACGCTGGCGGTTCAGCGTCAAACCTCCGAAACCTCGCCTCCACGAGCAGGTGGCGAGTGTTGACCAGACCCTGGAGCCAAAGAGACCCGACTTAGAGGCGTTCAGCCAAGTCCCACAGGTGTGGGCCTCATACGCGCCTGAACCGTAGGGCGCGTCCATCTGTCATCAGAAGTGTCCGGACCTGTGTAAAGCGTGTACTATCGTCGGACTCCACGCCTGACTTTTGCGGATCCCGCAACCACCGGAGATATCGCCGGAGATATTGCTCGTCTGTGGAGAGCAAATCTCACATCCTTCCACTATGCGGATTACGCGCTCAGCGAGAATAGGTCCGCAGGAGATATTGCTCGTCTGTTTCTGACAAATCTCCACCGAGAATGAAAGGCTGAAAGTAAAGAAACGAAAAAAGTAGTGGTATTTCAATTTCGCTTGCGCTCCCACCTATGCTACACCCTTTATGTGTCTTCACAATGTCCGACTAGAGTCAAGATGTTGAGCTTGATATATATATATATATATATATATATATATATATATATATATATATATATATATATATATATATATATCAACTGGAGTGTGGCTAATCTCAAATTTAATTTCCTCTTCGTGAGTGCGATCATTTGCATTCGGTACGTACCCAATGAGTAAACCGGCACAAGGGTTTGGTAGCACTGCTGCATTTACTGTGTCTTCAAAGTATGGAGATTGTATCGTGATGGTGGCAATTTTATATCTTTCTATTGTGCCGCCAAATGTTCTGCAGGCGACAGTTTTGCCTGTGTAATCTTGTTCTTTTATCAACGTTTGGTCTACCTCAATAATTGAGGCCCCTGTGTCTCGAACACATGTAGTAGGCTCACCATTCAACCATGCTTGTGAACTTTAAGTGTGCCATTCTGGGTATTTGCCACATTGGCTTCTTGAATGGTTGCTAGACATTCGTCATCAGGAATGTCTTTATCAGTCTGATCTATTTTGTCACTATAAGTCTGAATGATAGCTGCATGTGTGTCCTCTATATCATCAGAATCGCTACTGGAGAACAAATATGCAGTACTTGCCTCTTTCCAAGTGTTTCTCATCGCGCATGACTTACTGGTATGCCCGTACGCCCGACAAGAATAACATTTAACGTTCTTCTTGTAGGAGTCATACTTTCTTCTTTTCTTTGATGTGATGTCTCTCAAGTATGCAGGATACCCAGGATGTTGTTCACACATTTCTAAATACGCGTGTGACAGTTTACAGTGTTGACATCGTGTGAAGTGACCCTTTCTAGGTCTCTCGGACTCTCTGTTTGTGGACTGATATGGTCCTCTCTTTCTATTTGAGAATTTCTTAAACTTACTATTAACTCTGTGATTCTGGATTCTGGCACTAGCCCCTATTACCAGTTCTGGTTGTGTGCATTCAGCAAATATGTTACGGTGGGCATTATAAAAAGATTCTCCTCTCGACTCCATCTCTGCAAGAGACTTACATTTATTCTCAATGAGGAACACAGACATAGCTTCAGGTATAGAAGAAAGAAGTTTGTCTCTCAGAACAAGGTCACGTAATTTATCAACATCAGAACCTACGTCCACTGGCCTTAACCATTTATCGAAGTAAGAAGAAGTTTCAGACACATAGTCAAGGGAGGTTTGGTTTGCCTTGGGAGACAGTGTCTTGAATTTTGTACGTAAACCTGCCTCGCCAAGAGAAAAATGTGCAAGAACTCTATCTCGCATGTATTTGTAGTTGGTCCTCAGATTCTCAGAGATCAACTCAATTACCTTTAAAGGTTCTAACGCAAGATGTCGATGAAACAAGATTGGTAAGTCCTGTTCTGGAATTTTATAGAATTTTGCTAATACTTCAAAATTAGTAATCCAGGAACTGATTGAATCACCTTGATGGAAATTACGAATCAGCCCTTGGTATTTCTTAACTGGATCAGTATTCTTTGCTTGTATTCTTTCTCATTCTATCTCGGCTTCACGATCCATTTCTAAGTCTTAACTTTCAAATTATTTTCAAGTTCCTTGTCTTTCAAAAGTGCCTCGGCTGCTAGTTTCTCTTTCTCAAATGTTAGTTGCCTTTCTTTCATTTCTCTTTCTGCTTCTAATTTTTCTTTTTCAGCTGCTATTCTCTCCCTTTCCAATGCTAATTCTTTATCTTTTATCGCCATTTCCTTCTCTTTTAATTCTTTCTCAAGTGCTAATCTTTCCTGTCTTTCTTCTCTTTCACGTGCTGCTTGAAGTTCTTTCGTTTCTTTCTCTGCTGCTAACTTTTCTGCTCTTTACTCCCGCTGCTTGGCCTGAAAATCTTTCAATTCCTGCTTCGCCCACGCCCTGAGTTCCGGATCGGTCAGACCCGATTTCTCGCCCATATTCATAAAGTATTGTAGTGTCGACATGTTGTGCTAAATATGCTATTATTTACCTAGCTGAAATACAAATGGCGGAGTGCACAAGAATCGACAAGATGCAAGTATGTTGTCCAGTGAGTATGTAGTATATATATATATCGAAATAACAATGTTGAACGAAATGTCAACTTTAAAACCAACAATAATGTAGAACAGAATAACACAAGAAGATCAGCAAACGTAGCGCGAATAAATACCGTCCTAACCGTTACGATATGTAAATACCAGAAAATAGTACAAAAAATATATTAACTATTAAGAATATAATGACGCAAGACAGTTAACAGATACGAGAAAACATGTGACGTGTAACGTAAACACACATATCTAGTCTCATAAAAGAAAATAAACACTAACTAGTGATATAAAGATAACGCTAACGAACGTATACGACCGCTACGACACACCAGACATACCAACGAATCGACAAAACCAACGACAAAAAAAAATAGTATCGAGCTGACGATCGCTAGTATAAACGTATTCCTATTCTAAATAAAAAGTTTCTCTACCACAGGAATATGCCACCAACCACCCGCGTCGTCAATCGAGCGACTAATCGGCCATCGACAAAATAATATGTATAATACGTACACACCCAATCAGATGACAATTAACACAACAATCAACAAATATTGTTCTTATTTTGAAGTGACACGTTGACCAAGGAGACGTTGAAGTGGGTATGGTATCTGACTATTATAGATACCAACGGTGGCTAGATGTAGGTATGTAGTTGAATTCCATGACTAATGTTGGCTACTCGTGACAAATGACCTGTGGAGTGTGTGATGTCCTATCCTGTCCGTGATAATGTCCGATAGTGTGACAAGCGTAATAAAAAAATATCCTGTAACATATCGTCCTGGTAGTGTCCTAGTGTCCTGGCGTCCGCTTTGAAGTGTCGGTCGAGATGTAAATAAATCCTGATGAAAGATACCGTGAGAAAAGTCCACATGAGCGTCTCAACAAAATCCAAATTTCCTTGAGAACGATGGTGCAGGGAAGCGTAGATGGTGGAGGTCCAGTCTATAGTGTACAGCATCCATATTGGCATCCGACGTCATATACATTTCCAGATACGTGTATAACAAATAGCATGTATATCTTCCTGACGAAGAACGTACAATGCAGACTGCAATATAATATGAAGGTATATGACTTGAGGAGATCGATGTCCAATATATGTAATTAGCTGAGTGGCTTAGACTTCTTGGTGGTGAACTGTGCATCGATCCTTGAGACTGATCACGATAAAGTGTAGGATGATTATGACGTCAAACTGTCCGGAAGGAATTCCATGGAGGGAAGTGTCCATGTGAAGGGTAAAGTCCATCCTCTGGTGTATGTCTACATGGGTATCAAACTGCTTCAAAAATGATGTCCAATGAGTGTAAGTATATGTCCTGACTGTCAAATGAATGCGTGGTGGCAGATACAATACAATACTCCAGTAAAAGAATAAGCACAGACATTACACAGTTATGTTTTCGACTTTGGAGTTGTGGTGATGTTCTGGCATGTGCATTTTTTGTGGCTACTGGCTAAAAGTTGCTGACTGTCAGCGACTTACTTGCGACAGGTATTTCAGGACTCCCCTACTTTTGCACCACACGAAATAATAACTCGTGTCATTTGCAAAAGGGATACAATTTATTTAGAGCTGATTACAAACAAGCTCCGCGAGCGGAATACTTCATTGACAATAAACATCATAGTACGTTACACAGATGCAATGAAGAGGTGATAATGATACTATTAATCACTGAATGGAATCTAAAGCCTAACAATCACTATTGTCTATAAACTTATAGTATTCATAAGGAACACGTCTACTCTCTAGCCGTCTCAGTCGTAGTCTGAGCCACGCTTCTAGTTGCGTGTTCAAACACGGACGTTGGATCCTCCGTGCGCTGGCGAGTCTTGCGTGCGTGGTGTCCCAGCACGCTGGTCAGTTAACTAGAGTAACCGGTACTCCATGGTTACTCGTCGAGGCGAGTTTCCTAGTGTCTTGGGAAACCCTCGCTCACTTACACTCAATGCCCTCTTGGTTGACACAAGTGTGTCCCGTTGTAAAGCTATTTATAGCGCTTGTGTCTCTTCTGTCTGGTGTTCTCTAATGGTCTCTGTCTTAGCTCTATTTCTTATATTCTTAACTCTCTAAACTCTTATTCAGAGCGTTCACAGGCTCCTCTCCTCTCCGTGTAGTGTTACAACCTTTTAACTCATCCTTGTAACACGTTGTATGGTCACTGAAAAATTGGCTGTCCAATTTTGTCAAAGATCTCATAAGTTGTAAATCTCTCTTCTGGGGATAGAACAAACTCTTTCCTTTCCTTACTCACACTGTTCTATTAATTCACTCGGCTAATTGAGTAGCCCATCGTCTCAGTACAGTTGGCTAATGATCTTCTTGGGAATTGTTTTGATCCGGAACCATTGTCTTATGACTTATGTCCTGACTTCCGTCTTATGACCCATGTCTTCTGACTTCTGTCCGTTGACTTATGTCTTTTGACTTGTCCTCATATTGCCCAAAATGACAACCCAATACAAGTTGACTCTGTTATGAGTACAACACATGAGCATCGAATGTTCATGTTCCCAATAATATCAGCCCCAACTCGTATACATTAAGTTCTACTCTTCACCTTCTAGCTTCCGCTTGTGAAGAAATATTTTCAATGTTACATTAAGGTTGTTAAGAGGTTATTGTGTCCCCTGATTTGAATTACTGTTCTTTGAAGCAAATGGTGTATGCAACTTTTATGTGTTCGTTTTTCTGTTTGTTTTGCGTGTTTTCTAATAAACTACAGTGTACTTAATTTGCTAACATGTGTATGCGTTACTATTCTACCTGTGTGTATTCCTTCGAGCGCCGTAAATCGGTTTATTGTGGCTACAAATGTCTGTTATTCTTATTTATGACCACAGTTCCGTTTCAAGATGCTTAAAGTATTTTCTGTATTTACTACTACTAAAGTATTGCAGTAACACAGTTAAAACTTGACAACACATTGGTTACACAGATTGACACAGACAAGTCACAACAAGACGTTTTAAGCGGTGAACAAAAAATTTGCCGCTACCTCTCTTTCTCTCTGTCTCTCTTTCAATGTTTACTACTCTATTCATTCTCTCCTCTCATTTACACATCTTTCATTCACTTTCATACCATCGTTATGTTAAAACATTCATTCGTCATTAAAATATGGTTCATAATATCAAGTAAATGAACATTACATATTTACACTAAATGATTGGCTGAATTGTACAAGTTTTCACGCCAAATGACTGTGCGGTTTCTTTGCACGTGTCATGCCTATACAAACTATACAAGTTTGTGAGGATGGTTTGTTACCGATCCTATAATACTAACTAATCTAACTAACTGATGTAATTTGGTGTGCTGTTCTAAATTTATCCTAAGGGAAATAATCTAACTAATCAATTACATTTAAGCAAAATCGGGTTAGTTACCTTCAAGTGTTATTGGTACATGAAATTATGTTAATTCCTAAATGGTTGGGTTAGTTTAAAAATGATATTTTAAATAAATGAAATTATAAATGATTCTGTTTATGCGGTGATAAGGTAAAGTAATATCTAATAATTGCATTTCTACTATAGGTGTTGACTTCAATGGGTTCTTAACTAAATGTAGGTGACTTATAACTATCACATGAGATAAATAAAGTTATATATGTACTTGAACATTTTGCAATTCAATTATTAATACAAAAATGAAGTTATGCGTACTGTTTATAAACCACAGTTATATACATATCACAATTACTTTTATATATAATTACACTAAACTAATGTCGTCCTTTCAGGTGTGATGATGGAGCACTGTTCTCTGTAGACTATTTTCACAACATAGTTCGTTTAGACAAAGTCTTATATGCTCTCCTTCCTGGATAGTGCTTATATATATAGTTCCCTACTAATCTATGTAGGTTCACATCTAACACTTCAATGTAAATATGGCTTATATATGTGTTAGCGATGTAGACATACTACTTATGCGTCTGTTCGTTTCACTCATAATGGCAATGTTACTCTTACACAGTTTAAACGCTTGGCGATTATACCGCACTTACAGTGTAACTTTATCACCACATATGGAACTGATCTAAATAGCAATTACAGTGTCACTGTTTCTGGTGATCTCTGGTCGATCTCTCCCTGTACCTCAGGTATTTCAATCTTTGACGGTCGACTCAAAGTGTCTGCCAAAGAGTTCAAACTCCCCTTCAAATGCTGGATGGTAAAGGCATAGTTCTGCTGTATCAATGCCCATCTGTAGACCCTATTGTTCTGGGGAATGCCAGACTGCATAACAGAAAGCGGAGAATTGTCGGTTTCGATCACAAACTGTGTTCCTGCCAGAAACCTATGAAGTTTTCTAACACAATAGATTAAGCTAAGGCCCTCCAATTCAGATGCTGAGTATCTTGATTCAGCTGGGCTGATCTTACGGCTTACGTACATTACTGGGTGGAACTTCCCTTCGTAAAACTGGCCTAGGACTCCCGATATGGAAATAGCACTTGCGTCTGTACGTAAAAAATAGGTAAGATTTTGGTTAGGCAAACGCAAAATAGGTGGAACGCTGAATAAATACTTCAATTTTGATAAAGCACTAATTAACCGTGCATCTTGAACATTCAATTTTGCCGAAGATTTCAAAATATTGGAAAAAACACTGGTGATTTCCGCCAGATTGGGAATAAATTTACTATAATAATTAACAAGACCAAGTAGACTTCGGACCTGTTTCTTGGTCGTTGGCATAGTCAAATTGAGAATCTTGGTCACAATTTTTTCATCTGTTCTGAGTTGGCCCCTGCAGATGGTATGGCCTAGGAAGTCAATTTCTTCCATGCCCAGCTCTACTTTAGTTGGTTTGACTGTAAGCCCGAATACTCGCAACCTATCGAAGACATGTCGCAGTTTCTGTAGGTGTGATGTCCAGTCTACAGTATGGATACATATGTCATCTATGTATGTAGATGTATTGGTTACCCCGTGGAGAATATCCCTAGTTAGACGGACAAAAGTCGCTGGAGCATTACGAAGGCCAAATGGAAGAAAACGCCACTCATAGAGACCTAAAGGTGTGGAAAAAGCTGTTAAAGGAATTGAATTTTCTTGCATCGGGACCTGCCAATATTCTTTCGTGAGGTCGAGTTTGGAAAAGATGCGCGATGTAGACATATCAAGGATCAAATCCTCGCATGCTGGGATTGGCTCAGCATCAATTTTGGTCACTCTGTTTAACCGTCGATAATCGACGCAGAGTCGAATTGTTGAGTCCTTTTTGGCGACAAGGACGATAGGGAAAGAATATTCTGACTGAGATTTCTGAATTATTCCACTCGACTCAAGAGATAGTAATTCTTTGTCGAGATTTGCCCTATAATTTAGTGGGATGGAATAAGGTCGACATTTGATTGGGGTGTTATCAGTCAGAATAATGGAGTGCTCTATTCTGTCTCTCTTTCCTGGGATGTCGGAGAAAATGTCTTTGTACTCCGTCACTAATTCTATCATCTGTCGTCATTGCTCGTCTGTAAGTTTGCTTTCTATCCGTATGCTCTCGATGGTCCCAGTCGTGTCTACTGTAGGGACTGGTAATTCTATTCCGTCGTCATCTGTCTCGTTCAGTACTGTTGTTGTACTAGCTGTGTGTGCTGTTACCTGGCTAAGTGTGTTTGCGATGTCGTTGTCCTGTGTCGCCCTACCTAGTGTAGTTGTGTTGTGTACGTCTGTCGTCCGATTAATTGGTGTTGGTGCATCTTGTTCGTCTGTCGGTAGTTCTTTTCGTGCGAAGTATGGTTTCAGCATGTTGATTTGAAATATCTTTAATTTTCCCTTTATCGATATTTCATAATCGACATCTGATATTTTCCGTTTAACGTTGAATGGCCCTTGCCACGATGTTAGTAACAAATTACATTTATCTGGTAGTAAAAGCAGAACCTTCTGATTAGGTTCAAGGTGTATTGTTTTAGCACCCTTATTTGCATAGTCGCGGTACATCTGTCCTTTCCTCTCCAAAGATGATTTGGCTATTACACACGCTTTCATTATTCTATCGCGTGTCTCTGTTACCATCTCATACAGTGTTACTGATGTTGGGTTTTCTGGTAAGCTATTGATTAGCTGATGGTAAATTGTTAGGGGTCCTCGAGGGTTCGCCCCATATATTAATTCAAAAGGTGAGAAACCCGTACTCGAGTGCGGAATTTCTCGATGGGCAAATAGCACTGCTGGCAATAACGTGTCCCAATCAGATGGGTTTTCTGCTGTTACTTTTGCAAGCATGTGTTTGAGATCCCCGTTATTTTTTCTATGATTCCGTTGCTCATTGGGTGGTACGGGGGACAGAAATGCTGTTCTATTCCTAACAATTTTGTTAAGGCTTGCGTAGCAGCCGAAATAAACTGCGTTCCACGATCTGATAGAATAGTTCGGGGAAAGCCAAAACGACAAAATAAGTGCAACAATACATTTGCCACATCTTTGGAGGTGATGTATTTTAGTGGAATAGCTTTGATCCACCTGGTACATAGATCCACGAGAGTAACTATGAATCGGTTTCCTTTGCTCGACACCTGATTTAGGGGTCCAACAATATCGACCGCTACACACTCAAATGGTCTAGATGCTAATAATGACCGTTGTACTTCGGCCGTCACATGCTTTCCCTTTCTTACAAGATGTTGACAAATAGTACATGAACGACAGAAAATTTTTATATCAGTACAGAATTTAGGCCAGTAGAAGTGTGACAAAATTCTGGCCCTGGTTTTGTCATAGGCCAAATGTCCAGCAAACGGTGACTCATCTGCGATTTTTAGCTCATTTTGTCGGTATGTTACAGGTAACACCGTTTGCTGAATTTCATGGTTATTATTTGTGTAATAACGCATGAGAATTCCGTTGTGTATTCTAAAATACCAAGATTCATTTTTAGTCACTTTCGCTCGCTCACCTAACAATTTAAAATAAGGTGCGATAGTTTGATCGGTGCGTGTGCCTTGATAAATTCTTGTCGAGTAGTGTTGTTATTGGCACCGCTGGGTGTTAACAGCTGTAACATCTCATTTTGTAGGTCAGTATAGTGTGTTTAAGTATCTGACCTTGTTACAGCATTAGAAATGTTTATTTGTTTCCAGGCTAATATGTCGTCGTCAGTACATTGCTTCAATGAAGCTAAACAGCCTAAAATCAGATCCGTGCAGGGATCTTGCAGGATTGCGCAAGTAAATGTGCCGGTAAGGAACGGGGTATTAATATGCACTTTTGCCAGTGGGTATTTCTCAATGGTTCCAGAGAAAGTACGGCATTTGACAAATTCACCCGTGTAATCTTCTGGTCTAACCAGCTCTTTTCTTACACCAAGTAAAGTGCTGCCGCTATCCAGTAATCAATGGCATGGTTGATTATTGACCAGTGCATCGTAGAACTTCAGCTTACCTCTGGAGGCACTAGCTGCATTAGCATCTTTGTTGGAAAATGGTATAACATGACCACATTTCAATTTCCCATCCGCATGAAACTGGTGACATGTGTCACATCTCTTAAAGTCTAATATATCAGTAACTACTGCCACACTTTCACATTCACTCTCTGGTAATACATTTACAAGTTCAGAGTCAATTACACTATCATCGTCAGATGACGTATCGATAAGCACAGCATTATTTGCCTTCATTCGTTGCCTACCAAGGCACTTAGCGCTATAATGGCCATAGCTAGAACAAAAGTAGCATTTAACAGCACGTTTAAATGAATTTCGTCTACTTTCTTGCTTCTTTATTATGGTTTCTAAATGTGAGGGATATGCCGGGTTCTTGTCGCACATAGAGTAGCTAGGATGAAAAAATTTACAATATCCACATTGTGGTGGCTTCTGGTAAGGTTTGTCTTTCTTATGATACTCTTTCTGAATATAAGATCTACTAGGTACGTTCTTCACAAAAGCCGTGATCTCTGTATCATGTGTGGTGGTCTTAAATATGTCACGATTAGAAGAAAAATATGCTGACCCCCGTTTTTCTAGTTGCTCAATGGATTCGATATCTGCTTGTTGGAGAAACTTCGCAAAAGGGGTAGGGACTGTGGATATAACCTTATCCATTACCATGAGATCTTGTAATTTATCAAAGTTTTTGCCCACTTTTGCTGCTTTAATCCATTTATTAAATGTACTTTGAACGTTTGAGATGTAATCTAGAAAGGTTTCAGTTGGCTTTGGTTTTATTTGGGAAAACTGAATCTGATACCCAGTGGCATCCAGCAGGAAATGCTGCATAATCCTGTCGTGGATGTACTGATAATTACTCCTTAGTTCTCTAGGTATTGATTCTATAACCTTTAATGGCTCCCCACTGAGATTTCTCATGTAGATCATTGCCCAATCTTCCATTGGTATTTTCTGAGTCTTAAGTTGAAACTCTATATTCTCAGTCCATGCTGAGATTGAATCGCCTACGCTATATGGTTTGATCAGGCCTTTATATTTACTAAATTTATTTTGTTCTTCCTGGCTCTTTTGTTTGCTAGAGGCTATCTGGATATTTGAATCTATCTCAATTTCTTTCATCTTTAATTTAGTTTGTGATTCTACCTCTATCTGCTTCTGTTTAGTGGCATGATCTAACTCTAGCTGTTTTTGTTTGGTGGCTTCCTCTAAATCTAGCTGTTTTTGTTTGGTGGCTTCTTCTACTTGTTTCATCTCTTTTTGATGTTGCCTTTCTAGTGCTCTTTCGTCTCTCTGTCGAGCAGTTTCCTCTCTGTATCTTTCATCAGCCCATTTCTCTAATTTCTCTCCAGTATGGCCTAGTTCTTTGCCCGCCTGGATGCAATCATTTAATGAGGCCATTTTGTGGCTTTATGTTATTTCACAATGATCTCACAGTAGTTTTACACGATGGTTTGTAGTTATGTGTTAGTTATTTACATTCTCATTGAAAATAAAGATACATGGTTAACATAGTGAGTATCAAAATAATTCAAAAATATACTCATCTAATTTGTCGGAAAATACGGCCCCTGGGATGTTCCACCGCTGTCTTCCGGACACACAAAAATGATCGACTTGACAACAGAACGGATGCTTCTGTTTAGTAAAGCATCAATACTTTAGAAACATGCATATGATATAAATACATGTTCATATTTCATGCGGCTGATGAATCATAAATGTGATCTAGATAATGATAAATGATGTTAGTGAATGAATGTTATGATAGTATAAATGATCGTCATGATTTGTAAGATGATTCGTCATATGATTGTCAATGTCGTCTTGTCTTCACTTTCTATCTTGTTTGGTATAACTACGTTCTATGGCTTCCGTTCAGTAGCTAATTTACTTTCTTTGTGCAAAAAGAACTTATTTTGCACAACTATCTAAATGAATGTGATGAATGGTGACATTAATGGCTGTATCACAGAAAATGAAATGCACACGATGGTTTGCTTGACAATTTAAATACATATTTGTATACATTTTCATTACCACAATTTCATACACATTTCCTATTAATTTTCGTAGAATAACACAACTTGTAAATTACTCTTTTCTCATTGTGGTTCAAGCTCCACGAATGGTAACATAATAAATATCAAGTAGTACTGGTGTTGATCACTACCGTTCACTCGCAAAACAAAATTATTTCTGACATTGTATGGTAATTAATTCACGTTAGTTTTAGGTACTTTTAACACAAAATAATGCCAAATGGTGCCTGTTGACGTTGGTTCAGGCACTTCTGACACCAAATGGGGTCCTGCCTGTCAGCGACTTACTTGCGACGGGTATTTCAGGACTCCCCTACTTTTGCACCACACGAAATAATAACTCGTGTCATTTGCAAAAGGGATACAATTTATTTAGAGCTGATTACAAACAAGCTCCGCGAGCGGAATACTTCATTGACAATAAACATCATAGTACGTTAAAAAGATGCAATGAAGAGGTGATAATGATACTATTAATCACTGAATGGAATCTAAAGCCTAACAATCACTATTGTCTATAAACTTATAGTATTCATAAGGAACACGTCTACTCTCTAGCCGTCTCAGTCGCAGTCTGAGCCACGCTTCTAGTTGCGTGTTCAAACACGGACGTTGGATCCTCCGTGCGCTGGCGAGTCTTGCGTGCGTGGTGTCCCAGCACGCTGGTCAGTTAACTAGAGTAACCTGTACTCCATGGTTACTCGTCGAGGCGAGTTTCCTAGTGTCTTGGGAAACCCTCGCTCACTTACACTCAATGCCCTCTTAGTTGACATAAGTGTGTCCCGTTGTAAAGCTATTTATAGCGCTTGTGTCTCTTCTGTCTGGTGTTCTCTAATGGTTTCTGTCTTAGCTCTATTTCTTATATTCTTAACTCTCTAAACTCTTATTCAGATCTTTGACACTGACATTCCCGGAAACGAACTCCCACTTGCCGAAAACACTGTTATTAACAATTTGAACTGCAACTGGAAATACTATAAACTGAAGAGGCTCGCGTTAACCCAATTCAACAGCGCTTTTGGTGTTGTGAGTGAACCCGAACAGAAGAATAAGAAAGGTCGATTCATGGACGTGAGTAATCGACAAACAATCGCTGTTTATTTTGTCTACAGCTCATCGGGTTTGCATAGCAACAAATACTATTCAACATGTACCTTGTCTATAATACCAGGGCCGGCGGTACTTATATTATTGAATTTCATATTTAATAATAGCACTTACAAACCGTCTCATAACTGACTGTTTCTGACTTACTTTATTCGTCCTTCGAACTCTTTTCTATCTTCTAGGTACATTTTCTCGCCGATCTGAAATTATGACTAATTTCCTCGTCAGTCGGTTCATTCGTCCTTAGCGTCATCCCACATGAGTTCATTCTAATATCTTCTCTGCCTGGAACTCATATTCAAGCCACTTTTCCAATGTAGAACTGTTTATTCGCCAGTTTGAATGTCCTGATAATTCCATGCACTGCCTTCCATTCGAAACTCCACAAAGTCTGTTTGTTGTTAATTGACGTCAGAATGACGTATTTCTGTTGACAACTTGTCTCCTAGTTTCTCTGTGTGGTTTTCGGCTTATAGGATTTCCACATAATTTCTGTGACATCATTATATATACTGCCATATAGCTAGTGCCCGAGAATGACTCACAGAAATTATGTGGAAATCCTATAAGCCGAAAACCACACAGAGAAACTAGGAGACAAGTATATATATATATATATATATATATATATATATATATATATATATATATATATATATATATATATATATATATATATATATATATATATATATATATGTGTGTGTGTGTGTGTGTGTGTGTGTGTGTGAACGTCTCAAACAGTTATGGCTCGACACAAAGACGTGACAAGTTTGTATAATACATAATATGCAAATGAGTCGTCAAAACTGGATTATCTTAGACAATTTATTAAGCATAACATTCATTGATATAACTCATAAACACGCTCTGATAAACTATTAAATCACATGAACATTAATCAGCAAGGCACTCATGCGCTCCAGTATCACAATTCCTTTGAATATCAGCGCACAACCTGTCTCCTATAGACACTCTCGACAATAATAGTAAATCTCTAACATGAGGCATTCAGCACACTCTCTCAAACAGGTAACCCCCACAACACTCCTCTCTCAACCACCGTCAAAGTCCGTCTGATCTCTCTTGCCTTGGTCTGTGGTCATGTGGTACTTGACCCACATATGGTGTCTTGGTATTCTGGTGTCGTTCTGTCCTTCACCCGTTTCTTGACGGCTGACGTCTCGGGTCGTTTAGTCCATAGTTAGAGTGTCACTCAATGACGTGTCCAGTCTCTAGCCCTATGTCCTTCTCCCACTGGGTATGCAGTCCTGTCCTATTCTACCCATCATCTAACTATGCCCTGTCCTTGTCCTATGTCCTGTCCCACTCAATCAGGACTCTGACAATATATATATATATATATATATATATATATATATATATATATATATATATATATATATATATATATATATATATATATATATTCAGAGAGTGCTGAAATACTATGTAGAACCAGTTTTGCTGTATGGCAGTGAAACTTGGAATGTAAATGAACAAAGTAAGAAGAAATTAGAAGCAACAGAGATGTGATTCCTGAGACGAATGTTGCGAATTCCTTGGACTGCCAGAGTAACTAACGATGACTGCCTGAAAAAGGCTAATGAAACTAGAACATTATATACAACAATAAGACAGAGACAAACATCTTTCTTCGGTCACGTGATGAGAAGAGAGGCATTGGAGAACATCGTAACAACTGGAAAGATCGAGGGGAAGAGAGGCAGAGGCACACCAAGAGAAATGATGCTGGATGGATTGAGACGGTGGCATGGAGGAATATCAGCAGCAGAGTTGATCCAGAAAACCAAAGACCGAGATCTGTGGAGAGCCATGAACGCCTACGCCAGCTGGCACGGCACTTGATGATGATGATGATGATATATATATATATATATATATATATATATATATATATATATATATATATATATATATATATATATATATATATATATAAAGATGTGTCCGCAATGACTTAAGAGGGTCGAGGTATGGTTTAGTATCAAAGTGTTATAGAAACATCAACATCATATGCATGTTTATGGTTATATATTAGAATTACCGGGATGCGCGAATAGATTCAGTAGTGTGTTAGGTCCAGAGTGTGAAGTGTCTCAGATGAACGAACGAACGAACGAACTTTATTTTAAAACGGTAACAAATTGGGCACGCAGGCCCGTCTTACATTCGGCCCTTTCAATCACTCAGCTTTCATTCATCAAATGTGCATGTTACATTTACATAGGGGGGAAAAAACATTGTCAAACTGATTTTGTAAGCATAAACAATGCATATTACGTATGGTACATTCACATGGGGGGGGGGGGGGGGAAACTTGTCAAATGAAAGTTGTCAACATAAACAGTGCATATTGCAATGTTGTGAGGCACATCCCCCATCCACCCTCACACCTCGTAGCCACCCACACATCCCTCAGCCACCCACACATCCCCCACCCACCCACACATATCTCCACGCACTCACACAGACTCAAGCAAACATACATGCCGCCACCCACCCACCGATCCCCAACCCACACACATTTCCCCACCCACACATACATCCCCCCACCCAACCCATAACCAACACACACACACACCCACATAGGGGGACGAGGGGTATCTAGCTGTCTGATCAGGTTAGGATGTTGCTAGGTGGGGCGAGTATGTTATCATGCTTTTATCGACTGTGCATTGTGTTGGCGGGGGAAATTAAAAACGCCGTGTTAATGAGCGATTCAAATATCGATCCTCCCACGCGTTGTTTGCTAAAGTGTGTTAAGTATGATTACAGCATCATCATTATACTGACCCTCCTGTGTGCGAGTCGCGAGGTTGTCGGTTTCATTGCTTGTATTTGTATAGTAAAATTGTTTCTTGAATAATGTATATGTATAATTGGTATGATAGCGGTACAAAATAACTCATAGGTTTCATGCCTGTAAGATAGCTAGATAGATAGCAAGAGAGAGAGAGAGAGAGAGAGAGAGAGAGAGAGAGAGAGAGAGAGAGAGAGAGAGAGAGAGAGAGAGAGAGTAAAGATGTGTTCAAAGTATAAACAAACCGATATCAAGCTAGACACCTAACAGTAAGGACTATACTAGAGTTTAGATTTGGTCATTTAGAGTGGTAGATACCTGTTAGATCAGTGGTTCTCAACCGGTGGGGAATTCACCCTCCCCCCCCCAGGGGGAATTTTGGGGTTTCCAGGGGGGGGGGGATGAAGATTATTTCATGATCGCGTTAATACAAGAAATGATTACTTGATCTTGTTGTTCCCTTCATACTTTACGGTTTTGTACGTCTCACCCTTCTAAAATTCATTTTATAAAGTAAGTAGACCCACAAATCACGGGTTATGTGGATGTCTAGACTTGTTTTAGTATGTGCTTCCATTATTACGGATACTGTGTAGGGGCGGGAAGGGGGGATTTTTAGGTAGGAAATACGAAAGCGGGGGTGGGGGTGAATGACGTTCTGAAAATATGGTGAAAGGAGCACGGGACAAATTTTTAGTTAGGAAATACGAAAGGGAGGGGGGGGGGGTGACATTCTGAAAATATGGTGACGGGGGGGGGGGGGGGGCACGGGCCAAAAAAGGTTGAGAACCACTGTGTTAGATCGAGCGTGGGTGTCGATGCATTGATTTGTCTGTCTGGGTGTGTTAGCTTGCCTATATCGGCGTGCCACTGGGAGACTGTAGTGCGTGTTGTGTATCCTTTTCCACGCATATTATCGATATTGTCTATAACCGGCACTGTTTTATTTGAAAACATGTAGCGTCTGCAGTAGTGTATGTAGAAACATCAGCTTAATACTGTATTTCTATTTTGGCGGTGTATTTGAAATAGAAGTCGCCGCTATTGTTTTAAGGGCGAGGTTACGGGTTACAGATCATCGAATGGGGAAAAAAAACGTAAAAACATAAAGATTGACATATAGAAATCAAGAAACAAGTGGACGGGAAAAAAAGTGTGCCTGTGACGTCCTGTAAACGATATACAACTAACTTGTAACTCTATGTGTAGAGCTAGGATAAGTCGCGCTGACAAGGGCATGGGCGGTAGGGGGGTATCTATGTATTAACCATAGCTTCTTTGGGCGGGAAAACACGTGGTTTGTGCTTAGTGAGACAAGTCGACAGTACCACGTGGCCCAACATACGGTGTAGGCTTGATGACCTAAACAACAACAACATGTGCCTGCCTATTCATCTAGTATTCTACTAGTTCTTATAGTAGGCCTCTTTCAGTCCTGAAGGACTATAGAGTTGTGCCGCTGGGGAGGTACCTGACAGCACCGCTGGTGATTCGAGAGTGACAATCTCTGTCACAGTTTCGCATCGAACGAACGAACGAACGAAAATCTTTATTTTCAAAGGGTTAAGAAATGGGCACGCAGGCCCGTCCGACATTCTGCCCTTCTTCTCTATTTCCTCTCATACATTCTTTCATTCAACATCTCTTATGAAGCACTTCTTTAACAACAAAAGAACAATAAGCATTAAAAATAATCAATAGTACATGACTCGTTGAGGCAATGTTTAACATGGGCATCATAAATACCCAAGGTGGGTGTAACGTGCCACACATATGGGAATGTTTTTTTGTTTCTGGCTAGTTGCCGTTCGAGATAATTTACCATTATTATTGTCTTTGTTGCGGTTTTTTTTAAAGGGGGCGTGTAGTCTGTCCTATCACTTGATTTTATCATGGATAATATAACATTACTGTAATGTGAGTGAGAGCGTTAGTGAGTGGGAGAGAGAGAGAGAGAGAGAGAGAGAGAAGAGAGAGAGAGAGAAAAGAGAGAGAGAGAGAGAGAGAGAGAGAGAGAGAGAGAGAGAGAGAGAGAGAGAGAGAGAGAGAGAGAGTTGAATTGCATCACTAATTTTTAAGTTACAAAATGTATGCGTACAATTTTTCTCCATTTTCTTTACAATTTTGCGACAATGCTCACGACAATCGTCACTGTATGTGTGTGTAAAGTGTGGGAGTTTGATCATAATAGTAGGTTGGGGGATGGGGGATGTGTGTGTGGGTGGATTCGTGATGTGTGTGGGTGGGTTCAGGATGTGTGGGTGGGCGGGATGGGATTGTGTGGGTGGGTGGGGGATTTGTGTGTGGGTACGTTCGGGATGTATGGGTTTTCGGGGAGATCTGTGTGTGGGTGGGGATGTGTGTTTGGCTAGGTGGCTGTGGGTGAGTGGGTGAAGGAGGATATGTGGGTGGATGATTGATGGTGGGTTATGGGATGGGTGGGGGATACATGTGTGGGTGGGGAGATGTGGGTGTGGGGAGATGTGGTGGGTGGGAGATGTGTGCAGGTGGGGGTGGTTGTGGGTTTGGGGATGTGTATGTGGTTGAGGGATGTGTATGGGTGTGGGATGTTTGGGTGGATAGGTGGGGAGTGTATGTGTGGGTGAGAGATGTGTGGGTGAATGTGTGTGGGTTGGGGGAGGGGTGCGTGATGGGTGTGGGTGATGGATTTGGGGATGTGTGTGTGGGTGGGGAATATGTCTGGCGGGGGGGGGGGTATGGCTGGATGGAGGATGTATATGTGGGTAGTGAGGGTGATTGTAGTTTGGGGATGTGTGGATGGGTAGGAGATGTGTGAAGAGATGTATGTGTGCGTGAGTGATGTGTCTTTGGGATGTGTGTGGGTGTGGTGTTGTGTGGGAGGAGAGCTGGGAGTGGATAAAGGATGTGTGTTTGGGTGGGTGGGGTGTGGTTGGGTGTTCGGGTGGGTGATGGATGTGTGTGAGGGTGGGGGATGTGTGTTTAGATGGGTGGTTGGGGTGTGTGAGTGTGGGTGGGTAGATAGGAGATGTATGTGTTGATGAGTGGGTTAGGGATGTGTGGGTGTTAGTGGTTGAGAGATAAGTACGTGTGTCTAGTAATGTGTGAGGGGATGAGTGTATGGGTTGGGGATGTGTGTGTGGCTTGTGCGTGGATGGGAGGTGTGTGTTTGTGAATGGGCGGTGTGTTGGTGGGTGGGATGTATGTGAGAGATGTGTGTATGGGTGGGGAGATTGTGCGTGGGTGGGGATGTGTGTGTGTGTGTATGGGTAGGGGTGTGTGGTTAAGGGATGTGTGGCTGGGGGATGGGTGGGTGGATGATGATTGGTTGGGTAGAGGATGTGTTGGTGGGTGATTGTATATGAGTAATGGTATGTGGTTAAGGGATGTTTCGTTGGGGGATGGGTGGGTAGAGGATGTGTGGGTGGGTAGAGGATATAAGGGTGGGTTAGTGTGTGTAGGTTAGGAGATGGTGGGGGATGTTTGTAGGTGTGGGCTCGGGATCTATGAGTGGGCTGGGCGAGATGGGAGATTATATGTGTGGGTTCGGAATTTGTATGTGGGTAGGTGCGGGATATGTTAGTTGACGTGGAGTTGTGTGTGTGTGTGGGGGATGTGTGGCTGAGGAATGTGTGTTTGGCTGTGTTGTTGGAGGTGTGTGGGTGGGGGGGGGATATGTGGGCGAGTGATTGTTGGTGGGTAATGGGACGGGTAGAGGATATGTGATTGGGTGGGGAGATGTGTGTGGGTGGAGGATGTGTGGGTTGGGGAATGTATGTGTGCTTGGGGTGTGGGTGGATGGGATGTGTGGTGGGTGAGAGGTGTGTGTGGGTGGCGAGATGTGTAAGTGTAGGGATGTGGTGGATAGATGGGGGAATGTATGTGTGTGTGTGGTTGGGTGGAGGAGTTGGAATGAATGGGGGATGTGTGGGTGGGTGGTGGATGTGTCACATAACATAGTAATATGCATTGTTTATGTTTACAAAATTCATTTGACAATGTTTTTTACTTTGCACTGTTGATGAAAGAAAGATGAGTGATTGGAAGGGCCGAATGTAAGACGTGCCTGCGTGCCCAATTTGTTACCCTTTGAAAATAAAGTCTGTTCGTTCGTTCCCGAGGTAGTGTTCAAACAGGTTGCGACTGTATGTATAATGATTGGTGGTGTCTTTGATTTCTTGTGGAAGATTATTCCACAACTGAGTGGCAGAGTATGCTAAGCTTGTTTTATATAAGTCTATCCTAGGTTTAGGGACATGAAGTATATTTAGTCGTACGCTATGTCTTGCGTTATATTTAAACAATGGCCAAAGGTAGCTTGGGGCATTTTGAAATAGGATTTTGTGAGTTAGTTTAGCCTTATTAATAAGTAGGCGTTTGTGGAGTGGCAGTAACTGAAGACGTTCATGTAGGTCGCAATTGTCTGTAAGCTTATCACCTTTGATTAGACGCACTGCCCTTTTCTGGAGTGAATAAAGGCGTTTTGTTATTGATTTGGAGCATCCATCCCAGATTGTGGAGCAATAATCAATATGCGTTTGTATGTGGGAAGTATAGAATATCTTTCTTGTGTTTTCGTCGAGGAAGTTTTTTTTTATTTTGGCAAGTTGGTATACTTTTTTGACTATTTGTTTAACTAGAGCATGAACATGGGAATTAAAGGATAGATTTTGATCTATGATAAGACTCGTGCCTTGTGCTCGGTTACACTTTCTATAGGCGTGCTACCAATGTGCAGTTGAAGAGTTCTCTGAGAGTTTAGAGTGTGAAGTCTTTGCCTGGTTCCTATTAACATAGATTTTGGTTTAGAAATGTTAATTTGCATGCGGTTTGCATGACTCCAGTTAACTATTTATTTCCTATTGCAAGGATAATTCTATCACATTACGATCAATAGCGTTTGCATCTGTAAGACAAGGCAGGTCCCGCAGTAAGTGACTGCGTTTTGAGCCTTTGCCGCCCATCCTCAGTTTGTTGGATCAGATTGTGCTCAAAGAGCAACAGTCCGTTTCGTACATTTCTTCTCCAGGAACATCTATCCCAACTCTTTCCCACGTGTCTGGATCTATGCAAAGAGTTTTCATATCTTGTTTGCACACATCCCTATATCGCAATTGGGGTCTCCCGGTTGGCCTCTTTCCTGTGGCTAGTTCTTCGTATAGGAGATCTTTGGGAATACGTTCGTCCTCGAATCGAGATACGCGGCCCAGCCACCAGAGGCGTCTCTCATTGAGGAGGGAGTGCACTGTGGTAATATCTGCTCTTCCAAGCACAAGTTTGTTTGTTATGTGGTCTTTCTATGATATTCCCAGGATACGTCTCAGACATTTCATATGGAAGGAATTCAACTTTCTTTCCTGTCTTGAGTACAGTTTCAAGGATCAGACCCAAACAGTAGTGTGCTAACAACACACGCTTTATAGACTTGGACTTTTGTACGCTCTGATAGTATATTATTCTCCCAAAGTCTTTTAGTTAGCATTGAAAATGTTGCGGCTGCCTTTCCAGTGCGTCTGTCGATTTGACATTTGTCTCTAATGAAAGATTATCTGATAGTGTCGACCCCAAATACACAAACTCGTGGACGACATTCAATTCATAATTAGAAATTTTGATTGACGCAGGCGCACCAGCATCTTATTCCATCATCTGTGTTTTATTTAGTCTGATGGTGATCCCAATGTCTTTGCAGGCGGCGGCAAAATGATTTATGAGCCGTTGGAGATCTTCTGCTGTATGAGTAGTCAGTGCTGCATCATCTGCAAAAAGTAGTTCTCTTATGCATCTTGATCATATTTTGTCCTCTGCTTTGAGTCTTGGTGGGTTAAAAAGGTTGCCATCAGATCTTGTATGGAGGTATATGCCTTCAGTGGCAGTCCCAAATGCCTGCCTTAAGAGAACGGCGAAGAAGATACCAAAAGGTTTAGGAGCAAGCACGCAGCCCTGATTTACTCCACTGCTGATGCTGAATGACTGGGATGTTGAGTCGTCAAATAAAATGGTCCCCTGCATGTTTTAGTGAAATGATTTCACTAGACTAGGAAGGGTGGGTGGACATCCCCTTTTTCAAGGACCTTAAAAGGGCGGTTTCTGCTCACAAGGTCAAATGCCTTTGTGAGGTCGATGAAGGCAATACATAATGGCTTCTTCTGTTCTCTGCACTTCTCTTGGAGTTGCCGGAGTGAGAAAATCATATCGATGGTGGACCTGTTGGGTCTAAATCCGCACTTTGATTCGGGGTACATTCTTTCAGCAAGAATGTGCAGCCTTTTAAGGATTACTCGAGCAAAAGTATTGCCTGTAATGCTGAGTAGGGAAATGCCGCGATAGTTGTTGCAGTCGCTTCTGTCGCCTTTGTTTTTATAAAGAGTAAAGATGTTTGCGTCTTTCATATCTTGTGGTTCTTATTTTTCTTTCCAGCAAAGCTGAAATATTGCTTACAGTTCTAAGACGATTGTGTCTTTGCAACATTTTAAAATTTCAGGTGGAATACTGTCTTTTCCTGTTGCCTTGCCGGATTTGAGATTGTCTAGTGCTTCGCAGATTTCTGTGAGACATGGTTCGTTATCCAGGGCATGCATGGTGGACTGTTGATCGATGGCTTCCAGAGCTTCCTCTCCTACCGTGTTCTCCACCGAGTATAGCTCTGTGTAGTGTTCTACTCAGCGATCCATTTGTTTCGCTTGATCTTTTATGACTTCCCCCTCTGGTGAACGTAAAGGGGCCATCTTATTTTTTAATCAGCTTGCTTGATACCCTGGTACATTCCTCTTATATTTCCAGTGTCTGCACAAGTTTGAATTTGAGCAGAGAGCTGTAGCCAGTACCTGTTCGCACATTTTCTTGCCATCTGTTGTACTCTATTTCTGGCCGTTCGCAATGCCTGCAATGTTTTCTCTGAAGGTGATGTTTTATACACTGAGAATGCATGTCTCTTTATTTCCTGGACTGGGAGCATCTCTTCAGAGTGTGCTTCAAACCAGTCGGTTGACTTAGTTTGCTTCTTGCCAAATGTTGATAGAGCTGTATTGTAGATAGTGTCGTGAAACTGACTACATCTCTCGGTGGCAGTTCCATCTGTGGGGTCAGGCAGAGTCTCCGCTAGAGCCTGCATGAATTTGTTGACCTTCTCTTTGTTTTGGGTGCCACTGGTGTCAATGCGTGGTCTTCCTTCTGATCTGCTTATGTAGATTCTCTTGGGCTTTATCTTCCCCTTGCTGGAGACGAGTGAATGGTCGGTGTCGCAGTCAGCACTATGATAGCTGCTAGTCAGCCGTACATTGCGGAGGTTGCTGCGTTTAGTGAGCACCAGGTCGAGTTGGTGCCAGTTCTTTGATCTGGGGTACCTCCATGACACCTTGTGTTGAGGTTCCGTGTCAAAGAAGGTGTGGTCACACACAGATTGTGGTGGCTGCAGAATTCCAAGAGACGTTGTCCAGTGTCATTGATCTTCCCAACGCCAAACTGTCCCAGACATGAAGGCCAAGATATGTGGTCCGAGCCAACCCTGGCATTGAAAACCCTCAGGATAAAAATATGTTGTTTCTCTCTGGTGTTTCACTGACCTCTTTGCTAAGGTCGTCATAAAACTTGTCTTTAGATTCTGATGCTGAAGATAGTGTTGGGGCGTAAACGCTTATAATACAAATTGGGCCTGCCTCTGTCTAGAGTTGGAGCTTCAGTATTCTTTCAGTGCCATTACTTGGTGGTATGATGGAATTAAGCAGCTTGTTTCTGATAGCGAAGCCATTCCATGCTCCCTGGTCTCTCCGTGCGGCTTGCCATGCCAGTAGAACGTGAAGTCCCTGTCCTTGATGCTTCCAGATTCTTGGAGTCTGGTCTCTTGCAGGGCGACAATGTCTATCCCCAGTCTGAGTAGTTCGTTATTTATCACTGTAGTTTTGCGGGCATCCACAATCTCGTTTAGATCGTCTGAGATGCCAGGGTTCATTGTTCTTACGTTCCATGTTCCCAGCCTTAGTGCCGGTTGTTTTGTTTTGTCTTATTGCTAGGTGTGTAGATTTCGGTCCATGTGTCAGGAGGTTCCCCCTAAGCTCTACACACCCTCAGGAGCACATGAACCGTGGCGAGACAGCACCTTATTGACTGGAGGTTGCCCAGCATAGGCGGGCGGTAGCTGTCTAGTGAGATACGATGATCTCTCCCACCGTCGGAAGCAACCACTGGCGCCTCGCTCTTCGCCAATCGAAAATTAAGACTTTTAACCGGTAAATGCTGCTTCACGTGTTGTGTCACCGCTTTACGCAGTGCTGAAGTGACCTCTTCAGGGCACACGCCTGGGCAATGGAAATCGGAGAACCAGCTGTTGCCCAGTAGCATCTTCCCCCTCTCCACGTCGCAGATGTTGACCAAGGGAAAAGCAGTAGCCAATGCAAATTAGTATCGGTGCCGTCGCAGGAGTTGCCAGAACTATGTTGTTTATAACATGGAACTGCCACAGGGACTCCATCTCCTGATTTGTCCTCAGGGTTTACTCCCGAAGCCTTTCCCATAAGGGTTTACCCGAAAGGCAGCAGAGGTTTGAGACTCAGAGTAAATGCTAGTTCTAACTTTTACATAATTACAAGGGGCTTCTCATAAGTCTTTAGCATGACCATGGAAGAAATTGGAATTTGGCACAATGCTTATTCCTTTCCAGTGTAGCCACTACCTGAATTTATGCATTTCTGTCATCTCTGCGTGATCTTGAAAAGACCTTCAGAATAAAACAACCTTTTTTTTCAAACTAAACCATCTATTACAAGCCAATATGACATCTCAGTCACTGTCAAAACGATTTCCTTTCAGCTGTTTTTTAAGATTTGAGAACAGAAAAAAGTCTGATGGAGCCAAATCTGGAGAATATGGTGGATGTCGAAGAATTTCAATATTCAAATCGTTGGCAGTTTGCAGCACAAGTCGTGCTTTATGGGAGGGCGCGTTGTCTTGAAGCAAAGGCAGAATTTGCGTACGCACTATCCCTCGTTTTCTAGTCACAGCCTTTCTTAGTTTGATAAGGAGATCTGCATAGTACTGCCCATTAACCGTGGTGCCATGAAGCATGTAATCTTTCAATATAACACCTTCGACGTCTCCAAAACACACAGCATCATTTTCCTTGCATATTTTTCTGCTCTTGGCTTGACAGGTGTTGGCAAGCCCGGGGTTTACCACTGCATGCTGGAAATTTTGGATTCTGGATCATAATGGTGAATCCAAGTCTCATCTACCGTCACTATTGTCGTCAACATGTTTTCTACCGCTACATGTTGCGCAACTGGCCACAGCAATCATCCCGTGTTTGTTTCTGTTCACATGTCAGTAGTTAGGGAGACGCAAATCAGATATTATTTGAGGCGTTTTATGAGGTGGAATCCTCATAGATGCTTATATATTTGTTATACCGCCCCCTTGTTTTGTCACGGAAACGGATCCAGAAAGGACCGGCGTTGACCTACTTCTCTGGTACATCTGGGTGAACCACCGCGAACCGTGCACGCGAAACGAAACGGCGCGGGGCACGTGGTGTGCGGTGTGATCAAACCCCTCAATACAGACATCGAAGTCAATATTACAGATTGGAAAATGACATTATTCATCACTCGGAAGAACCGAGGCATCCATAATTGGATCTATGAATAATTCATCACGACTCAGAATGATAGTTACCAACATTCCCTCGGTGCCCGTATAGGGTACTCATGCTTCAACTCTAAGCTCTAGGAGAAAATCTGCGTAAGACATACTAGCAAGGCATACATTACATTAATAATTTAAATCTAACAACATAATAAAGGGCTATATTTCTAGTAAGTATAACGTAGATTATTAATCTAAAAATAAAAATAGTATTGTCAAATAATATAAGTAATATCGTTTTAAAATGTCGTTGAAAAATAAGAAAATAATAACAGCGCCAGTTATAGCCCTTGCAAACAGAAAACTAATTGTCGCCCCTTGGTAATTTTTCGGTATATTACCTGCGTTCACCATACGCCGAGTTACTGAGAGGTCAACCTGCAGGAAAAGCAAAACACGTGTCCCCAATAAAGTAATAATACGCGCTAGGCAAACAGTTCTGAAGATAGTGCATGCGTCTCTATGTCCGCTTGATTCTGGTTGGTATAGCTGGCGGTATGTCTGCTTCTCATTGTATTTCTCTCTCTCTCTCTCTCTCTCTCTCTCTCTCTCTCTCTCTCTCCCTCTCTCTCTCTCTTTCTCTCTCGCTATCCTTCTGTCTAGTCATCTCTTTCTTTCTTTGTGATAGTAGTAAAAGTAGGCGTGCGCATAGGCGTGCGCGTGTGTGTGTGCATGCGTGTAGGCATGCGTAGGTGTGTGTGTCTGCGTATGTGCGTGCGCGCGCGGCGTGTTTGTACACGTGCAAGCGTGCGTGTTGAATGTTGTCCCTTGTTTCATTTCCAACGAGTATCACTGTAACCGAAAAACTAATAACGCATGCATGTGTGTCCGCGTGTGTGTCTGTGTGCGCGGTGCGCGCGTGTGTGTGGGCATGTGTGTATGCGCACGGGTGTGTATGTATGTGTGTGGGTGCATGTGGGTGTGTGTGCGCGCGCATGTGCGCTCGAATGTATTTGTGTGTGTGTGTCTGCGTGCGCGCGTGCATGTGTGTGTGTGTGCACGCGCGCGTGCGTGCATGCTATGCGTACCTCACCTCATTAGATAGACTACAGTAGACTGGCTTACCCCCACACGAGGCATGTCATTCGCAATTGAAAAACTCCAAACAAGGCACTAGCAGAGGCAAGCGAGTCAGCTACCACAACACTCAAATCACTGCTCATGTCAAACAGGGCACTAAGCGAACCAATCAAGTCCAAAACACTCAAGTCAAACAGGGTACTAAACGAAGTCACCAAGTAGGCGCATACTAAACTGCCATTTTTAACCCAGCTACATTCAGATGTGGGATGACCCAGCACCCTGATGTGCGATTAACCAAATACCCAGCTGCTTGATGTTCAACAAGACACCAACCGAAGCAATCAAGTCCAAAACGATCAAGGCAGGGCTCACGTCAAACAGGGTACTAATCGAAGCCACCAAGTAGACGCATACCATACGGCTGGTTTTCAACCCACCTACAGTCAAATTTGTTTGGGCATGTTATGAGAAGAAATGGCTTGGAGAACTTGGTGACAACTGGCAAGATAGAAGAGAAGAGATCCTGGGGAAGACCGAGAAATAAATGCCTGGATGGCTTGGCATCGTGGCATGGTCGAGACAGGAACACGGAGCTGATCCACGACTCTGGAGAACATGATCCATTTCTATGGCAGAACATGACCGCCCACGCTTACCGGCATGGCATATGATGGATGGATGGACAGTCAGATGTGTGATGACCCCAGCAACCAGATGTGTGATGGGCCCAATAACCAGATGTATGATGTGCCCGACACCTAGCCGTATGATGTGCCCGACACTCAGATGTGTGAGGCACCCTTTGTCTACAATACTCAGATGTCAGCTCAGCAAGCAGGAGACCAGTTGTTTGACTAATCGCCAAACGACAGATACAGACCAGGCTACCAGCCGTAAGAACCAACCTACTCAGACAACGGTGTGAAGAGACCCAGAAACAACATACAGAGTGTATAGCTCTGTATGAGCCAAACGTCACAAATGAAAATGAATTTAAAGCGGGGTATACATTCGGGTCGCAGGTCCCCACAGAGGAAGATCGTCGTGTTACACTAAACGTGGCCCGGGATACAGCCTTAACCAGTGAATATACGGGTGTGTGAATGTGTGTGTGTGTGTGTGTGTGTGTGTGTGTGTGTGTGTGTGTGTGTGTGTGTTAGACTTATGTAGGAGCTCGAGGGAATGGACCGTTAACTCGGTGATTAGCCTTTACCCCCAGAGAGGGGCCACCAAACCCACAACGCATGTACAAGACATGTCACGTGTCCACTGTCATAACCAGTGACGTTGACACTTAGCAAATTAGACATCTATACTTTATTTACCTCTCTATATGTCCATACTAGTCTTTGCATCTTTCTCCAGAAACCCATTTCCAAGACCAATATATTTTTTTTCAGTGTGCCTGCTCAGTGCCACACTTCACAACCAGATAAAAGTACACCTTCTATGTACCATTTCAACAGTCAAATAAGAAAATATGTTAGATAAAGTATTAAAAATATTGGTCAAATATAGAAATATTTCCTCCAAGCTTATAAAAAGTAGGAACAATTGTTAACCTAGTGGGAAAATTATCAACCAAATGGGACAATATGTTAGTCAAATAGGAAAATAATTGACCACGTAACGAAATATCTTGTCCAAACTTATGAAAAGTATTAACATTTGTTAGCCAAATGGGAAAAAGATTGACAAAGTAACGAAATATTTCCACCTAACTGATGAAAAGTAGAACACTTTTATTAACCAAAGGTGAAAAAAAAAAAAAAAAAAAAAACAGCGACCAAGGAGAGAAATATCTCATCCAAACTTCTGAAAAGTAGGAAATTTTGTAACAAAATATCTCGTCCAAACTTATAAAAGGTAGGAAAATTGTCAGCCAAAGGTGAAGCATGTTGACCAAGTAACAAAATATTTCGTCCACACTTATGAAAACAAGGAAAAATTTGTTAGTCAAATAGGAAACAAATTGGTCAAGTAAGAAAATGCGTTAGCCAAATGGGGAAAATACTGACCATTTAATGAAACACAAAAACAGCGACCAAGGAGAGAAATATCTCATCCAAACTTCTGAAAAGTAGGAAATTTTGTAACAAAATATCTCGTCCAAACTTATAAAAGGTAGGAAAATTGTCAGCCAAAGATGAAGCATGTTGACCAAGTAACAAAATATTTCGTCCACACTTATGAAAACAAGGAAAAATTTGTTAGTGAAATAGGAAAAATATTGGTCAAGTAAGAAAATGCGTTAGCCAAATGGGAAAAAATATTGACCATTTAATGAAACACATTGGCCACAATTTTGAAAAATAGGAAAATTTGTTAACCAAATGTGAAAAAAAACAGCGACCAAAGAGAGAATTATCTCAGCCAAACTTCTGAAAAGTAGGAAACTTGTTTAGTCAAATAGGAATAATATTGACCACGTAAATAAATACCTCGTTCAAACATATAAAACGTAAGAAAATTGTCAGCCAAAGGGGAAACAAATTGACCAAGTAACGAAATATCTAATTCACACATATGAAAACAAGGAAATATATGTTAGCCAAAGAGGGAACATATGTGACAAGTAAGAAAATGTGTTAGCCAAATGGGAAAAATATTGACCATTAAATGAAACACATTGGCCAAAATTATGAAAAATAGGAACTGATAATGTGGTTGTTTCGGGATTTGAAATTTAAATATTGAGAACAACCCACTACTGGCAACGCCGATCGCATTCTGGCATGACCCTAAGGCCTATCCACGTCAATATGGAAGCACTATACTCGAGTTTCGCCCTCATTTGAGCTCGTCAGTAGTGCATATCCCTGACCGGATCCGGAAACAGTCCCCGATCACGCGTGCGAAGCGGGTGTGTAACCACGCAGCACACACTGGACACGCCAAATTATCACAACAGAACATCACAACGCTACCCATCGTAGGCTATGCTCAAGATTGCCCAATCGCCGCGACCGACGTCCGTCAATCGATTGGACCCGAACGATCAGGACTTCTCACTGGCAAGGAACACCAGGCCTCCTAAATCCAGTGAGCAATAATCAATTGATAATGTGGTTGTTTCGGGATTTGAAATTTAAATATTGAGCACAACCCACTACTGGCAACGCCGATCGCATTCTGGCATGACCCTAAGGCCTATCCACGTCAATATGGAAGCACTATACTCGAGTTTCGCCCTCATTTGAGCTCGTCAGTAGTGCATATCCCTGACCGGATCCGGAAACAGTCCCGAATCACGCGTGCGAAGCGGATGTGTAACCACGCAGCACACACTGGACACACCAAATTATCACAACAGAACCTCACAACGCTACCCATCGTTGGCTATGCTCAAGATTGCCCAATCGCCGCGACCGACGTCCGTCAATCGATGGGACCCGAACGATCAGGACTTCTCACTGGCAAGGAACACCAGGCCTCCTAAATCCAGTGAGTAATAATCAATTGATAATGTGGTTGTTTCGGGATTTGAAATTTAAATATTGAGCACATTCCACTACTGGCAACGCCGATCGCATTCTGGCATGACCCTAAGGCCTATCCACGTCAATATGGAAGCACTATACTCGAGTTTCGCCCTCATTTGAGCTCGTCAGTAGTGCATATCCCTGACCGGATCCGGAAACAGTCCCGGATCACGCGTGCGAAGCGGGTGTGTAACCACGCAGCACACACTGGACACACCAAATTATCACAACAGAACATCACAACGCTACCCATCGTAGGCTATGCTCAAGATTGCCCAATCGCCGCGACCGACGTCGGTCAATCGATGGGACCCGAACGATCAGGACTTCTCACTGGCAAGGAACACCAGGCCTCCTAAATCCAGTGAGCAATAATCAATTGATAATGTGGTTGTTTCGGGATTTGAAATTTAAATATTGAGCACAACCCACTACTGGCAACGCCGATCGCATTCTGGCATGACCCTAAGGCCTATCCACGTCAATATGGAAGCACTATACTCGAGTTTCGCCCTCATTTGAGCTCGTCAGTAGTGCATATCCCTGACTGGATCCGGAAACAGTCCCGGATCACGCGTGCGAAGCGGGTGTGTAACCACGCAGCACACACTGGACACACCAAATTATCACAACAGAACATCACAACGCTACCCATCGTAGACTATGTTCAAGATTGCCCAATCGCCGCGACCGACGTCCGTCAATCGATGGGACCCGAACGATCAGGACTTCTCACTGGCAAGGAACACCAGGCCTCCTAAATCCAGTGAGCAATAATCAATTGATAATGTGGTTGTTTCGGGATTTGAAATTTAAATATTGAGCACAACCCACTACTGGCAACGCCGATCGCATTATGGCATGACCCTAAGGCCTATCCACGTCAATATGGAAGCACTATACTCGAGTTTCGCCCTCATTTGAGCTCGTCAGTAGTGCATATCCCTGACCGGATCCGGAAACAGTCCCGGATCACGCGTGCGAAGTGGGTGTGTAACCACGCAGCACACACTGGACACACCAAATTATCACAACAGAACATCACAACGCTACCCATCGTAGGCTATGCTCAAGATTGCCCAATCGCCGCGACCGACATCCGTCAATCGATGGGACCCGAACGATCAGGACTTCTCACTGGCAAGGAACACCAGGCCTCCTAAATCCGGAAGCATAGCCTACAATGGGTAGCGTTGTGATGTTCTGTTGTGATAATTTGGTGTGTCCAGTGTGTGCTGCGTGGTTACACACCCGCTTCGCACGCGTGATCCGGGACTGTTTCCGGATCCGGTCAGGGATATGCACTACTGACAAGCTCAAATGAGGGCGAAACTCGAGTATAGTGCTTCCATATTGACGTGGATAAGCCTTAGGGTCATGCCAGAATGCGATCGGCGTTGCCAGTAGTGGGTTGTGCTAAATATTTAAATTTCAAATCCCGAAACAACCACATTATCAATTGATTATTGCTCACTGGATTTAGGAGGCCTGGTGTTCCTTGCCAGTGAGAAGTCCTGATCGTTCGGGTCCTATCAATTGACGGACGTCGGTCGCGGCGATTGGGCAATATTGAGCATAGCCTACGATGGGTAGCGTTGTGATGTTCTGTTGTGATAATTTGGTGTGTCCAGTGTGTGCTGCGTGGTTACACACCCGCTTCGCACGCGTGATCCGGGACTGTTTCCGGATCCGGTCAGGGATATGCACTACTGACGAGCTCAAATGAGGGCGAAACTCGAGTATAGTGCTTCCATATTGACGTTGATAGGCCTTAGGGTCATGCCAGAATGCGATCGGCGTTGCCAGTAGTGGGTTGTGCTCAATATTTAAATTTCAAATCCCGAAACAACCACATTATCAATTGATTATTGCTCACTGGATTTAGGAGGCCTGGTGTTCCTTGCCAGTGAGAAGTCCTGATCGTTCGGGTCCCATCGATTGACGGACGTCGGTCGCGGCGATTGGGCAATCTTGAGCATAGCCTACGATGGGTAGCGTTGTGATGTTCTGTTGTGATAATTTGGTTTTTCCAGTGTGTGCTGCGTGGTTACACACCCGCTTCGCACGCGTGATCCGGGACTGTTTCCGGATCCTGTCAGGGATATGCACTACTGACGAGCTCAAATGAGGGCGAAACTCGAGTATAGTGCTTCCATATTGACGTGGATAGGCCTTAGGGTCATGCCAGAATGCGATCGGCGTTGCCAGTAGTGGGTTGTGCTCAATATTTAAATTTCAAATCCCGAAACAACCACATTATTCATTGATTATTGCTCACTGGATTTACGAGGCCTGGTGTTCCTTGCCAGTGAGAAGTCCTGATCGTTCGGGTCCCATCGATTGACGGACGTCGGTCGCGGCGATTGGGCAATCTTGAGCATAGCCTACGATGGGTAGCGTTGTGATGTTCTGTTGTGATAGTTTGGTGTGTCCAGTGTGTGCTGCGTGGTTACACACCCGCTTCGCACGCGTGATCCGGGACTGTTTCCGGATCCGGTCAGGGATATGCACTACTGACGAGCTCAAATGAGGGCGAAACTCGAGTATAGTGCTTCCATATTGACGTGGATAGGCCTTAGGGTCATGCCAGAATGCGATCGGCGTTGCCAGTAGTGGGTTGTGCTCAATATTTAAATTTCAAATCCCGAAACAACCACATTATCAATTGATTATTGCTCACTGGATTTAGGAGGCCTGGTATTCCTTGCCAGTGAGACGTCCTGATCGTTCGGGTCCCATCGATTGACGGACGTCGGTCGCGGCGATTGGCCAATCTTGAGCATAGCCTACGATGGGTAGCGTTGTGATGTTCTGTTGTTATAATTTGGTGTGTCCAGTGTGTGCTGCGTGGTTACACACCCGCTTCGCACGCGTGATCCCGGACTGTTTCCGGATCCGGTCAGGGATATGCACTACTGACGAGCTCAAATGAGGGCGAAACTCGAGTATAGTGCTTCCATATTGACGTGGATAGGCCTTAGGGTCATGCCAGAATGCGATCGGCGTTGCCAGTAGAGGGTTGTGCTCAATATTTAAATTTCAAATCCCGAAACAACCACAATATCAATTGATTATTGCTCACTGGATTTAGGAGGCCTATTGTTCCTTGCCAGTGAGAAGTCCTGATCGTTCGGGTCCCATCGATTGACGGACGTCTGTCGCGGCGATTGGGCAATCTTGAGCATAGCCTACGATGGGTAGCGTTGTGATGTTCTGTTGTGATAATTTGGTGTGTCCAGTGTGTGCTGCGTGGTTACACACCCGCTTCGCACGCGTGATCCGGGACTGTTTCCGGATCCGGTCAGGGATATGCACTACTGACGAGCTCAAATGAGGGCGAAACTCGAGTATAGTGCTTCCATATTGACGTGGATAGGCCTTAGGGTCATGCCAGAATGCGATCGGCGTTGCCAGTAGTGGGTTGTGCTCAATATTTAAATTTCAAATCCCGAAACAACCACATTATCAATTGATTATTGCTCACTGGATTTAGGAGGCCTGGTGATCCTTGCCAGTGAGAAGTCCTGATCGTTCGGGTCCCATCGATTGACAGACGTCGGTCGCGGCGATTGGGCATTCTTGAGCATAGCCTATGATGGATAGCGTTGTGATGTTCTGTTGTGATAATTTGGTGTGTCCAGTGTGTGCTGCGTGGTTACACACCCGCTTCGCACGCGTGATCCGGGACTGTTTCCGGATCCGGTCAGGGATATGCACTACTGACGAGCTCAAATGAGGGCGAAACTCGAGTATAGTGCTTCCATATTGACGTGGATAGGCCTTAGGGTCATGCCAGAATGCGATCGGCGTTGCCAGTAGTGGGTTGTGCTCAATATTTAAATTTCAAATCCCGAAACAACCACATTATCAATTGATTATTGCTCACTGGATTTAGGAGGCCTGGTGATCCTTGCCAGTGAGAAGTCCTGATCGTTCGGGTCCCATCGATTGACAGACGTCGGTCGCGGCGATTGGGCATTCTTGAGCATAGCCTATGATGGATAGCGTTGTGATGTTCTGTTGTGATAATTTGGTGTGTCCAGTGTGTGCTGCGTGGTTACACACCCGCTTCGCACGCGTGATCCGGGACTGTTTCCGGATCCGGTCAGGGATATGCACTACTGACGAGCTCAAATGAGGGCGAAACTCGAGTATAGTGCTTCCATATTGACGTGGATAGGCCTTAGGGTCATGCCAGAATGCGATCGTCGTTGCCAGTAGTGGGTTGTGCTCAATATTTAAAAATAGGAACATTTGTTAACCAAATGTGGAAAAAAAAACAGCGACCAAAGAGATAATTATCTCAGCCAAACTTCTGAAAAGTAGGAAACTTTGTTAGTCCAATGGGAATAATATTGACCACATAAATAAATACCTCGTCCAAATATATAAACGTAGGAAAATGTTCAGCCAAAGGGGAAACAAATTGACCAAGTAACGAAATATCTAATCCACACATATGAAAACAAGGAAATATATGTTAGCCAAAGAGGAAACATATGTGACAAGTAAGAAAATGTGTTAGCCAAATGGGAAAAATATTGACCAAGTAAAGAAACACATTGGCCAAAATTATGAAAAATAGGAAAATTTGTTAACCAAATGTGAAAAAAAACCAGCGAACAAAGAGAAATATCTCAGCCAAAGTACTCAAAAGTAGGAAACTTTGTTACTCAAATAGGAAAAATATTGACCACGTAACGAAATATCCAGTCCAAACTTATAAAATATTGGAATATTGTCAGTCATACGGGAAACATATTGACCAAGTAACGAAATATCTCGTCCACACTTATCAAAACAAGGAAAAACTTGTTAGAAAAATAGGAATAATATTGGTCAAGTAAGAAAATGTGTTAGCCATTTGGGAAAATTATTGACCAAGTAATGAAACAAATTGGCCAAAATTATGAAAAATAGGAAAATTTGATAACCAAATGGGAAAAATATTGACCAAGTAACGAAATAGCTCAGCCAAACTTCTGAAAAGTATTAAACTTTGTTAACTAAAGGTGAAAAAATATCGGCAAAAGAGGGAAATATCTCCACCAAACATGTATAAAGTAGGACAATTGTCAGCGAAAGGGGAAACATATTGACCAAGTAACGAAATATCTCGTCCACACTTATGAAAACAAGGAAATTTCTTTTAGAAAAATAGGAAAAATATTGGTCAACCAAGAAAATTTGTTAGCCAAATGGGAAGAATATTAAACAAGTAACGAAATACATTGGCCAAAATTATAAAAAAATAGGAAAATTTGTTAACCAATTGGGAAAAATATTGACCATGTAACGAAATATCTAAGCCAAACTTTTGAAAAGTAGGGAACTTTGTTATATAGATGGTGAAATAAAATATCGGCCAAAGAGAGAAATATCTCGTCCAAACTTATATAAAGTAGGAACATTGTCAACCAAAGAGGAAATATTTTGACCAAGTAATGAAATATCTCGTCCACACTTATGAAAACTATGAATAATGTGAAGGTCAAATAGGAAAAATATTGGTCAAGTAAGAAAATTTGTTAGCCATCATGTCTCCAACCAACCAGCAGTGTCTGTTATGAAGTCGACCTTTTCGTAATACAATGTATGCCTTATTGATCCCTTGAATGCCATCTATCTCATCCTCTAACCGACTTTCAACATTTCATTCCACTTTACACTAACATTCTCTTTGATTACACCACAACTGGTTTTCTGCTGACTGGGAAAAGTTCCGATCTACTAGAGATGTTTGTCTGTCCCCCTATTCAAATAACAGCTGTAGTTCAGAAAATTAAAATTATCTTATGCAATAAGTCACTTTAGATATGCAGATGATACAGTCTTGATTGCAGACAATGAACAGGACCTGCAAAATTTAGTAGATGCGATTGTGACACACAGTGAACAACTAGGGTTAGAATTAAATTGTAAAAAGACACAGATTATGGTCGTCACTAGGAAGGACGAAATACCACAATGTAATATACAAGTAAATGGGAATATTCTTCAACAAGTGAACAATTATCTCGGAACAGTAATAACATCTGATGGGAGATGCCTTGAAGAGATTAGAACAAGAATCGCCATGGCAAAAGTAGCCTTTAGCAAGATGAAAAACATATTGACCAATAAAAAGATGTCAATTGAAACGAGAAAGAGAGTGTTGAGATGCTACATTGAGCCTGTACTTTTGTATGGATGTGAAGCGTGGACAATGAGCAGTCAGGCTGAAAAACATCTGATGGCTGTAGAGATGTGGTTTCTGAGGAAAATGCAAAGAATACCATGGACAGCCAGAAAGACCAATGAACAAGTCCTTCAAGAAACAAATGAAGATCGTAGGTTGATTAGAGAAATTAGACGTAGACAGTCAAAATTTTTTGGACATGTTATGAGAAGAAATGGATTGGAGAATTTGGTGACAACTGGTAAGATCGAGGGGAACAGACCAAGGGGAAGACCTAGAAGCAAGTACCTGGATGGCTTGGCCTTGTGGCATAGTCGAGACAGAAACACGGAGCTGATCCACGACTCTGGTGATCGGGTGAGATGGCAGAACATGACCGCCTACGCTTACCGGCATGGCACATGATGGATGGAATAAGTCACTGTCGTTGAATGAAAAAAAATAAACGTTCAACAATAAATTGTACACAAAATTAACAATTAAATTTCACCACGAAACATTCGATTTGGAGACAATACAGAGAGAATTTAATAATTAATTTTTTTGTATAATTTTATTGTTGAACTTTTATTGATGTTTATATCACCAATGTTTTCTGTGGTCGCGTTAACCACGTAGGTGTTCAGGGAGAACTATGCCAATGTGAAAAGAGAAAAAGACAGGAGATTCGGCAAGCCAACAGCCAGCATAAGTACACTGTGCATAATGCCAGTATGCCAACACAAAAGCCTTCCACTAAAAACAAGTTATTCCTCGATGGAATCGGCATTCAACAGAAAGACTTCATTAACCCGGGTTTTACCCCATATGGCTCGGTCTCTTTCCGCAGGGTAACCCGCCGAAAGCGCCGCACAAAGCACGAACTCCGTAGCTCCAGTGACGACCCCCAGGCGTCTCCGAGAAAAAATGCACTCGTGAATCGAAAAAGCAAACCAGTAAATACAGCAACAGCCGGCCACCATCGTTCCAAACATGCAGTTCACGCTGCAAACAACCGCGGACAGATGTAAAAGCATTCCACACGAAATTCACAGCTCACAGTGTCACAGCACGCACTCACTCAGTAGCAGGGCGACGGAACCATGCACTACCAGTCCAACATAAGGAATATGCGAAAGTAAACCGTAGCCACAAGCGTAAACAATGATGGTCTTAATGGTTTAAATGCCTATCCGCCATGTTGGGTACCGGATTTCCGGAACTACTTAACTAGTCTGTCTAGTTCATACTGCACACCTCCATGATGATGTGTACATTGATACATGCATATACTATCTAGCTAAAGAAAGATGCTGATTATGTTTATTAATATTTTGATTTTTGTATTATGCTCTCTTCCAAGTATGAAAATAAAATTAATATATAAGCATTTATTTGTGTATTTCTTGTTTGATCTATCCACACATTTATTTTAAAAATATAATCAGTACGTTCAATGTCGGTACTTTTCTTATTTGCATTAGTATTTGGATAACAATTGTGCTGATGTAATTATTTTAAAAAGTGATGTTTGTATTCTGAGAATTCACGCTTTGTTGATTTCTGACGGATTTCTGACAAACATTCTGACAAAGTTAGTTGCATATTCTTTACAGGACGTCGCATTCAACCACAGCATTGTTTGCCCGTTTGTGATTTCCTGGCAAGCTTAAGCTCAGTAGTTTACCATTACTTTCTGAACGACCTGAACTCATACTATTGTATAAAAACCAACGCGAGACATACTGCTGTCAAATCGTCCGTAGATGTTATTTAAAAGCGGTATGCGGGATTCCGAATTGCATCCGTAGCCACTTCCAAGGAGCCTGGGATTGTGACAAGCTTGTGTCTACTCAAGTCTGTTCCCCAGATCACTAGAGTGTCATCAATCTATGTGGCGCTGCCATCTAGCCGTGTTATTCAAGCAGCCCGCCAAGCTGAAAATCGAAAGCCCTTTCATTGCAACAATGGGCTGTATTCATTCAGCAGGAATTAATAGCTATACTGATGGCCTCGAAGTAACATATCTGCTATACCTTTTGTTATGAGGTATTATTTTTTTAACCCCATGAAATCTTTTTTTGCATATCCCTTACTGGACGTTGCAGTCAACACCAGCATTTTTCAGCTGCTGTTGATGTACTAGGCAAGTGTTACGCTCAGTAGTTTGCCATTGCTTTCTGAACGACCGGCTCCCATACCAGCACGTTATAACACAATGCGACACGGTCTGCTACACAAATCGGTCGCAGCTGAGCTTCAAACGCCTGGTACCCGGCACACGAACCGCCACGGAGCCGGCTATCGTTTGACTTCCGCTCTTCTCTTGTTTAAACCATCCCATCTACACTTGGGACTTACTCAATGACAGCTACATGAAGACTAATACAAAATAATACATTATAATTCACAATTTAAGGACAATTAAACATAACCATTTAAAAAGTAAGAATTATCAAAGGGTGCAAGATTCTGTAGTCGTAATGCGTAGTAGCTAGAGTGTAATATACCCGAAAAGGTAGGACTAAATACTGGCGATGTAGGACAGAGACAGATGAAACTAATTATTGACTTGTTTATGAACATAACTTGACAAGAGAAAGAACGGTGGCCAAATGTACCAGCAAATAAATTAAACATTGCTAATCTGTGACATCCACAACAGTAATGCTTCCAGATCTGGCACACACTTTGTAAACTTGAACTTCCTCCAACACGTAACAACAAATGTAGACCATTAGAAGTTGTATTAAAAAAATGATTTTAATAACACACGAATATTTTTACAACTGGAGGGATTGGCGGCGCTAGAATGATAACTGACCCAGAGTTTACTGAATAAGTTTGTCCTGTGTTATGGAAACAAATATGTGGCTGAATGTATCAAGTGTATGGAAAACATGTCAGCACTGTGGCAAAGGAGTAGTGAAAGCGATTTTCAATGCTGCACACCCTGCTCGAATCATTTTCAGGCGATTTGGAAGCAGACCGCATGGTGTTGCTTTCTAACAACGGTATGAGGTTCGGTGGTTCGTAAAACAATGGTAAACTACTGAACGTAATCGTGCCTAGAACATCTCAAACAGCGAACAATTATGGAGGTGATTGCGCAGTCGTGTAAAGGACATGCAACTAAATAGCTTGCTCCGCTCGGTTTTAAACGTGGCATGAGCTCGTATTTACAAGGCATGTTATAAAAGATAACACTAGTACAATATATCGTGAATGTAACACGAAGTACTACACGGCCTGTTTAGATGGATTATATAAACAGGAGCATTTTAGATTCAGAATATTGTTTTTGCTTTGTAAACACACACAAATTAAATACTTTGGCTCGAAAAATAACAACAATGGGGACTTTCAAAATAAGTGACAAGGAGAGTAACCATAGTAATACAGATTTTGAACAATATTAGAAGCCAATAGCACAATACCAGTAAACAATATAAAGTACACATTTTGTTCTATTTCCTGTGGCAACTTACCTATGCGGATCTTGTACTTTTTCACAATCCATAAAGAAGAAAATCGAGGCTTTTGAATTACAGTATTGATTTATTTGGTTGTTTCGGGATTTGAGATTTAAAGATTGAGCACCGACCCCCCCCCCCCCCCCCCCCGCCACCGCGGCAAGGTGGAGACACGTCGGGGGGGGGGGGGGATGCATATACTGAACATTAGTAATCCAATTGTACAACTGGAGGGATTGGCGGTGCTAGAATGGTGACTGACCCTGTCCAAACCAAACTATACTTGACACTATGTACACTATTGTGCATATAAGCACTACTGACGAGCTCAAACGAGAGCGAAACTCAAGTATAGTGCTTCCAAATTGACGTGGACAAGGCCTTAGGTTTGTATCGGAATACGATCAGCGTTGCTTGTTGTGGGTTGTGCTCAATCTTTAAATCTCAAATCCCGAAACAAGCAAATAAATCAATTTGTTTATTGCTCGCTGGACTTAAGGCGGCCTGGTGTGCCTTCCCTGCCGAGAAGACCTGATCATTCGGGGCCACATCGAATGACGGATGTCGATCGCGGCGATGGGACAAATTTTGTGCTATAACTTACGATGGGTGACGTTGTGATATTCTAGTGTTAGAATTTGGTTGCGTTTAGCATGTACCGCGTGGTCTAGTGGTTACACACCCGCGTCACATGCCACTGATCTGGGGTTGTTTCCGGGTGCGGTCAAGGATATGCACTACTGACGAGCTCAAAAGAGAGCGAAACTCGAGTATAGTGCTTCCAAATTGACGTGGACAAGGCCTTAGGTTTGTACCGGAATACGATCAGCGTTGCCAGTTGTGGGTTGTGCTCAATCTTTAAATTACAGTATTATTGTTAAAACAGTTTTTGAAGGCCATCTTCAACGAAGAAGAAAACATTGGCATAATTCAAATATGAATATTGACGAAAATTGGCTCATGAACAGTATCGTGTCTCCAAAATGCAATTACTTTGGCCATAAGAAACTGCAATGGCGGTTAGAGAAGAACAGTAACCAAAGGTATGGTTCCTGGAATAAGAGGCAGGGGAGACCATCACTAAGATGAACACGAGACAGAGAAGAAAAAAGGGAATACTAATTCATGGAACATGAGAACCTATATGAGAGTCTTTCAGGTGGCTCGTGATGGCAGCGACATTCTGTGAAGGGTCTGAAACACAACATGCAAGGAAACATTTACGGGAATCAAGATTGATTCATAATATAATATTACTCATTCTATAAAACTCCATTATCCTCCACATGTCATGTACATTACGAACAACCAGTATTATACCCACAGATAGCCTGCTTGAGTTCAAATTTACATTGAGGATTTGTAAAACTGTGTGTACCAGGGAATGTCTCCTGGCCAGCACCATATGACAAATACGCCCGAAGGCGCGTGAAAATTGTGCTAAACTTTACTAATGTTATAGTTAACCAGTTAATATGAAATGGATATAACATATTTTCAATTAAATGTATATGAATATTATACATGATAAAACCTGACATTTAAAGTGATTATAATTAACACCATGTAAATATCTACACATTTTATTGTATACACACTAATGTAAACAGTGACTGTGAGGGTAAATAGCTATCATTTTAATTATAAACCACCGTGGTTGATATGACAAACTACATTTATAATTATGAACAACTTTTACTGAAATGATAAATAACTATGGCCTTGCTGTTAAACAACTATGACTAAATGATTTAAGACGATGGCATTGAGAAATATATATGGAATTTATCCAGAACACCGAGGACCGAAATGTGTGGAGAGATATAACCGTCTACCCCATTTGGTAAAGTAAATGATGATGATGATAATTGTTGGGAACTACCTGAAAATTTGTCCCATTGACCGATTATTGTCTTACATGTTGACCTGTAAAATTAGTTGCATTTGTTACTAACAGCATTGGCTGTTCATTTTTATTAGAAGTCATTACGCAACCACATGTATACAAAATTCAAGACTGGTGACTCAGCCATGTGCACATGTGGTTTGGCGTCGCAGACAGCAGTGCACATACTTCAGGACTGCCCAAACTACAACATATCCAGGCGAACCTTCTGGCCTAGAAAGACAACAGTGGAAGATAAACTCTATGGACCGCTGAGTGAACTAAAAAGACTGTTACATTCATACAAGAGACAACATTGCAGTTATAGACATATTTCAAGCGAACGAAAGAAGAAGAATTAGATGTCATTAAATTTTTAGATTTGTTCACAATGCACGATCTAAATTAATTTTGGTTGAACTTATAGTAAAAATTAAGTAATGGTCTTGCCTGTACCATCGTGTTTTGTATCACTGATGACATCCCTGTCATATTCACCATATGCCATTCACCATATTGGTCAACAGCAGGGCTGGTGAGGTGTCTGGGCCGTGATCAACGAGCCACCTTTGACCAAACTGAAACTGTAGGGTTACAGTTGCTTCGAAGGGGTAGAATAGTTGTTGCTCACGAATCAAATATTTGACATGAATGTACATGTAATGAACACAGATGAAGATTGCAAATTATGACGTGTTTGGTATATCCTAGTAAACTGCGTTGGTATTTTTCTTTAGATTAGCTAGTATCATATACTTATAAACTGTTATGATCATAAGGATTGCACAGTCATACTGAAATATAGCCTGGGTGAAATCAAATGGCTTAACACTCACTTGCATTCTTTCAGTAGTTATGTTAAATAAAGTCCGTCTTCGAAGCATGCATCGACGCATGCGATTGTCCCAGTTTTCAATTTAACACACACCTGTTATTATTGACCATATTACCACGTATTGTTTTCACATTTTTATTCTTAAAGTTTATAAAATTATATCAAAATTAAAGAACGAAGAACACTAATGAAGAACCAAGGACACCGTATCGATAATTGTAATGATACATCATCTAAGCTAAACAAGAGTATTTGATTTCACGCATAACATAAACATGAATGCAATTATTGAAAAATTATAAACATTCAAAGATTATATTTAACGCATAAAACCACGGCACTCATGGCATCGCTGCTTGTGTGCGTATTGATGAATATTACTCCAGGAGTAATGAAGATCATGTAGGACTGATATTGCTGTATTCATTATACGCTTCGTTGAAGAGATTCAGTACTTGGTACAGAAGTCTGTACTGATCCTATAGAAGTAAAGATATAATGTCAGTATTCAGTGGGATACAATTATGTAACAACAAATAAACACGTCAGTAGTGTATTTCGGGCTAAAGCACCTTGTTTTGTGGTGCACATCGCTTTTGCACCACAAAGGGTGATAACTCTCCGAGTTTTAAAAGTAGGCGTGGTCATAGTAGGTGTTCTTGTGACTCATCTGAGTGGGTGTGGTCTAGTGACTCATGAGAGTAGGTGTGGGCAAGTGACCTCGTTAAATTGTAGGTACTATACAACATAAAAAATACATCATAAAACATTCAAAATAACAAACAAGTCAAGTAAGGTATATAATAATTTTATTAAACCATGTATACACAAACAATACAATGCATATTAAATAAGTAGCGGCATAGTTGACACATTATCATTTTGTACCTGCCTTTTTATATACAGATATGACAGCGAATCGCGATGTTGCTGATACGTATACACACCAGAGTCTTGTGTCTTGAAGCCTATATTGGTTCCCCCACTTGGTGTTTGGGTGTTGAGTACTTCCAAAAAAGTGTCCTTGTTTAGATGAGTGTTGTGGTTTTTGGTCAGACTTTTGGTACTGATTTTATCATAATCTCCGACACAAATATACGTCTTACTACATAACGACACCATCCCCTCCCCTTCGTACTCTAGTTTAAAAAGACCAGGGGTCTCTTTTCATAGGCTTTGATATCCACACAGTCCTGACAGGTAGTAGTTCTATGAATAGGGCAGGTTTCAGACGGGAACCACTGATTGTAGACACTGTCATATTTTTCTCGTAGGTGTGGTCTAACTACTTCAGAGAGTGAATCAGCACTAAGGGCCAAATATAGAGAGTCAGTGTCCATTTCACAAAGCTGAAAGTCGTCTTTAAAGATAAATTTGTCAAGAAAGTCATAATAAAAAGCTAACATGCGCAACTTGGCATATTGATAAACGAAAAAATCTATTTGTAGAGGTAGATCCCAGACAGTTTTCTTTTTTAACGTTTCAACTTCGAAAAGATCATCTGTAATACCAGTCATGCTTTTGAACCTGGGGTTATTGAATACTTTGATAGTGTCTTTTCCCTGGCAGTAGGAGAGATCTGTATGTTTGGTTTTATTGGTTAACGTCTTGCCGTAAGCGGCGTTACCTAACAATTTCATCGTGTCGGCTGTAATACTCTCGGCCGGATTTTTGTCCCCTTGGCGACGGGCATTAGACACTGTTTCCCCAAATTGTTTAAAACAACTAACTGGTCGATACTCTATTGTCTGGTAGATGTGTGTAACCACCAACCCATGGGCTAGATACCACTCTAAAAGAGGGGTGGCTAATAATATTTTCTTCCCGAAATAACTACCAATCAAAGTCCGTCGTGGGGTACTCAGTAGTTTATTTTTTATGGCGTATTCTTTCATAAATTCCCCAATGTCGTCTCTCGACACTTCCGTGTTCTTAAAAATAGGGGGCATTTCGGCAAAGACCTCTTGTAAATCAACAAGGGTCTCTATATCACACTCAACCAACCCGGAAAATGTGTCACTTTTTACAGCCTCGATGATCTGGTTTTCACTCAAAGAACCCCAAAGAAGTTGTAACGGTGGAAATGTTTCCCGCAAGAAACGATTTAATCAACGCAACTCAACTATATATCTGATTGACAGGTTTACGTGTGGTACTCTGTTTTATTAAACTTATCAACATGGTAAAATGTACCACGTTTGGTCACGCCCACCGACATGGCACACGATGACTGAAGAATTACTTCCCTACACAAAAACCCCATCTAATTTATTTAAAATTAATAACTAAGCTTGTATTGTTTTGTTATGTGTTTTCGTAACAAACTGATATAGCTGAGTGAGAAAGCTTATCGACAAACACCGTTAAATTCATACAAGAGACAATATCACAATTATAGTCATATTTCAAGCGAACGAAAGAAGAAGAAGAATCGACACGACACATGATAATGATAGACCCAAAGTGGTTACCACAATGATACATAATATATTCTTTTTGCGGCGTTATAAAGTGTTTATATTTAACAGCTTCTTAGGTGTGGTGAGTAATCGAAAGAGTTACCAAAAAGAAAATAAATAGTAGACAACGGTATGGTATTTTGATGAACAGCGGTTTAAAGCGTGCGAACGAATAAAAAAAAAAAAATTAAATTAAATTTAAAAAAAAAAAATCACACTTTGAGGGTTGAACCACTTTCCCCTAGACACGAGTTGGGTGCTTTATCAACTACACTATTAATTCTGGTAACGCTGATCTTACAAAGCAAAGGTACAAACAGCAACCTTTCAACTGTGAGTGATGTCGGAGATGGTAAACACGAAACAAAAGCATTATAACTATTGACAAAACATATTTCTAGAACAGATTTATAAACATATAAGGTTTAGACAAATATACAAATTACTCCCCCATTATGTTTAAACACCAATAAAGTATTGTTTTTGATTGTATAAAAAGTAAAAGAATTTATATGTAAAATTGTGCTATGCCTACTTTGGGAAAATCAGATTTACTACAAAATGACGCAAATATAAGAAAAATGAACCTTGTAATATTAAACAATATTAAGTTTCAAGTGTTTTAAAAGGTATTATAGCATAATAAACCATTCTTATATATTTTAACAATTTATTTCTGTAGACAAAATCGGAACAAGTAGGCCGCGTATGACGCCTTAAATGTGAAATAAAATAACTTTTACAGTTCAAAAGTATTAAAACTTATAGTGAAATGAGAGATTACGATTTCGTTGATATAAAACACCAATATTGATGTTGGTTTGCGAAATATACCAAGAGATATTGATATTATAAACTCAACATGTTGCACACTTTATGCTAATTCCGCGCCGTAGCTGTTTTTCTCGGGGGGCTTGTTGCCAAGTTTTCGCGGATGTCCGCGCACGTTAACAAAAATAGCGGTGTTCATTCACCAACCCAGACGAACTAAGGTGAACCAAGTGTAAGTGTTACTAACACGATAATCATCATCATCACCAAGTAATGTGTAGGCAATTGCACATGCCTTAAATGTAATATTATCGCATATGTGTATACAGGGATGTGTAATGTCTCCAGATCTGTTTTCCCTGTACAGTGAAAATATTTTCAGAAATATTGAAAATATGGAAGGAATCAACATTGGGGGACGATGCATCAATAACATTAGATATGCAGATGATACAGTCTTGATTGCAGACAATGAACAGGATCTGCAAAATTTAGTAGATGCGGTTGTTACACACAGTGAACAACAAGGGTTAGAATTAAATTGTAAAAAGACACAGATTATGGTCGTCACTAGGAAGAACGAAATACCACAGTGTAATATACAAGTAAATGGGAATATTCTTCAACAAGTGAATAGGTACAATTATCTCGGAACAGTAATAACATCTGATGGGAGATGCCTTGAAGAGATTAGAACAAGGATCGCCATGGCAAAAGTAGCCTTTAGCAAGATGAAAAACATACTGACCAATAAAAAGATGTCAATTGAAACGAGAAAAAGAGTGTTGAGATGCTACATAGATCCTGTACTTTTATATGGATGTGAAGCTTGGACAATGAGCAGCTAGGCTGAAAAACATCTGATGGCTGTAGAAATGTGGTTTCTGAGGAAAATGCAAAGAATACCATGGACAGCCAGAAAGACCAATGAACAAGTCCTTCAAGAAACAAATGAAGATCGTAAACTGATCAGAGACATTAGACGTAGACAGTCACAATTTTTTGGGCATGTTATGAGAAGAAATGATTTGGAGAACTTGGTGACAACTGGTAAGATCGAGGGGAACAGACCAAGGTGAAGACCTAGAAACAAGTATCTGAATGGCTTGGCCTTGTGGCATGGTCGAGACAGAAACACGGAACTGATCCACGACTCTGTTGATCGAGTGAGATGGCAGAACATGACCGCCCACGCTTACCGGCATGGCACATGATGGATGGATGGGGTATATTAATGCATTTGTTGTATTCGGAATTTTAAAGGAAAACATGAATTTAAAAAAAAAAATGTTTTACAGGCCAAATAATCTGACAATTATTATTATTTATTATTTATTATTATTATTACTTATCATTATTAATACGATTATTACTACTGCTACCATTATTATTAATTTCCCCATTATTATATTTGAATGTGCAACATGAAATATATTGTGGATGTGTGTCTCTGTCGCTTGCAGTAACATATGTATGCGTCTGGGTGTGGATGCAGGTGTGTGTGTGTGTGTGTTGCATGTATTTGCACGCGCATGTGTACTAGTGTGTGTTTGTGTGTGTGTGTGTGTGTGTGTGTGTGTGTGTGTGTGTGTGTGTGTGCGTGCGCGCGTTTACATGCACTATGCCATAAATGTCATAATATAACTGTATATATGTATGTATTTGCTTTGTTCACACATGTGACACCTAACACTAACAAACGGCAACGCTCTGTAATATACACAAACCAAAGAAACACACATTACACCTTATAAATATACATTGATTTGTATGAAATAAAAGTTAAAAAAAAAAATAAAAAAAATAAAAAAAAATAATCAGATTTACTTTTGATATCATCAGAATAAATCTAAATTTCGCCATATTCTGAGTGTAAACATAACGAATGGTTATAAGAACAAAGTCTTTATTTTCACTCTGTACAACACCACACTTGTTTATTTCTTTCGTGTGGCCGACACGCCACACATAGCTGTTTTTTAAATTTACCTTTTACAAAGGAACACGTCTGCAACACGTGATGCATTCATCATACAATGGTGTAGGCATTCATGGCGCTGTCTTTGGTGTTCTGAAATCAACTTTGCTGACACTGTGGCAATCCATCCAGCATAATTTCTAGTCTCGGTCTGTTACTGTCTTTTTTCACCTCGAGCTTTCCAGTTGCCACGCTGTTCATTCGTCTCTTACATGGCCGAAGAAAGCTATTTCTTTTCTAGTTTCATGTCGTTGTTTGTTACTCTGGCAGGGAATTCGCCTTACAAACCACATCTGCTTCTAATTTCTTCTTAATTTTCATTACAAGAATCGCTGCCATACACCAACACTGGTTCTATTTACCACTCTCTTACATTACTTGTTCATTTTTTTTTTAAAATTGTAGCTTTTGTTTGTCCTATTCTGTTCATTAATATCTGTTGTACACCTTCCATCTGATAATTACCCCCTAGGTAATTTATCCTCTTGGTTAAGAATGTTTTTATGTCACATTTTGGTGTCACCACTGTCGGCATCCCTTACCTAGAGGTTAGCGAATTTTCTCCGTAATCTTGTAAGTAACGTGACGACTGCGAGAATCAGCACTGGTTCGAATCGCGTTCACACACTTATGGGGGTGTTTGAGCTTGCCGCTCAGAAAGCAATGGCAAACTACTGATCGTAAGCTTGCATAGAAATCAACAATCAGCTGAAAGATGATGTTGACAGCGATGTTCTGTAAAGGATATCCAAAACATTTATTTACTTTCTTTTGATATCACCATTATTACTATTTTCTTGATAGAGAGTCCATTGCACTCTCTGTTACTACAATGTCCAACAATTGTGGATCTGTTCCATTATCTACCACCAAAACTGTGTTATTTAATTGGTTATAGGTTCCGATTAGTATTCGTGGCTTCTTTCTGGTTTCTCTTATGATAAACTCGCCTAGTCACGCGCGCGCTCGCGGGGGAAAGCGAGAGGTCGGGCGCCACAAGTTCTGTCGTACTTTATCTGTTTTTACCTGCTCTCTTTATTTTCCCATTTAATCGGAGGTATTTGTTTTCGTTACCGACATTCCAAAGGTACAGAATGTAAAATTGCCCATAAGTCAACATCCATGCAACGCTCTGTAAAAACACAACCAATACAAACACAATGGTTTTGACACTCATTAACAGTTTTAAAACACTAAAACAGGTGTGAATGTTATCAAGTGGATAAGGCTTTTGATAGTGTAAGACATGTCAACAAATTAGATATAGTTGCAGATCTACAAACTGCTGGGAAAGACCTTAGACTTGTTTTAAAAAAAACATATATAGAAAACACAACTGTCATAAGGAATTGGTAATGAAATAGGTCAATATCACCCTATTAAGATAGACAGGAATGTGTAATGTTTTTTCCCTGTACATCACAAATATATAAGATATGAAAGGAAGCAACATTTGGGGACGTAATATCAATGACAATTGATATGTAGTCTTGATTGCAGACAAAGAACAGGACCTTGTTGGGAAAAAGTAGGATTAGAATTAAAACGACACAGGTTATTCTCGTCACTAGGAAAAAGTAAACACCACAAATAAATAGGCGTATTCTTAAGCAAGTGAGTCGGTACAATTAACTCGGAACAGTTATAATATCTGATTGGAAATGCATTGAAGAGATTACAAGTAGCGTCACAGGAAATGTAGGCTTTAGCAAGATGAAAAACACAATGACCAATAAGAAAGATATCAATTGAAACGAGGAAAAGCGTGTTGAAGTGCTACATAGTGTTACTTTTGTATCGATGTGTAGCGTGGACCAGATTGAAAAACATCGGATGACTGTGGAAATGTGGAGAAAATGCAAATACTACGGGCAGAAAATAACCAGGTCCTACAAGAAACAAATGAAAACAGTAACTAGATTAGAGAAATTGGACGTAGACAAAATGTGTTGGGTATTTTACGAGAAAGAATTAAACATGGTAACAACTGGCAAGATCGAACAGAACAAGGGAATACCGAGAAGTAAATACCTGGATGGCTTGGCGGCGTGGTATGGTCGAGACCAGAGCTGATCCACGACTGAAATGACAGAACATGACCGCCCACGCCTAGCGACATGATGTATGGATGGATGTGTAAACGTTTACATGATAATCAGATTGATGACATTAGAATAAATCTAAATTTCACCGTATTCTAAGCACAAAGATTGAAAAGTAAGATGGTAATGTTGTGATGGGGGAACTTTCGGGTCGTGTTTTCATGTTTGCTGTATCTATTTGTGTGAGAGTTTGTTAATGATTTGTGTTAGTTTTTGCGCCTATGACTGAAAGCGTGTCTGTCTATCTGTATGTCTGTCTATCTATATGTCTGGCTGTCTGTGTGTCTGTCTGTATGTCTGGCTGTCTGTGTGTATCTGTTTATTTGTCGTTGGGTTTCTGTTTCTCTATGTGAATATACTTGTATCTATGACTGCGTGTCCGCCTATGTGTGTGTTGTTGTTGTTGGTGGTGGTGGTGGTGGTGGTGTATGTGTGTGTGTTTGTGTGTGAGTGTGTTGTTGTTGGTGGTGGTGGTGGTGGTGGTGTGTGTGTGTGTGTGTGTGTGTGTGTGTGTGTGTGTGTGTGATATCGTTCTGAGAGATTGGTATAATGTTACTTGTGTATGGTAGTTCGTCCTGTTTGTGGGGTATCCTCCTTTCTTCTATGGAGCACTCTTGGGTGGAGTATCCGTATAGCCCAATCAAGGTTACGTGAAGCCATTGAAGCAGGTGGATGAGGTATAACAAAACCAACATATTGTTGTTGGTTATGGTCTGTAATCTGCAGCGAAAGATCATCAGTACGGCCAACTACTAGTACAGTCATTACCTAGAAGGAAAGTAATGGCAAACTGCTTTCGGCAAACTTTGCCAAGAAAGCCATAACAACCATGGAGGTGGTGGAAACTTTCAAATATCTTGGTTGCGAACAACGGTGACACAATGAAAGAAATTAAACGATGACTGTCAGTTGCTCTTTAAAAATCAAAACAACTGGATAAATTATGGAGTGTGACAGATAGAACTACAAAAAATTGATGTTTAAGAGAATTCAACTTACGCCTGCGAGACACTTACTAAACACCGCATAAATGCACTTGAATATAAATGTAATAGATGGGTTCAAAGAATATCTTGGGTAAAGAAAAGAACAAATTCATCTATACTTCAAGAATATTGAAGATGGTTTGGTTTTTAAAGACAATCAAAGAAAATTGGTATTTTGGTCACTTGAAACGTCATGAAAGTTTAGAGAGAACAATAATGGAGAGGTATATGTCTTGGAAGGGGAAGGCCTAAAAGAAGATGGGTGGTGGGTGATCTCCAGCTGGGTGTAATGGACACAGGACATCTTGGTTGTGATCGTAAATTTTTTCGGGGTGGTTGTTATGGGAACGAGGCTCTGCAAACGACATGTTACTGATTGGTAGTGTTATGTCATGTGTGTAAGCATGTGGATTTCTGGATCAACCATGAACCTGTAATACTTTCTTATATACACATATGTGGTGTGGCAACAAGCCTTAAGACAATGAATTTTCAAATTTCGCGAGTAAGGGTACGTAACTACTTCCGGTTTCATTTAAAACAAACTTTAATTACTAAAATAGTTTATGTTTACTGTATAAAGTGAAAATAGTGCCACGTGTTAAAAGGGTCACCATCAACTTTGATACATATTTGAGAAGCCTAGTTGGGACTTTTCGATATATAGCTATTACAAATTAATCAATGGTGTATTATAATGGCGGTTAGTGCTATCTGTATGGTTTAAACAATATCATCATACCATTGGCGATGTGTTAGAGATGTATGACTCTTCATCGGTCTGTGTGACGATTTTACAACCAAGCACATGTTACAGTGGGTTACACCAGGTCAAAGGTGGCGTTGTTTCGGGTTGGAAGCATAAAGATACATCTGGGAAACGTATCTAATGGACACAACTGACGAAAGTGGGCGTGGCTTCCGGTCACACGACCTACAGCTGGGACATTACATTTGTGATTTGTTATGTATTTATCTGTTCTCTGATTGGTTGATTCAAAATGTCCCTCAGATAGAACGTTGGTCACTACAGGAGATATGACATTTGTGATTTGGTGTTAATTTCTTATCTGTTCTCTGATTGGTTGATTCATAATGTCAGGCAGATAGAACGTTGGTCTCTAAGGGTGAAATGACATTTGTGATTTGATGTTAGTTATTTATCTGTTTTCTGATTGGTTGATTTTTATTGACAGAACGTTGTTCATTTCAGATATACACCTCTCTCACGAAGACAGTATCAAAAGCAGTCACGCAATGAAGGTGAAGTCTTTTCTCATTTTTGCAGTCAACGAAGAAGGATGTTTTTATTCAACGGATATTAAATTCAATGGACTTTAACAAGCGTGTCTTCTGATACAGAAAAGCTACTCGTATGAAACTGGTTGGCATTTGTACGACATAGACGTCGCTTTTGTACAAGGAGTTCTTACTCAAATATCTGGCCAAGGACACTAACATTATAAACCGGCCACAAGTGCATCAGACAATAAGTCGTCTGTGATATATGCAAATACATGTTTGATCAGTTGCCATATTGTCTACAACAGAGTCACCGTCGCGTGTTTACAAATTAACACATCTAAAAGATTTTTCATCTTACAAACTGTGTTGTATGCCTGAATAACAGAAACAATTACTTCGGCCATTTTTTACACTATTTAGTGTATTGAGAATGTCAGCTACGCAGAACAACAGATGTCATTTGTGTAATACATTCTTCACAAGGTCTACTACTTTACGTCGACATGTTGCTAGTAGTCATGCTGGCGATGTTTTCAGTTGCGATTTATGTGATCGTATGTATACCCGGAAAGATGCCTTACAGAGACACATAAAGACTGAACATGAAGTACTATTCAGTGACGTATCTGCTAACAATCACCTAACCACGGATCGGAAGAGAAGGAGAGAACCGACTACAGACGACCAATCTACTGGTAAACGCCGAAAGTCAAACAAACAACAAGCATCAAAGGACTGTGTGTCGCCAGTTACAGACAATCATATATCGTCAACTAGTACGTCAACACAAACAGCAGCATCATCATCTTCCAGTGCTGGCGTTATCATCATCATGTGCCTTGTCGGGTGATAACGTGTCGCCTAGTAACAAAGATCAGCTATCAACATCAGTTGTCTTGCTGCCCACAGATAATAAACCATCTAGTTTCACACCAAGTGACGCATCATCATCAACAGATACCTTGTCGACATCTGATCAACTACCATCATCTAGTGCCTTGGGGAGTGACGCATCACCAGCAGCTAATACCATACCGAGTGACGCATAAGCCAATGAATATCTCTCATTACAGAAATTACCCCCAGATGTTCGGCCTGTGTACAATGACCATTGGGACAATATTAGATCACACATACGAAACGGTCGCTATCTGTGTGAATGGACATTTTTTAACCGACCAGATACTGACATGACGACAGATTGGGGCACTCGTTTATTCCCGCTTTTTAATGTTCAAAATAATCCCCAGCCTGCACACAGTCTTGAGACATCGAGAGACACAAGCCTTACGCTTCTACCATGCCAGTCCAAATAACTCTTCATTGTTCAATTTACCTTTTTTAATAAACAATAGATCTGATTTCGAGGCCTTTATGACCAAGCTAAACACTGCTGATTTGGTCAATTCAGCGACACTAACCCGACCAGATACAAAATACTATGTTGAAACAATTCCCAGTATCACTTTTTACGTTTATAAACTGGTAGAGTTCCCTATTGGTTGTTGTATGACTAATATTCCAAGCCATATAACACAAAATAATTTCACTAATACTCTTCAAAACGACGAATTCGGGAAGGTTTATAACGATAATAGGTGTTTTTTCCGCACCTTGGCTGTTTTCAGAACAGGAACTGTCAGGACTATTAGAAAATACACACGAAGACTGTTCAGCCAATGGGTGCGGAGTAGTAGTACTCAACTAGAGTACGAAGGGGAGGGGATGGTGTCGTTATGTAGTAAGACGTATATTTGTGTCGGAGATTATGATAAAATCAGTACCAAAGGTCTGACCAAAAACCACAACACTCATCTAAACAAGGACACTTTTTTGGAAGTACTCAACACCCAAACACCAAGTGGGGGAACCAATATAGGCTTCAAGACACAAGACTCTGGTGTGTATACGTATCAGCAACATCGCGATTCGCTGTCATATCTGTATATAAAAAGGCAGGTACAAAATGATAATGTGTCAACTATGCCGCTACTTATTTAATATGCATTGTATTGTTTGTCTATACACGGTTTAATAAAATTATTATATACCTTACTTGACTCGTTTGTTATTTTGAATGTTTTATGTTGTATTTTTAAGTTTTATAGTACCTACAATTTAACGAGGTCACTTGCCCACACCTACTCTGATGAGTCACTAGACCACGCCCTCGTAGATGAGTCACAAGAACACCTACTATGACCACGCCTAGTTTTAAAACTCGGAGAGTTATCGCCCTTTGTGGTGCAAAAGCGATGTGCACCACAAAACAAGGTGCTTTAGCCCGAAATACACTACTCACGTCAGTAAAGTAATGGATTCCTTTTTACCCCGATCGGCGCACTGAGTACATAGTACTACTCCATATTCTTAGGCTTGTCCGCACTCGGTGGATGTTGAGGTTAATATCACACCGAAAGCATGTCTTTCCCGGTAAATATTTAAGACATGCCTGGGTCATCCTGAAAGCCAAGGTCCCTGAATAAGTCCCCACCTCGAAGAGGTTTCGAAAACATTATTTCTGAGGCAAGGGTGATAGCCACTACGCTGCAGCCGCTCCATGTAACAAGTACAACTATGATATAAAAAGCCAAATACTTTATACTACGAAACACATGCTAAGCAAGATGCGTAACTACTGGAACCTGCTCTTACTTCGGGAGAGGCAAAGGTAGAGAGTAAAGTTTGTCGTAATTGTTGTTAATTGGGGTATTCTGTATGATAGAGCCCTGAGTACAGTATTCTTTATGCTGTCTTTGCTTGAGGTGTATTAATTATACAAGTGATTTGTGATACACCACATTAATCCATAATGACAGAAATTGTAACCATCAGTGACAGACATGTTATAAAATACATGATCACCTAAGCACCACAAGTCTTACCAGAGTTGGAACTATCTGAGGTCTAATAGCCTTGACTGTTCCAACTACAAGAGGCACAGAAACTTGTTGGTTGTTGTCCATGTGGTCCAGCAGGAGTGACACTGTGTACGCCAGTCCGCTCCACTCAGCGCCGTTTCTGATTTTCATAAATGCATTGTGATTATGGCTACATGTTCGAAATATAAAAGACGATGTGACGTAATCAATATATGAGGTAAACAGTCAACTTGTCAGCTCAAGTTCCCATTACTTAATGTTAGCTGCATGTCCTTGTACAGGACGTTGAAATCAAGTCTAGCAAACATGTTGTGACTTACAAGACAATTTATACGTTGAGTAGTTTGTCATTGCTTTCTGAAAGGCCGACTTTCAAACCATTGAAATCAACGCAAACCAAACTGTTACCAAATCGCCTGTGGCTGATATCGAAACCTCGATCCGATATGTCGGTGAATTGTGAAAATGCGTAAATTAGCCCCTAAACCGACTCAATTACAATTGTGATACAAGTTAGCCTATCGTTTCCGTTCACACAATTACAATAATATTGCACGATTAATCAGGCCGTAGAATTTCACTTTATCTTAACAACAAATTAATAACAACATAGTAATTACCTGATGAAGTAGATTGGTACACCGTTGAAATGCAGACTAAATATTTTCTGTTCAATGTGATTAAACTTAGCGATTTCTTACTTCTACACACACACGTGCGCGCGTACATAAACACTCACACACAAACATATATACACACACATACACACACACCAACACACACACACACACACATATATATATATATATGTGTGTGTGTGTCCGTGTGTGTGTTTGTGTATATATATATATATATATATATATATATATATATATATATATATATATATCCATTATGCCATGCCGTTAAGAGTGGGAGGTCATGTTTTCCCATCTGACTCAATCACCAGGGTCGTGGATCAGCTCCATGTTCCTGTCTCGACCATGCCGAGTGGCCAAACCATCCAGGTATTTACTTCTCGGTCTTACCCTTGGTCTCTTCCCTTCGATTTTGCCAGTTGTCACCAAGTTCTCTAAGTCATTTCTTCTCATAACATGCCCAAAAAAGTTTGACTGCCTACGTCTAATGACTCTAATCCGTTTACGATCTTCATTTGTTTCTTGAAGGACTTGTTCATTGGTGTTTCTGTCTGTCCATGGTATTCTTTGCATTTTCCTCATAAACCACATTTCCACAGCCATCATATGTTTTTTTTTTCAGCTTCACTGCTCATTGTCCACGCTTCACATCCATATAAAAGTACGGGTTCTATGTAGCACTTCAACACTCTTTTTCTCGTTTCAATTGATATCGTTTTATTGGTCAGTATGTGTTTCATCTTGCAAAAGTCTATAAAGGCTATCTTCGCAATGACAATTCTTGTTTTAATCTCTTCAAGGCATCTCCCATCAGATGTTATATATATATTGTCGTGGTGGTGGAGCTTGAGTTTCTCAATGACCCTGAGAGCTATGCCGGCGGTAGCGTAGCTACCAGCAGGGCCTCCCAAGCCGGACAGGTCAAAGGGTAGAGAACAGACAAAGAGAAACACCCTGGTCCTCCAGGTTAGGGGTTGAAGCGTGGGGTTAACATTCCTACCTTTGTAAAAAAATATTTTGTTACGAAACATATAAATAAGACTGACTTATTTGGACAACGACCTTGGGACGTTAAAGGACTTTTGAGATTATGAACATGGAATGTACGGACACTATATCAAGCTGGAGCTCTAACCCGGGAGCTGGGTGAATATCACATGGATATAACAGCAATTCAAGAAATAAGGTGGACAGGAGAGGGTACTCTAGAGCAAAACGGAATGATTGTAATATATGGAGGAAACACCCAAAATAAACATGAATTGGGAACATAATTTGTCATCAAAAAAGAGTTATGGGGGAACGTTCTAAACTTTAAAGCTGTTAATGACAGGATTAGTAAATTACGAATAAAAGGTAAATGGAAAAATATAACGATGATTAATGTACATGGACCTACTGAAGAGAAAGAAGATGATATTAAAGAAGACTTTTATAATGATCTGGAAGAAACCCCTAAACAGGAATCCTGATTGCGCTGGGAGACTTCAATGCAAAATAGGTAGAGAGCAAACTTATAAAACAGTTACCGGGATGGAAAGCCTACATACAACTTCAAATGACAATGGATGGAGAGTCATCAACCTAGCAGAAGCCAAAGGGCTGCAGATAAGGAGTACCAGACTGCAAAGATAGGATATACATAAACAACCTTGGAAATAATGTGACAAGAGAACCTATAATCAAAGAGATCACATTTTAATTAACAACAAAAATGTATCAAACATACAACAAGTTAGAAGTTGTAGAGGATCTGAGTGTCACAGCGACCACTTCCTCGTTGGAGCAAAATTTAAAACAAAACTTAAGAGAGCATTCTATGCTAAACTACAACGGTTACACCCAACATATAACAGAGAAAAACTACAAGAAAATACAGTCAAAGAGAAATTTGCAGATGAAATAAAATATAAACTTGAAATTCTACAAAACCTGTTGGAGGATAGCGTTGACCAAACTTGGTTGAACATCAATAATACAATTCAAACTACAGCAGAAGAATGTCTCGATGTGTTAACCAGGCATAGAAAGAACAGATGGTTCAATCAAAAAATGTGAAGAAACAGTCATTAGGAAAAAGAATGCCAGACAGTTGTGGTTAAATGACATCACCAACATCCAAAATGAAGAGAAATATAGAACTGAATGTAAAGAGGCTACAAAAATAGTTAGGCAACAAAAGCGATAATATATGAGCAATATAATCAAAGATATGGAAACTAATCACCAGAAAAACGAATCCAGAAAGTTTTTTTTTAAAGAACTGAAGTCAATTAAACGAGGGCGCAAACACAACACACATGGTTTAAAAGACAAAAATGGGAATATGATAAATACCAATGAGGAAATGTGTAACATATGGAAAGAATACTTTGTTGAATTACTAAATTGTGAAGCTCCAAGTAACACTTTCCCACAGGAATCGGTTCTATCGTGCGAACCACAAATTGAAGAACCTGCTTTTGAAGAAATCCTATATGTAATAACACGACTTAAAAACAATAAGGCAACTGGGGCTGATGGAATTGCTGCTGAATTTATAAAGGCAGGCGGCCATGCATTACATCTAAAGCTATACGATCTAATACTAAAAATCTGGAGCACAGAAGAATTACCCAATGACTGGAAAGAGTCATTATTGATACCTATCTTTAAGAAAACAGACAAGTTCCAATGTGAAAATTATAGAGGAATATCACTCCTGTCCATAAACTATAAGATACTGTCCGCGGTTTTACTAAATAGACTAAAACCATATTCATAAGACATATTAGGTGACTACCAGGCGGGTTTCAGACAAAGCAGATCAACAATAGATCAGACATTTATTTTACGACAAATATCCGAGAAAAGTTGGGAATATAGAAGATTGATTGATTGATTGATTGATTGATTTAGGAACCGACATCACAGCATTCGGGACATTCCCATAAGCGCTCCGTCCCCATCCTCAGCAGCCAGCGAAGAGTTCCAACACTAATAGTTCCAGTAGCAATCTGATTATATGTCCGTCTCGCCTTTCCTCTGAGCGTCGAGCGTCGGCTCGATCCCCTCGTCACACCTCGCTGTCTCATTCTTACCAGACTATGGTGATCCATTTTCTCCTCCGAGGTGTAGGAATATAGAAGAGATCTCCATAACATTTTTGTGGATTTTAAAAAGGCTTATGATAGTGTCCATAGGAATAGTCTATGGAATGCTATGCAGGAATTTGGAATACCAAGGAAATTAATCACCATGAACAGACTATGCATAGAAGATACTTATAATACATCCATCCATCATGTGCCATGCCGGTAGGCGTGGGCGGTCATGTTTTACCATCTCACTCGATCACCAGAGTCGTGGATCAGCTCTGTGTTTCTGTCTCGACCATGCCACGAGGCCAAGCCATCCAGGTATTTGCTTCTAGGTCTTCCTCTTGATCTGTTCCCTTTGATCTTACCAGTTGTCACCAAGTTCTCCAATTCATTTCTTCTCATAACATGACCAAATAATTTTGACTGTCTGCGTTTAATATCTCTAACAAGTTTACGATCTTCATTTGTTTCCTGAAGGACCTGTTAATTGGTCTTTCTGGCTGTCCATGGTGTTCTTTGCATTTTCCTCAGAAACCACATTTCTGCAGCCATCAGATGTTTTTTCAGCTTGACTGCTCATTGTCCAAGCTTCACATCCATATAAAAGTATAGGTTCTATGTAGCACCTCAACACTCTTTTTCTCGGTTGAATTGACATCTTTTTATTGGTCAGAATGTTTTTCATCTTGCTAAAGGCTACCTTAGACATGGCGATTCTTGTTATAATCTCTTCAAGGCATCTCCCATCAGATGTTATTACTGTTCCGAGATAATCGTGCCTATTCACTTGTTGAAGAATATTCCCATTTACTTGTATATTACATTGTTTTATTTCGTTCTTCCTAGTGACGACCATAACCTGTGTCTTTTATAATTTAATTCTAACCCTCGTTGTTCACTCTGTTGCAGGTCTTGTTCATTGTCTGCAATCAAGACTGTATCGTCGGCATATCTAATGTTATTGATGCATCGTCCCCCAATGTTGATTCCTTCCATATCTTCATTATTTCTGAAAATATTTTCACTGTATAGGGAAAACAGATCTGGAGACATTACACATCCCTGTCTCACACCTCTCTTGATAGGCTGATATTGGCCTACTTCATTATCAACTCTTATGGCAGCTTGTTGTTTCCAATATATGTTTTTTACAAGTCTAAGGTCTTTTCCATCAATTTGTAGATCTTCAAGCATCCTTATCATGTCGACATGTCTCACTTTATCGAAAGCCTTTGTGTAGTCAATAAAGCAAAGGTTTAGATCTTTGTTTACTTCTATAGATCGTTCAATTACGGTTCTCAGTAAATATACAGCATTTACTGTACCCTTTCCTTCTACAAACCCACATTGTTCTATTTTCCTATTTCAGGTTGTATTTTCCTCCTAATTCTTTGCATGATAATTCTTAGCAAAATCTTCGTGATGTGACTCATTATACTAATTGTTCGATGTTGATCACATTCCAAGGTTCCTGATTTCTTTGGGATTGCAATAAATATAGAATTACATAATTCATGAGGATTATTTCCAGTATCATATATTGTATTAAGCAGACTGGTAACTTGATCTATTCCATATTCTTCTAAAGCATTAATCATTTCTGTTGTGACACTTCCGTTGTGACACTGTTGTGAGAACTTCCGGTACAATGGCGACAAAATGACGCGTTACTTTTCGGGGGGATGCTATTTAGTGTTTTCCTTTGGATTTCGTGTGATTTCCTTTGGATGTCCTGTGAATAGTGTTTTCCTGTGGTTTAAGTGATGTTATTTTGTGTTCTTTTATTGGAAGTTTTCAAAAGAAGCCACGGAAGGCAGGTGGTGGATGAAATTTTTAGGGCAGCCGACAGATATTTGTTGGTCAAGGTCTCGAGTTCACGACGGCAGGCAGAGGAGCTCTTCTTGAGTCAATGGCTGCGGTCTCCGACCAGTACGGTCACTGCCATAGAGGAAAGCAACGGCAAACTACCTCTTTAAAAGTGCCTAGTATATCATGATTCGCTTAAAGACTGATCAGCGCAAGACAAGGACAGAGATATTAAAATTAGCAACATGGAACATTAGGACGTTAAACGACAACGAAAAATTAGAGAACATAAAACAAGAAATTGAAAGGGAAAAGATTAATATTTTAGGTATGTGCGAAACGAGATGGACAGGATCAGGCATCAAGATAGATGAAGATTTCAAGATTATTTATTCTGGAGGTGAAGATCGTCATAGGGGAGTGGCAATTATTTTGGACCGGAAAACATCAAAATCGGTTCAAGGATATTGGGCCGTGTCGGACAGAGTTCTACTAGTTAAATTAAGTGGCAGACCTTTTAGCATAAATATTATTCAAGTATATGCCCCAACAGGAGAATCCAATGAAGATAGTGTAGAAGAATTTTATAATGACATAGAGTCTGCCTTAAAGAAATGTAAAAATTCAGAAATAAACATCATAATAGGGGACTTCAATGCAATAGTAGGAAATCAAGGAGATAGATACACAGTAGGAAACTATGGTTTAGGAGACAGAAATGAAAGAGGATACAGACTCGTTGATTGTGCAAAAGAACAGGAAATGATTGTAGCAAACACCTGGTTTAAGCAACACCCTAGAAGATTATGGACATGGAGGAGTCCTGATAGCAGGATTAGAAACCAGATTGACTACATTCTCATTAGCAGAAGATTTAGAAACGCGCTAACAGTAGCAAAAACAGTTCCCAGTGCTGATTGTTATAGTGACCACAGATTACGCACAGGAACATTGAGGATAAAGTTGAAGAAAGTCAAGTATATAACAGGAAACACTAAATATGATTTGTGTACATTGAGTAATGACAAGGAAATACAAAACACATTCAACATAGAAGTAGAGAACAGATTTGAAATATTGTCTGATCTAGAGATATTATTCCAGGATGTGGATGATCAATGGGAAACGTTGAAGAATTCAGTCAATGTGGCTGCAGAAACAACTATTCCAAAATTAAAGAAAGTGGGTCGTAAGAAATGGATGACTGAAGAAATTTTACACCTCACGGAAACAAGAAGACTCAACAAAAATAATTATGTCAAATATGAAGAAATTCACAGACAAGTCAGAATATTATGTAAGGAGGCAAAAGATTCATGGCTTGAGGAAAAGTGCTTAGAAATTGAAAACAAACACAACAGTCAAAATACCAAATTAGAGCACAAAAGAATTCAGGAACTTACTAATAAAAGAACAATTACACCAACAGGGTGTCTAAAAACTAAAGATTGCAAAATCATAATAGAAAAAGACCAGATTCTACATGTATGGACAGATTATGTGAAACACCTTTATGACGATAACAGAGACGAACAGTATGATATTAGATTTAATCATGAAGGACCGCCAAATTTGGAGATGGAGGTTCGAAATGTTCTTAAGCATATGAAAGAGGGCAAGGCCCCCGGTGCAGATAACATCACAACAGAAATGATTAAAGCTGTAGAAGAATTTGGACTAGAGCAAGTCACCAGACTGCTGAACACATTATATGATACTGGAGATATACCTCCTGAATTATGTAACTCTGTATTTATTGCAATCCCAAAGAAATCAGGAACCTTGGAATGTGATCAACATAGAACAATTAGTATAATGAGTCACATCACAAAGATTTTGCTAAGAATTATCATGCAAAGAGTGAGGAAGAAGATACAACCTGAAATAGGGGAAGAACAATGTGGGTTTGTAGAAGGAAAGGGTACAGTAAATGCTGTGTTTATGCTGCGAACAGTTATTGAACGTGCTATAGAAGTAAACAAGGATATACATCTTTGCTTTATTGACTATACAAAGGCTTTTGATAGAGTTAGACATGTCAACATGGTGGATATGCTTGCAGATCTACAAATTGATGGGAAAGACATTAGACTTATAAAAAACATATATTGGAAACAACAAGCTGCAATAAGGATTGATAATGAAGTGGGACAGTATCAGCCAATTAAGAGAGGTGTTAGGCAGGGATGTGTGGTGTCTCCAGATCTTTTTTCCCTATACAGTGAAAATATTTTCAGAAATGTAGAGGATATAAATGGAATCAACATTGGAGGACGAAACATCAACAACATTAGATATGCAGATGATACAGTATTAATTGCAGACAATGCGCAGGACCTGCAACAATTAGTAGATGCGGTTGTTGTACACAGTGAGCAACTGGGGTTAGAATTAAATTGTAAAAAGACTCAGGTTATGGTCGTCACTAGGAAGGAAGAAGTGTCACAATGTAATATACAAGTAAATGGAAATATTCTTCAACAAGTGAATCGGTACAATTATCTTGGAACAGTCATAACATCTGATGGGAGATGCCTTGAAGAGATTAGAACAATAATCGCCATGGCGAAAGTAGCCTTTAGCAAGATGAAAAACATTCTGACCAATAAAAAGATGTCAATTGAAACGAGAAAAAGAGTGTTGAGAGGATACATAGAGCCTGTACTTTTGTATGGATGTGAAACTTGGACAATGAGCAGTCAAGCTGAAAAACATCTGATGGCTGCAGAAATGTGGTTTCTGAGGAAAATGCCACGGACAGACAGAAAAACCAATGACCAAGAACTACAGGAGACAAATGAATATCGTAAACTGATTAGAGAAATTAGACGTAGACAGTCAAAATGTTTTGGACATGTTATGAGCAGAAATGGATTGGAGAACTTGGTGACAACTGGCAAGATCGAAGGGAACAGACCAAGAGGAAGACCGAGAGGAAAATACCTGGATGGCTTGGCCACATGGCATGGACGAGACAGGAACACTGAGCTGATCCACGACACTGGTGATCGAGTGAAATGGTGAGTCAGGACCGCCCACGCTTTCCGGCATGGCACATGATTGATTGATTGATTGTGACACTGTCTGAACCGGGGGTCTTGCCAGAGTTCATATGGTTAAGAGCATTCTGAACCTCCATCTTCAAAATTGCTGTTCCTTCATTATTATTTTGAACATCATACTGTTCATCTCTGTTGTCGTCATAAAGGTTTTTCACGTAATCTGACCATACATGTAAGATCTGATCTTTTCCTATTATGACTCTTCCATCTTTTGTCTTTAGGCAGCCTGCTGATGTACGTGTTCTTTGATTAGTAAGCTCCTGGATTCTTTTGTTCATTAATTTCGAATTTTTACTGTTGTGTTGTTTTTCAATTTCTTCGCAGTTTTTCTCAAGCCATGTTTCTTTTGCCTACCTACATAAGGTTCTTACTTTTCTGTGAATTTCTTCATATTTAGCAGGATTATTTTTGTCTGTCTTCTTGTTTCCATTAGTTGTAAAATTTCTTCAGTCATCCATGTCTTACGGCCCACTTTCTTTAATTTTGGAATAGTTTTTTATGCTGCACAACTGATTGAATTCTTCAGCATTTCCCATTGACCATCTACATCTTGAAATATGATCTCTAGATCAGACAATAAATCGAATTTGTTCTTTACTTCTACGTTAAAATTATCTTGTATTTCTTTGTCAGTTTTCAATTTGCGCAAGTCATATTTAGGGTTTCTTGCTATATACTTGACTTTCTTTAACTTTACCCTCAATGTGCCTGTAATTAATCTGTGATCACAGTAACAGTCTGCATTTGGAACTGTTTTTACGACTGTTAACGCATTTTGAAACCTTCTGTTAATACTTATACTATAGTAACATATAAAGGCATAAAATCAGACCCTTTCCAAATAACATCTGGCTTGAAACAAGGTGATGCACTATCACCGCTCCTTTTCAATCTGGCTCTAGAGAAAGTTGTAAGGAAGGTAAAGGAGGAATGTGCTACTGGAGGAACATCCAAACTGCTTGATTATGCAGATAATATAGACATTTTACGTTATACATTATACATTATACGGAAAAATGAACAAAAGAAATTGGAAATATTGACTCACTTAAAGGAAAAAGCTCAACAAATGGGGCTGGTTATCAACCAAGATAAGACATAATATATGGTAATTTCAAGAGAAGGAACGGCTAAAAGCTCTGGCCACTTACAAGTTAATAATATGACCATTAAAAGAACGGAAACATACAAATACCTGGGTACAACCTTCAACTGCTACAACATAATAAAGGAAGAAATACAAGCTAGAATCAACTCTGGAAATAAGATACACTATGCACTACAACATCTGCTAAAATCAAATGCGCTATCTTGTAACACCAAGATCACAATATACAAAACACTGATTAGACCAGTTGTGCTGTATGGCTCTGAAACCTGGAGTACAACTAAAGGAGACGAAACCTTGTTACAAACCTTTGAGAACAAAGTCTTAAGACGCATATTTGGTCCCGTTAGTGATACACAAAGTGGAGAGTAGAAAAGAAGAAGCAACAAAGACATTTATGATCTGTTTAAGTCCCCGATAATCACTGGTATCATGAACGCTAATAGATTGCAATGGCTGGGTCATATAGAAAGAATGGAAGATGATAGGGAAACAAAACTCGCTTACACTCAAGAAATAAATGACTGTAGACCCCGAGGTAGACCAAGAAGACGGTGGAGAGATAATATACATACAGACCAACAAGCACTTGGAATCAGCGACTGACAAGAGAAGGTCAACCAGAGAGACGAATGGCGACGGCTTGTATCTGCAGCAAAGAACCCCAATGGCTCGGAATGCTGAAGAAGAAGAGGAAGAAGATATATATATATATTCGGTAGATAGTTGGGCTAGTAGGTAAGTTGTTTGATAGTTCTGTGAATCCTGTCGAACACTGAGCTTTAACTCAGTTCCTATTAATTTACGCTCACATTTACTGAGCCCTGAAAAAGGCGAGTATCTACAGGTGGTAAGGTTAGTGTTAAGAAATGTCTCTCCATCCTGTAGAATCTTCACATTGACAGTGTTGTGGAGCTCTTCATGTCCCCTCCATGCTCAGAACCCAGTGTAGTGTGCACGATCACTAATGAAATATTATAACTTGGGAGAGGCATACACGTATGTAACCAGGCTCTGTTGCATCATATCACATATTAATTGGCTGTAATTAGGCGTAGGTATATAATTTTCCAATAGATGATTTAGGTGTATCATTGTAACAGATTCCAATCAAATGCCCATAAAGATTCTAAACGTGTGTATGTCCGTATGTGTGCATATGAAGACGTTGCTTCCAACCCCCAGATTGATTTACTAGGTAATTTTGTTTCAGTAGTGTGTCATACCTTTCTGAACGGGAAGATACAGTTTACATTCAGCTGATCGGTGTATGGAGTGAACCCACTATCCCGCTGTCACGCACCAGAAGGTTAAGTGCAAAAGCATTAAACACCGCAGCCAAGCTGATTTCTCACAGTCTTCATAATCAACGATTACTTTATTGTTACTCCCGTCAACCCCAAAGCACATTAATTGAACGGCTGCCAATGACAGATACAATTGCGATTTTATATATGAATAACCACATGTATTCACCGCTGCTTAAAGCTACAATACACGCATCCCTCACTTTTTTCTCCGATCTCCTCCACCGCCTCGACTCCAAAGAAAATTAATTCAGCGGTTACCAATGGCAGAGGCTGATGCGTTTTTACACATTAATAACCAAATCTGTAAGTCGTTACTTAAAGTTACAACAATACCTGCAGGTAAACAACGTTCTTCCTTCGCCAACTGGTTTCATTGCTCGAATTGTCTTCATTAAGGTCAGCAGAGTTTTAGAGTTAAGATTTTTATTTTTCCATGACAGATGTAAGAGATTGTAATCACCGTTGAACTGTTCAGATAAAAATTACGTTTTGTTAGCATTTTGTGTGTGGCAGTATCAAGATAAGTATAGTCAAACATGGAACCATGACGGTGCAGTGGCTTACCGGCTCTGTGATTGTGAATTCAAGTCGCCTCGTAGCCTCATTAAAATAGGTGCCAGTAAAGTGTATGGGAAGCTGACAAACGGGAAAGTCATCGTGATACTGATAATACTATCCTTTAAGAGTCGTTTGTTATAACATTGCACGAATATCACAACAATACCACGGCTTGCCATGGAAACCGGGTCTTAAACTCATCAACATGTCAGGTAAATTTCATTTTTCTGTAAAGTAACACATAAATGCCGGCTTCGTGGCTTAGAGGTTAGCGACTTTTCTCTCGTAGGTAACGTGATGACGGTGAGAATCAGCAGTGGTTCGAATTGCATCGGTAACTTACGGGGCATGTGAGCCGGCCGCTCAGAAAGCAATGGCAAACTACTGAGCGTAATCTTGCCAAGAAATCAACATACAGCTAAAAGATGTTGGTGTTGACAGCGATGTTCTGTAAAGGATATGCACAAAAAAATAAAAAAAAAAAAATAAAAAAAACACATAAATGAAAGAACAAACAAAGGAAATGCATAATACATTAAAAAGTTCATTTAAAAATCGTTTTGTTTACGAGACTTGTCAGATAACATAAGTATTCACATTGTTAGCCTTCATTTATTAATCATCACAGTTTCATTTTATTTCAACACATGGGACAGATAAATAATAGAAGCGCATCAGTAGTGTAAAATTTACAGAAGATTAAAGATGTTATAGATAACATTTAGTAACCAAATAAGAAATATTGTGCTACTGAGTTGTTTCTATTGCCAGGAAAATTCGGTTGCATGTATAGTTAAAAACTGTTGTAATTCGTATACTCTCATAACAACTAATTTTGTAGAACTAATCTATTAGACGCAGGTGCTAAATTATATATTAGTCCTTTACCAGTAAGACCGTTTAAAACATAAATACATGCATTATGTTTCTTGGTGAAAGGGCTAGGGTAGGACAGTAGCTAGACAGTTGCCAGTTGGCTTGTTGGTTTTGTATTCGATTTCCATTCGAGAACGGAATTTTATTTCGGTCATGAGGACCCCCAAGGCCAACCCTCTAAAATGGGTACCCGGAAATTTTATTGGAAGTAAAAGCGACCACATAATTAATGATCATGCCACTCATCGAATGCCGATTGGTGACACATGTGGAGCCAGTACCATCTACCCGATGCGTCTCATGGCGAGAATTGGGTGTCATTTACATTTACTGGCTATCGTGATATCTTCTGAGATTATTGCAATGACTCGACACTGTTTATTAGACTGGGTGTTTGTTGCTACAGATAATGATTGTCCTATGCATGATTTTTTCTGCCCTATCGTAAAAGCACCATGTTGCATCTAAACATCATTTGTAATATTTGCACGATGAATGTTTTATTATTATCACTACTGCCCTAATAAAAATGTCCGTTATTCTCTATAGTTTGAATTCGAAACAATCATGAGGTATGTAAACAGTACACTGTAAATATATGTAAAATTTGATATTGCTCTGTTTGATAGCAACATAAAAAATGAAAATGGTATATTTTCTCGACTTCAGCATCATGTTTTAGCTAGTTGAATGATTGGTTAATTGATTTATGAATTTTTTGGAAAACTGAGTCTTAACCCTTAAGCCTGAAGAATTGAGGTCGTCTTAGCCCTGAAATGGGCGTGCATCTACTTGTGTGAAGTTTGTGTGGGAGATGTTATCTAGATCTAGCTCAGGTGCCATAGTACTATCTCCACAGGACTGCGCTGCAGAGCTTTAATTCACCCTTCCAAGCACAGAAACCATCGAGGTGTGCAAGTTCAGTGCTAGAACTTCACATCTGTGGAAGGCACGTTAGGATGTAACTAGGTCATGATTCAGCAAAGCACTTACTGAATTTTTGGGGTTAAACTTAAATTTGTTATTTACCTCCGTGGGTGTTAAATATTTCATTGTCAACAGATTCTACCCGAATACACAGGAGACTGCTACATATATACACACACATCCCGAAATTCCATTATTTGTTTTGTTTTCGCGTGCTTCTACTTGTGACGTCATATTATAAATACTTAGTATCCATCCATCCATCATATGCCATGCCGATAAGCGTGGGCGGTCATGTTTTGCCATCTCACTCGATCATCAGAATCGTGGATCAGCTCCGCGTTTCTGTCTCGACCATGCCACGTGGCCAAGCCATTTAGGTATTTAATTCTTGGTCTTCACTTTGAACAAGCAGGCTTCAGACCAAAACGGTCATGCATAGACCACATTTTCACTCTCAGAATAATCATTGAAGACTCCGTAGAATTCCAGTCGAAATTAATCATCAACTTTGTTGACTTTCAAAAAGCCTTCGACAGTATCCACCGTCCTTCACTTTGGAATCTACTTAACATCTATGGTTTTCCTACCAAATATACCAACGTCATAAAATCTTTCTACAAAGAAACACGTTGCTGCGTAAGAACAGAAACAGGCAACTCTGACTGGTTCTCAGTCGAAACAGGAGTGAAACAGGGTTGTGTCTTATCACCGATGCTTTTTGGAATAGCTATCGATTGGGTCATGCGCAAATGCACAAACAACACAAATATGGGTATCCATTGGGTTGACAAAATTCTAGAAGACATGGACTTTGCCGACGACATAGTGCTTTTGGGTTCAACACACCCGGATGCCCAAGAGAAAATAAACCACCTCCAAAATGTTTCAGGGCAAATTGGTCCCCAAATTAACACCACAAAAACAAAGACTATTGATCTTACCAACAGTTCAGATGACACCAAATTGAACAGCTACGTTCTTGAAAAAGTCAACAGCTTTACATACCTAGGAAGCAAAATGACATCTACAGGGGACTCAACACCAGAAATATTATCTAGAATCGCACTGGCATCTAGTGCTTCAATAAACTGTCAAACATCTGGAAGTCAAAGACACTCAGCAAACACACAAAATTTAAAATCTTCAACTCTTGTGTGATTCCAGTGTTAACGTATGGATGTGAAAGTTGGAAATCAACGGTAGCTTTAGATAAAAAATTAGACAATTTTGAGAACAAATGTCTTAGAAGACTTCTAAACATCCACTGGACAGACTTCAGAACCAATTCGCAAATAAGACAAGAGACTAAGCAAGATACAGTATCCAATTTCACAAGAAGACGCCGTTGGAACTACATCGGCCATGTACTCAGAATGGACAAGTCAAGACTCCCCTACCAAGCCCTCATATGGTCACCAGTAGGGAAAAGAAAACGGGGAAGACCAAGAGAGACCCTGCGTAGAACCATCATTAGAGAAGGCTCATTCAATGGCCAAGTAAATATCCAAGATCTACAACAGGTAGCAGCGAACCGCCAAGCATGGAGAGACAGGACTTCTGCCCTATGCGCCGCCTTAGGCTCAAGAGGAAAGACTAACTAACTAACTTCACTTTGGTCTCCTCCCTTCGATCTTGCCAGTTGTCACCAAATTCTCCAATTCATTTCTTCTCATAACATGCCCCAAAAATGTTGACTGTCTACGTCTAATGTCTCTAATCAGTTTACGATCTTCATTTGTTTCTTGTAGGACTTGTCCATGGTATTCTTTGCATTTTCCTCAGAAACCACATTTCCACAGCCATCAGATATTTTTCAGCTTGTCTTCTCATTGTCCACGCTTCACATCCGTATAAAAGTACAGTTTCTATGTAGCACTTCAACACTCTTTTTCTCGTTTCAATTGATATCTTTTTATTGGTATTATATACGTATTATACCATTTTAAAACTATGTGATATCCGCACCACTAAATAGTAACAAGAGTTTGCTACGATTTGGGAATGGACAACAGAACTGGAATATAAATATAATAATTCCACGACCTAGTATATGTAACATATTCAGTACTTTACATCATTGAAGCGGCAATATCTGATGTAAGATTATTACCGTCATCATTTATCATAGAATAATACAGTGCATTGTATTATTTCAGTGACAAACTTACAGTCACGTCCGTCATTGTAGTCACGTTTTCTTCATTGACGTTAATTGTAATTCTATGCTCTTCCCAGGCATCACCAGATTTTAATCCTGCAGTCGTAATGTTTAAAAATGAACAGGTCTTTGTCTCACCTTCACCTTCAGGCAGATAATCACCAGTTATCTTAAATGAAGAAAGCATCATGCAGTTAGCTCACATTTAAGCATATGGATAATCACATTATAGGATAGGACTTATTCATCAAGATAAACTAACGGATACATTTGAAATAAGAACAAAAATACTGCAATGATGCCTTTTGTCATCTTTATTATTCTTTCTGACTTTAAACTGAATTATTAAGACTTTAGACTGGGTTATGTAGACTTTGGACTGGATTATGAAGGAAACGATCAATACCCGTAGAAATGGAATTCAGTTGACTGACAGAAGAGCTTCGAGATCTCAACTTCACTGATGACATTGCCCTGCTGTTCCACACGCGACATCAGAAGCAAGAAACAATAATCAGACTTGATGAGTTGTCGCAAGAATTAGTGTTAAACATTGAAGGTGAATACAAAGATAATGGGAACAAATCAAGCAAATGAGACAGCTCGCTTCAAGCGGTGGAATCATACACATATTTAGGTAGCAATGTGGCAAGGCTATGGAAATATGCAGAGATATTTAAATAAGGAAACACGAATTAAGAGTAGCTTTCAAAACATTAATAAATTTGTGGAAATCAAAAGACATATTCACACTCTTGGAATATTTAACTCTATTAATTCGGCAATGTTGTAACGCAGAAAACAACACATTTTGTAAATTAATTGTTTTATATTTAATAGCTGATGGATGCAAAGACCAGGACTAAATGTGGCCCTAAGTAGTTTCTTGCTACGGGCCTGTGATGTGATAGCGTCATCAGATTTTGTAGGCAGATAGCAAGGGGGATATGGGTGATATATGCGTAGAAGGAGCTGCAAGAGACAGCAAAGGATAGGGCAGGGGCTTAGTGTGGGCTAGGTCAGAGCCTATGTTCCATTGGGAGATAATAGGAAGAAGCATTAGAAAAATAGGTGGAAGAAGTAGACAATGAAAAAAGTAAAATAAGAAGACGAGGAAGAAGAAGAAGGATGAGGAGGAGGAGGAAAAAACAGAATAATGACAAGTTAATAAGAACAAGAAGAAGAAATGCAGAAGAAGAAGAAGCAGTGTTAGCCAAATTCGATAAGAGACTACAAGACACATTTGCAAATAAATTTATTTCGGATAAATTATTTATGCCAGGAAACACGTGTAGTTGATACGAACCGATCTACACTAAAGGTTACCGTGTCTTCAGTGCTGACATCTCTCTCGAATGCCACAATCAAAGACACCTTGTACTGGGTCACAAGCCGCCAGAAATCAATGACTGTTGTCGGTAGTGGCAGCTGGGTTAGAATCTGGTGGTCACGTTTCTTACAGCTCTGGTAATAGAACGGGGAAAAAAATCATTGTACATGAAATAAATCATAGTAGATCAAAGTGTTGTTTCAATATTTATCTGTATATTTAGTGGACCAGGAGATGTGCATTTCCTCAGTTTTGGTTGTATTCATATTCCTATTGTATCGTCTGCATGTCGACCCAGCTTATTATGCATTTGCAGTATACCATCGTTGCTGCAAAACAGGCACTAATCGTCTGCAAACAAAAACTCATGTTTAACGTGTGGATCCCTTGTCCCGTGTAAAGTAAAGAGTTCGAAAGTTTCTGAATCGGTTCATTCAAGGCATTACATATGAGAATTTTGTTTAAAAAATGTATATATGCTCTATCTCCATAACGGTTGCCAGTTATCACAAACACGTTTTGTAATGTATTTATCCTTATTATATTCCCCCCAAAAAATCTTGACTAAGTTTATTTATGTTTTCGTCTGTTTTCTTGAAGGACTTCCTATTACGCTTTTCATCCCGTCCATGGCGTTATTTACCTTTCCATGAGAAACGAAACTAAATTTCCGTTGTCATGTCCGTTTCTGCCTATTGTCTATATTTCACACCCATACAACATGTAGTAAAAATAACTTTAGCATGCATGTTCTCACGGCCGTTGAGAAATATTCACTTTGCACCATCCAACCATCCATCATTTGCCATGCCGACAAGCGTGGGCGGTTATGTTTCGCCATCTCACTCGATCACCAGTATCGTGGATCAGCTCCGTGCTTCTGTCTCGATCATGCCACGTTACCAAGCCATCCAGGTATTTATTTCTCGGTCTTCCCCTTATTATCTTACCTTCGATCTTGCCAGTTGTCACCAAGTTCTCCAATTAATGTCTTCTCATAACATGCCCACAAAATTGTGACTGTCTACGACTAATGTCTCTAATCAGCTTGCGATTTTCATTTGTTTCTTGATGGACTTGTTTATTGGTTTTTCTATCTGTCCATGGTTTTCTTTACATTTTTCTCAGAAACCATATTTCCAAAGCCATCAGATATTTTTCAGCTTTTTTGCTCATTTTCCACACTTCATATCATACAAAAGTACAGGTTCCATATTGGACTTCAACACTCTTTTTCTTGTTTGAATTGACATCTTTTTATTGGACAGTATGTTTTTCATCTTTCAAAAGGCTACCTTCGCAACGGCAATTCTTATTCTAATCTCTTCAATGTATCTCTCATCTGATGTTATGGATGTACCGATTACCTTGCTTAAGAATTTGCCCATTTACGTGTATATTACATTGTGGTATATCCGTCTTCCCAGTGACGACCATAATCGGTGTCTACTTACAATTCAATTCTAACTCTAGTTGTTCACTGTGTACAACAACCGCATCTACTAAATGTTGCAGGTCATGTTTAATGTCAGCAATAATCACTTTGCACACCCGCATATATTTTGAAATAATATGAATCTGGGAGGGGATGACATTTTTGTTTAATTGTAAAGGTATATATTTAGTAAGTTATGTGAGTTAGTTAGTCGACAGATCATCATCATCATTGCACATCGAACCATTCAGTCCATAAATGTGGAGCATCCTTTGAAGATGGCGGTGGACAGTTATGATATCTTTGTATCGGCTTCATTTTCAGGTAAGAGATTTATAGTTCCATCTCTTGTGTGTGATTATTTATGTCAGGATGTAAACCATACGTTTCCTTTTCTTCTCAAGATTTTCGCCGGTGCTACCGAGTTTGAGGGTCTGGTAGAATTCATCAATGAGTTATTTTTGCAGCGTGTGAGTTTACCGAAACTGTTGTGTGTTTGGTTTTCCATCCCGGCGGATCAGTGTTTGTGCTCGTACAGAGGGCAACAAACCTCAAAGTCGACGGGGTTGGCATATACGACAAGGCAAAGACACTGGAGCCAGAAGAACTAGGCTCAAATAGTCCGTCTGGGCTTCAATAATACTCGCATTCTATATTAGAATTAGTCCTCGCAAAACAACGAGCCCCCTTTCTGGAAAGTTTGGCGTACAAGAACGATATTGTAGCAGGAATGACAATTCTTATTCGAGATAGTAAAGTGGCTGCAGAGGTGTGCATGTCTAGGTGGGACAACGACGATATGCAAATGCAAGTCACAGAGTTCCATCCGGGCAACCATTTTTATTAGTTAATGTTACTTGCAACATAAGTGTGGATTCCCAGAGGTGGCAGGGCTGGAGTGAACTATTATGTCATGAGAGGAATGCCATTTTCTGTGGCGATTTCAATGCTAAAGGTTGATCATGGGGAAACATTTCTTACAACACACAGGGTCAGGAGCTCAAGGCAGCACTTGGAACATCGACAATGGGTGTATCAACAGTGACTGCTCACCTGGAAAGCAAGTCGACTAGGTGATGAGGACATTGTTATTCAATTGGCGCTGGTTTCTCCTTTACTCACTACAGTGTGTAGATGGGGCAGCGACCACCACACATGCAGCATATTGACGGAGAATGGCAGAACCAGGCATAACAGCTCATGAGTCACGACTTTCAAGTATGGCTGTAGAAGGACAGATGTTGTGGGTAAAATAAGGCGCAGAAATAAAATATGGAGGAAACCCCATTTGTGGCATTTTGAGGTGGGAAAGGCTTGGGTGGATAGGTGTGGTGCATTAAGAAAATGGCAAGACTAAACAAAGAGACAGAACTGCCCATCCTAATCTTATCTGGCACTCGGAATGATACTTCAACACAATAGTTAGCTGTTTAAAAAAAAAATTAAAAAAAACAACAACTTTGGTTAAAGTGTGGTAGCAAGTTAAAAATGGGCAGAGGTGTGTCAAAGACTAAGCAAAGATAAGTCACCGAAGTTGTTCTGGCGACTACATAAAAGTATGAATGATGTAGTCAATAATATATGTATTCCCGACTTCCGGGGTGCTGATCTCACATGGCAGAGGACTGACGAGAATAAGGGCAAGGCCTTTTATAACGATATCTAGAGCAGAGCTATCAGACAGGCATGAGAGCAGGGCCGGATTAAGCCATCTTGGTGCCCTAGGCACAAACCCACATGGGTGCCCCGGGCCCCCGATTCTCCACTGACTGCTGGTATGTTCAATATTATGCAAAAAACTAACAAAGAAAACCAGTTGTGAAATGTAAACACATATGTTTGTACTACTATCACTCATATAAAACCTTACAATAAGGTATTTCTGTATTAAAATTAATAGTTAATTAATTTTGTAATAATAGTAGACACAAATACTGTCACGTTTTTGATAGATAAGAAAGTCAGAGAGAGCACACATTTACATTTTAAAGTTCTTTTTTCTAGATTTACGTCTGGCAAAGTTTTTGAGTACATCATCAAAGTTAATTTTGCGCAACAAATCTGCCTCAATCATCAGCAAAGATAAGGAATCAAGCCTTTCTTGTTTCATTGTCGATCTACTTGGATTTTTTTGTACGTTTCAACTGAGAAAAAGAGCGCTCAGTTGAACAGTTTGTAACCATTAATGTTAAAAATATGCGCAAGGCGATTTCTACATTTGGAAAAGCACACTCGATGTTGTCTCTAACTATTACTTTGTAGAGTTCTGCTTGACTGAACGTGTTGTTGTCAGATTTTGATGCACGAAACTTGTGGCGAATATATGAGTGGAACTGTTGTAGTTCAGTATATAAATTATTGTTCAGATCTTCAGGATAAGCATTTATTAGTCCTTCACAACACTGAGATGTTTGTGGTACATCGACCAAACAAGAAAATCGAACTGCTGGATCATTATATACCTGTCCTCGTCTACTCATCTCTGTCTCAAGTTTGTCAACAATGGTGTAGAAAGCAGATATACGAAATTTGTCTCTGGCATTCTGAGATACCTCAGGGTCATCATCATCAATGACCACTGTCTTTCGTTTACGATTACGGGTCAAAGTTGACTTATAATCCACACCTGGTGTTATTTCATTTGCAGCTTTTTCAAATTTATTCCAAGATTCATGCAAGTGATCTGCTAGTGAAGAATACAAATCAGCACACGTTTTCAAGTTCACGTGCTCATTTTGTAGAGCTTGACTGACCCTGTGAAAATGTTGTAACACTTCTTCCCAAAAGACAAGCATGAAAGCAAATTCTAATTCTTGCATCTTCTTTGCAATGTTTTCTGCTTCTCTTCTGGTGTCCCCCTTCTCTGACTGGTCTTCTTGTAAACATTCTAACGCTTCTATAATCTGAGGATGAGACATTAGAATGGCTTCAGTTGCAACAGCATGTGCTTCCCATCTAGTATCGGAAAGGGACTTTACCAGCTTTTCATTCACATTTTTTCATTCATCTTTTGGTTGAAGCTGAGAAAAAAGTATAGATCAGTTGCACTGTATGGAAGAAGTTTACTGCCTCTAAACAAGAGTCAACGGCACTTCTGCCTACCAGATTTAGTGAATGGGCAGCACAGGGTATGTATATATAAATAATGTGCGATTCAATATTACATTTGCGATTTGCTTATGCCATGCAATTACGCTACCGGGACAATATGCACATTTTTCTTGAGGACTTGTGGTGCCCCCCAAATGCTTGGTGCCCTAGGCACGTGCCTTGTTAACCTAATGGTTTATCCATCCCTGCATGAAAGGATGAAATTTTGACAAGACGGGTACCCTATATATGTGTAAGTCCCAGAAAATTTCATAAGTCTAAGTGGAAGAGATTGAGGCTTTCCTACGACGAATAAAAGCCGTACACCAATGTCAGATTGTATAGGGTATGGTGACATTAGAATGTGTACCGAAAACGAGTTGGGGGAACTAGCAGATATGCACAACAACAGTATAGTGAGTGTTAGCACCAAACGGGGTTGGGGTTACACAGCTATCTGATTCCCTTGCCGAAACCTGGCAAAGAGCACACTGAAATTCAGTGATATCGGGAAATCACCATGTAAAATACAATAGGCAAGCTAAGAAATTAACTGACAGAAAAATATCAAGCCAGCTAAAGAGGGTACCGCCCAAACCGACAATCGTGGGCCAACACAGATGTTTTTGCCTTTGATGTGTATGAAGGTTGACACTCAGGCATTGAAACATGTGCTGCAGCAATTGATCTTGAGGTTGCGTACAACAGAGCACCGTTGGTTTTCTTAATGGTTCAGCTTCTTGAACTCAAGATAAAGCCACCTCTTCTTAATTGGGTCGTCGCATCCCTCTTCGAACGGAAAGTAAATTTTAGATGTATCAGTTGGACTTCTGAACCAACAACAATATATCCCGGCCTACCACATGGATAATCAATATCTCCGGTTCTGTTCAACGCCTACACTGTGAGAATCACCGGTGAGCAGATCACAGGACGGGGGATGACGGTGTTTGCAGCCGACGATGTGTAAGTGTATCGTCAGGGTAAGGATAGAGACCAGGTTGCTGTGGAACTACAAACAGAACTCAATTGCATACGCATGTGGTGTGGTGAAGCTGGTACAACGGTCAACCCAACGAAGGCAGCAGTGACATGGTTCTCTCTCTTTGAATAACCATATTGTCAACACTCCGACACCAACTATACTTCTGTGTTCAGGGATTGCGGAAAGAACGCAGGAAATAACATACTCGGGGATACGTTTTGATCGTAGTCTTGCTTATACTGAGCACATAAACCAGGTGATAAAAAGGCCAAGCGGGGTCTGGCTACGATGCGAGTGATGGCGGCGGAAAACTGTGATCAGCGCCATATATGTCTTCTACACGAGGGTCTGGTCATTTATGTTTGAGTATGCGATGGCGAGGCTGACCCTCAGTCATAAGCAGATGGAAAGGACGGAAAGGATATAAAACAAAGCTATGCGTATTCTACTTGGGTGTACAGCAGATACAACATGCAGGGCGATGCGCTATCTTTTTGATTTTCCAACCTAGGGGGCATCAAATTACCTCTGCACGTGCCTACCTCAGAGACAACGCAAACACATAACATACACTGAACAGTGTAATTAAAAAGGTAAAATGCAGCATGTTAAAAAGAGGAAAGTCGTGGATGGGTCAAGCCTAATACATTCATCAATAGGTGTGTTCACTTGACAACATAGAACCTGGCGAAGAGTGGGTACAAGTGCCAACAGAGTTATTTATGTACGTCCTTTTCAGTTTGCAATCAACTACACAGAGAATGCAGACAAACAAATCTGGCTGCTGTGGAGGCGGGAGTGCAGGCTTTGATCTTCGAGAAATATTTACATGGTGATAATGTCATTTACACAGATGGGCTAGTCGTTTGACGCATGTGAAGCTCATGGGACTTTAGGCTCCGGCTGTAGGCGAAATTGTGAAGGAAGATGCGGGTGCTTTTGCCTTGATCACAAGTAGTCTGATTATGGAAGTCATAGCAGTAGATACAGCAATATCATGTTTCGAGACACAGACATTCACTAGGGTATGTTTCCTTAGTGACTCAACGAGTATGCTCAGGAAATATAGGTATGGGATGGATCCTAAGACAGTGGTTGGTGTCGCTGGAGCGGCCACGGCCTGCACATATTAGTGTCATTTTCTTGCCAGGGCATGCGGGTGTACAAGAAATGAGCATGCAGGTACGGCTACTGTGGAGATTGAACGAGCCATGGACTAGGCTGATATACTGAATGCTCTACGAGAATTAAGACGTTTGTAAGAATCTAATATTGACTGTGAATCTACAACTAAGGTAGACTGCGGGAACTACAGTGTAAAAACGGTGTGGTCAAACAAAAACACTATGCAGGAAGACAAAGAAGTTTTATATATATATATATATATATATATATATATATATATATATATATATATATATATATATACATATATATATATATATATATATATATATATATATATATATATATATATATATATATATATTCTTCTTCTTCTTCTTCTTTCCGAGCCATTGAGGTTCTTTGCTGCAAATACAACCCGTCTCCATTCGTCTCTCTGGTGGACCTTCTCTTGCCAGTCGTTGATTCCAAGTGCTTGTAGGTCTGTACATGTATTATCTCTCCACCGTCTTCTTGGTCTACCTTGGGGTCTACGGTCATTTATTTCCTGAGTGTAAGCGAGTTTTGTTTCCCTATTATCTTCCATTCTTTCTATATGCCCCAGCCATTGTAGTCTATTAGCCTTCATGATACCAGTGATTAGCGGGGACTTAAACAGATCATAAATGTCTTTGTTATTACTTCGTTTCTACTCTCCCTTTTGTGTATCCCTAATGGGTCCAAAGATGCGTCTTAAAATTTTGTTCTCAAAGGTTTGTAACAAGGCTTCGTCTCCTTTCGTTGTACTCCAAGTTTCAGAGCCATACAGCACAACTGGACTGATCAGTGTTTTGTATATTGCTATTTTGGTGTTACGAGATAGCGCCTTTGATTTTAGTAGATGTTGTAGTGCATAGTATATCTTATTTCCAGAGTTGATTCTAGTTTGTATTTCTTCCCTTATGATGTTGGAGCCGTTGCAGATTGTACCCAGGTATTTGTATGTTTCCGTTCTTTTAATGGTCATATTATCTATTTGTATGTGGCCAGAGTTTTAGCCATTCCGTCTCTTGAAATTACCATATATTCTGTCTTATCGTGGTTGATAACCAGCCCCATCTGTTGGGCTTTTTCCTTTAAGTGAGTCAATATTTCCAATGTCTTTTGTTCACTTCGCCCTATAATATCTATATCATTTGCATAACCAAGCAGCTTGGATGTTCCTCCAATATCACATTCCTCCTTTATCTTCCTTACAACTTTCTCTAGAGCCAGATTGAAGAGTAGCGGCGATAGTGCATCACCCTGTTTCAAGCCAGATGTTATTTGGAAGTGGTCTGATTTCCTGCCTTTATATGTTACTATATTATAAGTATCTTCCATGCATAGTCTGGTCATGTTGATTAACTTCCTTGGTATTCCAAATTCCTGCATAGCATTCCATAGACTATTCCTATGGACACTATCATAAGCCTTTTTAAAATCCACAAAAATGTTATAAAGATCTCTTTTATATTCCCAATGTTTCTCGGCTATTTGTCGTAAGATAAATATCTGATCTATTGTTGATCTGTTTTGTCTAAAACCCGCCTGGTAGTCACCTAATATGTCTTCTGAATATGGTTTTAGTCTATTTAGTAATACTGCGGATAGTATCTTATAGCTTATGGACAGTAGTGATATTCCTCTATAATTTCCACATTGGAACTTGTCTCCTTTCTTAAAGATATGTATCAATAATGACTCTTTCCAGTCATGGGGTAATTTTTCTGTCCTCCAGATTTTTATTATTAGTTCGTATAGCTTTAGATGTAATGCATGGCCACCTGCCTTTATAAATTCAGCAGCAATTCCATCAGTCCCAGTTGACTTATTGTTTTTAAGTCGTGTGATTACATATAGGATTTTTTCAAATGTAGGTTCTTCACTTTGTGGTTCGCATGTTAGAACCTCTTCCTGTGGGAAAATGTTTCTTGGAGCTTCACAATTTAGTAATTCAATAAAATATCCTTTCCATGTGTTGCACATTTCCTCATTGGTATTTATCATATTCCCATTTTCGTCTTTTAAACCATATGTGTTTTGTTGGTGCCCTCGTTTCATTGACTTCAGTTCTGTAAAAAATTTTCTGGATTCATTTTTCTGGTGATTAGTTTCCATATCTTTGATTATATTACTCATATATTCTCGCTTCTGTTGTCTGACTATTTTTGAAGCCTCTTTACATTCATTTCTATAATGCTCTTTCTTTTGATGTCATTTAACCATACATGTCTGGCATTCTTCTTCCTAATGACTGCTTCTTCACATTTTTGTTTGAACCATCTGTTCTTTCTATGCGTGGTTAACACACCGAGACATTCTTCTGCGGTAGATTGAAATGTATTATATATATATATATATATATATATATATATATATATATATATATATATATATATATATATATATATATATATATATATATATATATATATATATATATATATACATGAAGCCACTCAGCGCGGCCCTGAATGCTGATGATGCGGAACTGATGAAACGTCCAGAACCTGATACTTGGCTGATGCATCCTGGGTATTTTACCGGGCATAAAATTGGCACACTATTTGCCCCAGCAGTCGAGATTAGTTCTGCAGCAGCCCTGGCTGGGACCAGATCAGCCCCAGGTCCAGAGGAGGAATGGAATTGCCCTCCTCAACCCTCCATCAAAGAATATGTATAAGAGTGGCAAGTGTGACCTGACTGTGTCCCAGACCTTGATTCATGTGCATAAACCTGTGAAAAAGCGAAAAAGAGTGAAGAGAATTCGCAGATTATGGCCTGCAGTGAGAAACACTCCCCCAATAAGCCGAAGCATGTGACTCTCCAATCATAGCAAAGGGGAGGAACATTCCTGGGTTTTTGTTTATCCTCATTTTTCCTCACCTCCAGTTATCCCTTACATCCCCCCCCCCACCCCCGGATTTTTCGCATCCCCTCCCAACTAATTCAAAAGTCCAACCTTCCATACCCTTGTTTATGCCTGTGTAGTTTGAGTTGCAGGTTTTCTTTTCTGCTTAACTGGTTGGTTGTTTTCCCACCAATGTTTGTGCCCATGACCATGACTGTAATTATGTTTTTGGTTAGGTTGTGACTTTTCCTTGCGTTTGTCCCAGTCAGCTTGTTTATTGGGTGTCCTGTGTGGGTACTGATAGCAAGTACCCTTTAACTCACCTTAACAAGGTTGAGGTCTCACTGTTAGTTGGAGACCACCCCTGCGGTTGGTGCTAGTCAGCAATTATCTCTGACTGTGGAATTTTTGAATTCCACTTTCTGCATGTACCACCTATTGGCGAGCTCTGGGGTGAGATCAATGGAGAGTCCATCCTTATTATCAGTATTGTCAGCCTTGAAATTCCTTTGTTGTGTTCTTATTGATCTGTGAGATGGGTACTCGGTCATGTGAACATAGATATTAGGTAGTAGTGACGCTCACTGTGGGAGCATAAGTTCCCTCTTCTGTAATCACATCAGTCACGTGTTGTGCCTGTGTGTCCATTTAACTTCAGATCATGAGAGTCATCCAATAAAGATTTTATTAGTTGTTAATGGTGAGCTATGTTTAGTCTTTGTTGTTCGAGTGATGTTAATCATTGTTTGTTCCATTCATTAATGTTGGTCTAGCCTATTTCAGTGATCCATTGTCTGGGGTATACAGTATACTCCCCGCCTGAAGAAATCCTGGAATTTTCTGTCTAACTCTATCCGATTTCTTGTTAACTGAGGGGAATGTATCAAATGCTCTTTCTCTTTTTCTTCTTATTATCTTTTACTTCTCTGGCCCACTAGAAGTCATTGTTGCGCTTCTTTATCTTTGAGCACATATGTGTAGGAAATTATATCTTCCTGTTCTTTATATTTCTCCCTCCTGTTGCATATAAATATATATATAGTGAGTGAGTGGTGCAGAAAAGTCACACACCAAGCGTTTGAGACGTAAGATGGTGCATGATGGTGGAAGTGACCACGTGTTCACATGCACCCACTGTGAACGGACATTTACAGCGCAAATTGGCCTTATCAGTCACACTCGCTACCGCCATAGTTAAAAGTTATTATGCCTTTTTAAAGCACAAACTATCGTCTGTCAAGACGGCAAGGTGCCAATGGCAATGTAAGCAGTTCGTCGTGTTTAGTGCTGGTGTTGGTATTTCGTCGCTTTCTTCGTCGTCTTCGTGGTCGATTATTGTTGTACTGGCTGCTGTATCGTCTTGTTAGTTGTCCCTGTTGTAGTATGGTCTTAGCATATTGATGTGGAATATTTTGTGTTTGTCTTTAACTTGAATTTCATAGTCAACAGTTGAAATCTGTCTTAGTACCTTAAATGGTCCTTGCCAAGAATCTGTCAGTAACTGTCGGTCGCTAGGTAGGAGAAGTAGTACGTCCTGTCCAGGTGTCAGCGTTATCGTCCTGTTTCCTTTGTTTGCGTATTGTCTATACATCGCACCAGATTGTTTCAGTGCTTCTTTAGCAATAATACACGTTTTAATTATCCTTTCACGCAATGATGTGACATATACGTATGATGATATGGGTTTAAGTACAGGAGTAGATTCAGTCAACATGGAATGGTATATACTTAAGGGGTCACTAATATAGACAAGTTCGAATGGAGAGAACCCAGTGCTTGAATGAGGGACCTCGCGATATGCAAAAAGTATGGCAGGCAAATAGATGTCCCAATTTTCGGGATATTGTTGGGTGACTTTGGAAAGCATATGCTTTAGATCCCCGTTAAATTTTTCTATGATTCCAGTCGAGTAAGGATGGTACGGTGAGTTGAAACATTGTTTCACACCTAACATTTTGGTGAAAACTTGAGTGGATGCAGCAATAAATTGGCTTCCACGGTCGGATAGGATAGTGTCAGGAAACCCTATTCTTGCAAATACATGGAAGAAAACTTCCATTATATCATTGGCAGTTATGTTTTTATGAGGAATAGCTTCAGGCCAGCGGCTACATAGATCAATTATTGTAACTATAAATCTATTTCCTCTAGATGTTACATGATTTAGAGGACCTACGATGTCGACAGATATTTTCTCAAAGGGTCGACTGGCTAAATCTGTAACCTGTAATTCAGCCTGTGAGTGTTTCCCTTTTTTCACCAGTTTTTGGCAGATGTCACAACTTCTGCAATATTGTTTAGTGTCATTACAGAATTTTGGCCAATAAAACTGTGTCAACAATCTAGATCTGGTCTTTGAATACGCCATATGCCCTGCGAGAGGTATATCATGGGCAAGATGTAAGGCTTGCTTACGGTATTCTACTGGCAAAACAGTTTGCTCTGTGGTGGTGTCGCCTCTGGTATATTACCTAGTGAGGATGCCATTTTTCAGCGCAAAATGCCATCTTGCATTCTTAGTTAACCTCGGCTTTTGGCCTATCAGATTAAAATACTTATATAATGAAGGATCAGCCTTTTGGGCTGTTACAAAGTTCTCCTTCATGGTTTTAGGAGGTAGTAACACCGGACTTAGCATTTCTATCGCCTCAGTTTGATCAATTTGTTCTTGCACTCTAGCAGCAGATCTAATTACTGCGTTCACACTTTCAATGATATGAGATGGTGGTTACACAATTGGATCAATGATTTCATGTGATGGTAGTGCTGCATTAGCTAGCATACATTCATTTGATGATAACACACTTTCCATGATGACATTAGATGGAGATGATGTTACATTATCATCAATACATACAGATGTTATGGTGTTATGAGGCATATCATTCACTTCGGGAAGGTTTCCAATGATAACATCGCAACAAGGATTGGTTAATGCTGCGCATTTGACCTTCCCAGTGAGGAATGGAGTTTCAATATATGCCCATGCCAATGGATACTTCTCGATATTACCCGAGAATGTTCTGCATGTTACGTGCCTGCCTGTATAGTCTGTAGGCACTATGAAATCTCTTTTAAGACCTATAAGAGTGCTTCCGCTGTCTCGCAAGACTGTAGCAGGCTTGCCCTTCACATACCCATGGTGGATGTTAATTCTGCATTTGGAATCTATTACCAAATTAGCTTCCTCATTGGCAATAGGTATCGAGTGGCCGCATGTTAATAGGCCATCTTCATGGAACTGATTACAGATGGTACATTTTTGTGGATTAAATACATCTATGGCCTGTGCTGAGTTCACAGGATGATTTTCAAGATGTTCTTCATCTGATGAAGAGCTATCAAACAAGGCGGCATTCGCCTTCCTGGTCATCTGTTTCCCTTTACAAGCATGACGCCAGTGGCCATACGCTTTACAGATGAAGCATTTGGTTAGCCGTTTGAAGCTTCTTCGTTCCTTATCTTGTTTATTTATGTAGTTTTGTAAGTATGTTAGATATGCAGGATTCTTGTCGCACATCTCATTCTGGTGGTGTGGAAATTGGCAAAACCTACATAGATGGAATTTCTCAGTAGTAGGCTTAAATGTTCTTTGCCTATTGTAATGATCTGATTTTGGTTTATCATAGCTAGCAGCTGCTACGAAATTTATGTCAGTTGCCCCACTAGCAAAACAATGTTTATTGGCTGTAAAATAAGCCGACCCACGTGTCTCAATCTGTTCTACATTCACACACTCACTCTCTTGTAGAAATTTTGAAAATGATGATGGAAGGGATGTGATGATTTTATCCCTGAGGATGAGATTTTTCAATTTGTTAAAGTCATTATTAACTTTGGCTGCTGAGAGCCATTTAGTAAATATATCCTGTACTACAGAGATGTAATCAGAGAACGTTTGAGTAGGTTTTGGAGTTAATTTACTGAACTGTTCTCTGTAGCCTGCTTCATCTAACAGGAAATGTGACATAATTTTTGACTTTATGTAATGGTAATCTTTTCTAAGATCTTTAGGGATAGTCTCTATGACTTTCAGAGGTTCCCCTGATAAACTTCTAATATAAATGATGTTCCACTCAGATAATGGGATCTGGTAGTGGTCCATTAAAGTTTCAAAGTTCTGGGTGAAGGCTGCTATACAATCACCCGAGGTGTAATTTCTGACAATACCTTGGTACTTTTTGTACTGGTTTTCTTTTTCCAGTCTTTCAGATTTACGAGACTCTTTTGCAACAGTTGTTTCAGCTTCAAGCTGTTTGATTTTCAGTTGGAGTTCAAGCTCTTCTCGTTTGCTTTGAGCTGAGATGTCTACTTTTTTCAATTCAGCATCTATTTCTGCTTGTTTAGTTTTTGCAGCTAATTCCAATTCTGCTTGTTTAGCAGCTCTTTCAGCCGCTCTGTCCTCGCGTTCCCTAGCCTTCTCCTGTGCTAGGAGGTGTTCTGAATATTTTGTCTCACTCCATTTTGTCAACTCATCACCAGTTAACTTTAGTTTTAAACCCATCTCAATTAAATCGTTTAGAGAAGACATGATGGAATGTTTCAATGAAAATGAATTCTCATACACGCAATTTTGTTATAAAGTGTTAGTAATGTGAACAATTTTTACAATATTTTTGAACTTACAGCGCGTGCCTAAATTTGCATCCAAAAGTATATAAAAAGATAATACTCAAGTGCTCTGGATACAATGAAGAATGGTGAGAACCAGGGCCAGGAACTGTAGGGTCGTTACTGCAAGGACAAATGACCTCTACGGGTAACAGTTTCAGGTGGCACAGAAAACCTGTTTACTTTTGGGAGGAAATAAATTAGAATCTATGTTTGTGTGATGTGTATGCTTGTCAAGTAAGTTTTAGTTAGGTTTGTATGGCGTTGAGTGTTATTGTTGGTCGTAACGTCGTCGTTCAACAATTTTCACAAGTTACTTTCTTTCCTGACCTTTCTGCTTCCACACGCTTTTTCATTTACACAACTACTTTCACGAAGACAAGTTAGCCATGTTTAAACGTTCAACAACTATGATGGTACATCACTTACACTTAGATTACACAATCACTGATGTTTTTCCACGTTAACACCTTCAAATGTATGTAATTTCCGTTAGTATGTTCAATGAGGACGAGCGCCCACGTTCACACATGTCAGGTTCTTACAATCTAATGAATCTGGCTCGCTGGACCTAACATATGCGAGACATACACAAGTACAGAATGATTTGACTGGACACACGGTAACACTAAGTTGTGATGGTTTTATTTACACTTCACATGCAACACAATCTAATTCGGCATGTGGCCATCACAAGGTAAATATTAAAATCTATACACAATACGTCAATGCACTCACAAACGCAAACCCACAGCTACGCAGTCTTTCATCTTCTCACAAGAGGTACGAGCAATCAACATTCAGGCACAGACACACAGGAGCCTCTCTCATACAACGTCCGTCGAGTCCGCTACCCTAGCCGTGTCTGACGTTTCCCGCTCACAGTGCTTGCCCTGTGGATTCGAGCGCAGCGAGAATTGCATGCGTCACGCTTGTACTGGCTTGACCGCTGGCTTGGTCACTCTCTCTCGTCAGCGAAACCTGTGAATAGGTAACTGGTGTTCGCCTGGCGGGTGTAACGATGTCGCGGCATAGCAATGGGGGATTATGACACCTGTCTATTGCAAGCAAATCCCCCATCTCTCCACTGTGCGGATCTCGCGACCGGCGAGAATAGGCCCGCCGGAGATTATGCTCGTCTGCTGCGAACAAATCTCTACCGAGAGACTGAATAAGTAAAGAAACGATAATAAAACTATAAAAGTATATATATATATATATATATATATATATATATATATATATATATATATATATATATATATATATGTATATATATGTGTGTGTGTGTGTGTGTGTGTGTGTGTGTGTGTGTGTGTGTGTGTGTGTGTGTGATTGCTAACTATAAACATGGATTCTGGGTACATATAAAAGATTTACTTACCGGAACAAGCACTGCATTGATGTAATTCCCCAGATCCTCATTTTCACATCTAAGAATAGGTCTGTTGTACTCTCCTGTTGAATATAAGCCGTGAACAGATTAGAGAAATTAGACGTAGACAGTCACGATTGTTTGGACACGTTAATAAAAGAAATAAACTAGAGAACGTGCTGATAGCTGGCAATAGTGAAAAGAACACGGGGAAGGCAAATAAGTAAATATCTGATTGGCTTGGTCACATGACATAATCTAGACAAAAACAAAGAGCGGATAGACGACTCTGTTGATCACGTAAGATAGCCAACCAAAACCGTCCACGCTTATATACATGGTACAGGATGGTTATGATGATGATGATGACGATGATGACTCCGAGGATACTCCGATTTCCGAGAAACATGTATCATTAGCTATGGCACCAATATAGTTTTGATAAATATAGATTCTTTGTGCGATTTCTTTCAAGCAATTGTAATTCATGGATACAGATATACGTTGACCCATGTTATTTAATAAATGTAAGCGTTAGACAAGTAGCTCTTTAATAATTACATCATCATGTAATTGTTCATTTGTCTTAGTTAGTTAGTTAGTCCTTCCTCTTGAGCCTAATGCGGCGCATAGGGCAGAAGTCATGGCTATCCGTGTCCGGCGGTTCGCTGCTACCTGTTGTAGGTCCTGGATGTTCACTTGGCCGTTGAATGAGCCTTCTCTGATTATTGTTCTATGCAGGGTCTCTCTTGGTCTTCCCCGTTTTCTTTTCCCTACTGGTGACCATATGAGTCTTGTCTTGTCCATTCTGAGTACATGGCCTATGTAGTTCCAACGGCGTTTTCTTATAAAATTGGATACAATGTCTTGCTTAGTCTAATATATCATAATTTACTAATTTCGATAATGTATACAAACTGCCTTTGTAGGACTGAATCGCCTTACCGAGATTTTAGAAGTATTTTGCAGCCATGCCAAACTGTTAACATTCAGATGATTTATAATACCACAATCATCTGATATGAGAACTGAGGTGGCGAAAGTCACTGCGGGTCCCGTTGGTTGGAGGAAACACATTTGTGGAATCGGTTTTTGTGTGTGTTTAGTTACATATTTTGTTTTACAATTCAGAAAAAAAAAATGCCATGTGTTTAATGAAAATATTAAACAATAGAAAAACAAAACAAAAAAAAAACAAAAACAAAAACAAAAACAAAAAAACGTAGATAATGGAATTTTTTTTTTTTTTTTAATTTGCATATCCTTTACAGGACATCGCTGTCAACAGCAGCATCTTTCAGCTGTCTGTTGATTTCTTGGCAAGATTACGCTCAGTAGTTTGTCATTGCTTTCTGAGCGGCCGGCTCAGTTATCCCGCAAGTCACCAGCGGGGGACGAACCGCTCCCAGTTCTTGCCTGCTACGAGACTCTGCGTGATAAACGGGGTTTCGGAGAAAGTGCTGTAACCCCTCGGCCAGAGAGACCGGCAGATAATAAAATAACCATGGAAAATATACAGATATTCACATGAAAATTAGCAAACTGTGCACCGAGGCAAAAGAAACGTGGTTTGGGGAAACTTGCAGCGAAATTGAAAACCAACACAACACCCGGAATAGGGACGCAGAGGTGTTTCCAAGGCACCAGGGCCGGGTTATATACTGGCCAAGACCTATTGACGCGTCCTTGTCGAGCGTCCTGGGCAACAGGTCCCTTCGGGGTCCTGGCTAAAGTCAGTAGGATCGCCGATTCCTCCGAAGTCGGAGAGTGTCTGCCTGTACGGCGAGGAACCACCAGTCTGCACACCAATAAGCCAGACATGGGACAACGGATACTCACGCAAACCTCAGGTCCTGCACGACATCACACTGATGTTGGACAACAGGATGCTCTCATCCGACATACAGGACTTCACGTTGGAGCTCAAGCCAACGAACACAAGCAAGCAAGCAACACCCGGAATACAAAATTAATGCACAGAGGATTTAATGACATCACTAACAAACGAAAACACATATCAACGGGTTGCCTGATAACCAACTGTTTCAAAATCATGTTAGAAAAAGATCATATTATAAACACTTGGTAAGATTATGTGAAAGACCTGTATGATGATTCAAGAGAAGAACAGTATGATATTCGGAAGAATAATGAAGGACCGTCGATTTTGAAGATGGAAGTTCATAATCCTCTTAACCATATGAAAACATGCAAGACCCGGGTCCAGATAACATAACAACATAAATGAGCAATGCCTTGGAAGAATATGGAATAGACCAGACTACTAAATACAAGCTATGATACTGAAGATATATCTCCTGAATTATGTAATTCTATATTTATTTCAATCCTGAAGGAATCAGGAGCCTTGGGATGTGATCAACATCGAACAATTACTGTAATGAGCGACATCACGGAGATTTTGCTAAGAATTATCATGCAAAGAGTTCTGAAGAAAATACAATCCGAAATAGGAGAAGAACAATGTGGGTTCGTAGAATGCATGGGTATAGTAAATGATGTGTACATGGTGAGAACATTAATTGAACTTTCTATAGAAGTAAATAAAGACCTACATCTTTGCTTTACTTATACAATGGCTTTCGATAAAGTAAGACACGTCATTCAGATGAAGATGCTTGCAGATCTACACATTGAAGGTGAAGTCTTTAGACTTGTAAAAAGAAACATATATTGGAAACAACAACCTACCACAACGATTGATAATGAAGTAGGTCAAAATCACTCTATTCAGAGAAATATGCGACAGAGATGTGTAATGTCACCATGTCTTTTTTTTCGTATACAGTGAAAATTATTTTGGAAATTTAGAAGATATGAGAGGAATCACCATTTTGGGGACGTACCGTCAATAACATTAGACATACGGATGATATAGTATTGATTGCAGACAATGAGTAGGATCTGCAACTAATGTTAGAAATACTTTGTGAGAAGGCACAGATTATGGCTAGTCACTACAGTCGGTACAACTATCTCGAAATAGTCATAACATCTAATGGGAGATGCCTTGAAGAGATTAGAACAAGAATCGCCATGGCGAAGGTAGCCATTTGTTTGGTGTTATTGTAGTTACAGTTCTTAAAGCGCCTGCGCTTAAACTGTCTGCACGATGACATCGGGGTACGGAGCTCAATACTTCACAGATCAGTTTGACTTCAGGGTTGAGTTCTTGATCAGAAAGCAATGACAAATTAGTAATCATCATCATCATCATCATGTGCCATGTCGATATGCTTGGGCGGAAATTTTTCGCCATCTCACACGATCACTAGAGTCGAGGATCAGCTCTGTGCAATGGCACACTAGCTAACATGAATTGCCTAGTAAATCAACCTGGAGTTGAGTCGATCGCAACGTCCTACAGAGAAAATTTTAATAGATGTTTTATCATAGAAAAAAAAAACGTTGTGCCAAAGAACATAAATAAGAGATATAGGAGTTTTCACTTTAGGAACTGAATTTGTGATGCTTGATCTTACTCACTTGGTAGGACATTGTGCAGTCGATTTTTCATACTGTTAGACAGCAGACGACTGTTATAGTATGTGTTGTTTTCCTGAACTTCTTCCTCTTCATTGTTGTATTCATCTTCACCACACACCAGACATAGTGACTGATAAGACAGACAAATATGGCACACATGTATTCAACAAAAAGGTTAGTGTTTCTTTCCACAAATTAAAGTACTGGAAGCACCAGCATTGGAACTTGTTAAACATCATTGAGTGAATCGAAGAAAACGTGAAATAGAATCGGGTAGATTTACCAGAGCACAATCGCACGTGACAAAATGGACGTTGCGACTTTCGTAAGTACACAGATAATAAACATACAATACACCTACACTCATACACCATTTTTACCAATACATAAACACATAAGAGTTTATATAGTAAAAAAATAACCACTTAACCAATACATAAACATATACAAGTGTATATAAATAATCAGTTATCAGTTATCAGTTGGGGTATCTTCATTGCATTCCGGACATATATATAAATAAATAACATAGTAAACAAAATAACTAGTTTTGAAACTTCCTACTCTACCCATACACTTGCTGGACTGATAGGCATGCATCACCATACTGGTGCTTTATTCACGCCTTCACTAATCAAAAAACGTATAACAGAAAACTGCTCATTTGTGGTGCATATCGAAAGTGCGCGGCCATCTTTAGACTGTCCTTATCAGATCATCGTGTTCGTCTGCACAGTGATATCACGTGCTTAATACTTTCGACATCCCAAACAACAATATTGACAGGTTACAAGACAATGGCATGGTTTTTGTAATTTATATGACACTTTTAAGGTTGTCATGTGATGCCGCCTCTTATTATCCCTCATCTTCGATATGCCATATATTTTTATTCTTCATGTCACTCTTACAATATACATGGATCTATGCAAGAGCTTTTTCTTTCTTTTCCATTACTAGAGTTTCAGCTAAATGGTTATTATATAAAATATTTAATTCGAAGCAATGCTTTTCCATTGTAAATTTTAACGAAGAAGGCACAAACAATAGCTTGTTCTACGGACTGCCTGACATATTTCCGTCCTTCTCATCAGGTGCATGCTACGGGGTTAGATATAATTTGAAGTGAATAAATGAATCCTTTTTGGCTGAAATACATCATACACAGTCACGGACACTCCTCCAATGTAAAGCATGTGTTACCACGGTAAGCGCAGATTCACTGCAAGTAAGTCTGCTTACATAGCGGTGGTTTCCTACACATAATGACGGTAGCCTCAGCAAATGTGTGCATGCATTTGTTTTTAGCCGTATACAGTATGTAATAAATTACACATGTAATTGTTGAATCATAGCATCATTTGTTTCTGAGCAAACGTAATCTTATATTTCATTCTGTTACACTCCTATCACATTTCTCCATTTTTATTTCATGCAGTCAGCATACAATTCACATTTTAAACGCCTGCACTTTCAGTTGGAAAGCAATAAGACTAAAATAGTTAACCTTTCTTAATTTTGGATATACAACCAATAATATGAAACATTCATGTTGGAAGCTACTCAGTAATATTTCAGTGTCATTCTTCATGTTGATTACCTTGAACTCCTTTTCCAGATTAGACTGGCCTGATTCACAGTTCTGCTCCAGGAATTGAACCCTGTCTCGTATGTTGCTTGAGGTCAGTGTGGTATCCCTACATACCATGGCGATCTGTGTAGCTCTGTGCAGGAGTTCATACTGTTGCTGGAATAGTGACCACATACACATATTACACGTAGGGATTATTGTCAGGCGCTGTGAATATCTTTGAATACAATAATTATTTACAACCAAACTTATCATCATGACCCGTGGTGGCGCAGTCGCTAGTACGTCATTTGTTGTAATCACCTTCGAGGCTTTCAGGGCAAGTTATATCTAAAACCGGTACCAGAAAATGTGCTAGGAAGTAAAGGCGGTTGGCGAGATGTTGATTACGTCAAACATCGAGTGCCGATTCATATAAACTATTGGGCACGCACCGTATACCTAATATGCTAAATGGCACGAAAAGTTCTACTCTGTTACTTGTGCTTTTTAAACCTAGCACCAATAAACGTATAAATAAACTAGTTGTAATTGAACACGATTGAAACAATTTATAAATTGTCACCCAGCTATATCTAACTAGCTAGAGAACAAAGAGGAGTATTCGAAAATAGAATGACAGAAAAACTGTGTAACAATGAAGTTAAATTAACGTATAGTTACAGACTTTGCTTATTCGACAGCAACATGCGCTTATGTCCATATGTCATTACATTACACATCTTAATTATGCAGCCATAGAAGCAAACCCGGCGCTGTGGTGATGGTGTTGAGAACGCGATTCAAATCTCGCATACAGCCTTTGAGACACAGCTGCAGATTATTTAGAAGCTGACATTATTGCGGTGCTTTTCATGCAATGGTATAGGCGTCGGTAGTTGGGAAAGCAATTGCAAACTGAACGTAAAATTGCCTACAATTTGCAACAATCTACAAATGCTGCAGTTAGCTGCGACGTCCATAAGAACAAGAGGCACTTGAATGTCTTAGTTCAACAGAAGATAGATGGCAGGAATTCTTCTTCTTCTTCTTTGCGTTCATCCGGAGTGTTTTTTTTTCAGATGTGATTGCGGTGTGTCTCGCTATGCACCCTTGGGTTGAAACCCTTAGGCCAACACATCCGACTTTTAGCGTGAAATTTTGACCAGGTTAGCATTCCTGGGAGACTCTCACTTTTGTGGTACCGTCCACATCCCAGCAAGTCAAGTTGGAACAGTCGAAGACTGCACGGTCAACCCTCAAGTGAAGGCAGGGGCAGTCTATGGCATTTTCCGCCTTCCGGGGAGGCTTCCATAATTGCAGAGCCGACACATAGCGCCCTGGTGCTGGGCTCACCACAGGTATCGTCACGTCCTGCACATAGCTGCTTAAATTCCTTACTTCACTATATTGGACATTTTGTTCGCAACGGGCCTCTCCCGCACAACAAGACCGGTCTGCAGACGGTATCCACTCAGTGAGTTTTCGGTTCGGTCATGTGCTTGTCGTTGTGACCGGACAGAGCAGTTCCAGGCACGACAAACATACGGAAAACTAGCTAGTCAGAACTGTGCGGCCTTCGAAAACTAGGTAGTCAGAGTTATTCCTAGCACGAGAGACATTCGGACAATACATTTCACTCGGACGTAAATGCGTAATGCCAATTTTTATTTTGCCACCCGTAGGACGGCACTTCCGACTTCGGCGGGCATTTTTAATGAGGTTAGCCTTCCTTGGGTTTCGAGGCACGTTAGACATATGTTGTCGCCCACATCTCAGCTGGTTAATATAGAACGGTCAAAGACATCACGGTCAACCCTCAAGGGAAGGCAGGGGCAGACCATGGGCATTCCCTGCTATCCAAGGAGGCTTCCATTATTGCAGAGCCGGCACATACTGCTCTGAGGTTGGGCTCACCCGAAGTATTGCCACGTCCTGCTCATGGCTGCTTTGATTCCTCACTTCCATGTATCGGTATTTCGCTTGCCACTGGTCGCTCAAGCACAAACCAGGAACGGACAGTCTGCGGACGACATCCACTAGGTAAGCTTTCGCTTCGGATTTGGAACCACGCAATGGAATCGCTAGCCAAACGTTGCATTTCACGTTATTGAGACGTTTTACCACCTTTGACTACAATCAATGTGAGCATAGATACAGCAATTTTTCGTAACCATTACGTGCGACTTGGGCGCTTTTCTACCTTTAGTACTCGCTCACGAGGTAGGCTACATGTATTGCCGGCTCAGCACATTACCTCCGTGCATCAGAGAGCGAAAAACGGCCAGGTCCTCTCATCCGGGGATCCCTCCTATCCCCTAGCTGAGAACCTTCGAAACAAGTATCTGAAATAAGCATGTAGCGTGCTCAGCATCTCACCTCCATTCTTCGGTAGGGTTGAATCGGCCCGGCACTCAGTCCGAGGGTTAATGGCTAAGAGGCGTTCAGCCTTATCCCTCAGCTGAGAGTCTTAGTGCTTGTGTCCGGACCAAGTACTGGTGGCTTCGTGCGCCTGATTCAAACTTTCGACTGTTATCCTCAGTCTACCAGCAGAGCAGCAGGTTGTGTCTTTCTTAGTCTGGTCCCTATTTCAAGAGCTGTGCAATATGTAGTTAATATCCATTGGCATAGCGCTTGGGGTCAGTGGGACACTCAAGCTCCCCCACCACGGCAAGGTGGAGATACATCGGGGGAGTGGCAGGAATTCAATAATTATATGGAGATACCAATGAAAGAGCACATCTCCTTAAAAGACGATACAGAAGCATAAACAATGTATAACACAGGAAAGTGTGATTTTATGGAATCAAGAACTCTAGCAAGGAGTGATAACGAGAATTATCATACACTAAACAGTTGTGCTGTATGGCTCTGAAACCTGGAGTACAACGGAAGGAGACGAAGCCTTGTTACAAACCTTTGAGAACAAAATTTTAAGACGCATCTTTGGACCCATTAGGGATACACAAAGTGGAGAGTGGAAAAGAAGAAGTAACAAAGACATTTATGATCTGTGTAAGTCCCTGCTAATCACTGGTATCATGAAGGCTAATAGACTACAATGGCTGGGGCATATAGAAAGAATGGAAGATAATAGGGAAACAAAACTCGCTTACACTCAGGAAATAAATGACCGTAGACCCCGAGGTAGACCAAGAAGGCGATGAAGAGATAATACATATACAGACCTACAAGCACTTGGAATCAACGACTGGCAAGAGAAGGTCCACCAGAGAGACTAATGGAGACGGATTGTATCTGCAGCAAAGAACCTCAATGGCTCGGAACGCTGAAGAAGAAGAAGAAGAAACAGAGTAAATTAGAAGAACTGTTATATAGACAAAGATAAATGGCTCAGTGAGAAATGCTCATACATTGAGATGACCAATACCTTTGATTGCTGATTGATTGATTGATTGATTGATAGATTGATGGATTGATTGATTGATTCAATAATCGACATTATTATATCATGACATTCATGTTGTGACATCATAACATTTACGGCAATCCCATGGTTGCTTCGTTTCCCTCAGCAAATATCGCAAGTATAGATGCCAGACGTGTCACTGACACATTTGCAAACACGTCTTTGCGTCCTCTCATAATTTTATCCACACCAGACCCACAGTTAACTCCTAATTCGAGCTTCCTTCAATATCCGCTTCATCCGATATTGTGTCTTTAGCTATTAGTTGCCCATAAACAGTCTTCAATATGGCTGCCTTGTCCATGATGCATGTTCCAATCGAAGGTTCTTTTGGTCTTCACAAGGGTCATGTTAGCTTCTCACTTCGAACGATGCTCTTTTAGGGTTGACTGGTGCAGTTTGCTTCCAAGATCATACATAGGAAGTTGAATATAGATGTGGCGTGATTCAATCTATTGTCATGGGTGCTAATTCGCAACGAGGCGAAGTTATAAAAATAATCTGGAATCCAGAACTGGGAAATGGCGTTGGAAGTAAAAGTCGTCGGAATAATATTGACCACGTCCTCCGGAATGCAGATTGGGGCTAACACCATACTCATAAGAAATAGTATCACTATCATTATCATGAGACCTGCCAGCTGAGATAGGCGTTCATGCATCCCAACAGAACCTGACACTTGGTGTTCTGAATCAATTCTATTGATAATATTTATCCTTGCCATGTCCCAAACAATTCCCCATTATTTCTATAGTCTGCCTCTTGCTGTACTTCTGCTAATCTGTCCAGTTGTCTCGATGCTTTCCAAAACATCCCTTCTCATTACTGGCCCAAAGAATGTTGCCTCCTTTTCATTTATGTATAACTAGCTGACCCTGCCCGGCTTCGCCCAGTCCCTGGTGGGAAGCATCTCATTTAATTCATATAAGTAGTCATATAAGTTCCCGTTCCCGTTACCGACTATCTGTCTGTCTGTCTGTCTGTCTGACCCGGCCCGACATCGCCCAGCTCCTGGTGTGAAGCATCTCATTTAATTTATATAAGTAGTCATATAAGTTCCTGTTCCCGACTGTCTATCTGTCTGTCTGTCTGTCTATCTGTCTGCCTGACCCTGTCCGGCTTCATTAAATTCATACAACAAAAAAAAATGTAACTTAAAAGAACGTTCTACCACACACCATCCATTATTTTTAATGAAAACTCTTTCTAATCACCTGCATGACTACAGTAACTTCTTAAGCAAAAAAAGATGAGTTACAATGTTATGCATTGTGCATCATTTTTATGAAAACTTTGAAAATGCCTTACAGATTGTATCATTATTTATTATAACTCATATGCCGGTATATAACTATGGACAAAGAGTTTATAAATCTTTGAAAACGATGCCACAATATGACTATAAGTTATACAGAAAAGTTATGCCCCTTGAAATAACTTTTACAGAGTTAGCTCCCCTGAGATATATGAAATTATGATGAAAAATGAAAAATGAAATAATACTGAGTAAGCAGGCGATTTCACACTAACAAAATATCACAGTTGACAGCTCTGGAATGAAAGGAAGGCGTGTAGAAAATTTCATCTCAATCGGATGGGCCGTTCGCGAACAAATAAAGGCCATACATACATACAGACAGACAGAGATACGCACATCCTAATTTATATATAAGATGTAGTACAATCATTATCTTTTTCCAGGCACTCGTTGTTAGCTACTCTAGTACCTCGAGGTATTCGGAACATAGTCTCACTTGTTACATTCCTGATGCTTCCAAGCTCTTCCTAATTTTAAGAGTTCTTGGAAAGATAACATTATTGTTTCCCTGTGCCTTTTACATCCACACTTAGTCAGTTCCGTCATTTCCGACTGTCAGAACAAGTTAGTGCCCTCCTGTACTCATCTGCAGGGTTATCCTCGTATGCAGGCAGATACTCGATCAGCAGTGCTGATTTTGTCACTCTGTGATGTGTGTTTTTTTTGTCTACAACATGGAAGCACATTACGGAATTTCCCCATGTCGAGTTAAGAGACCTTTACAATATTCCTCAAACTCTGTGCTACTCCTTAGATGACTGCTTTTAGTGTTGCACCAGTAGAAGAAATGTAACGTATGAGCTCAGCAAGAGGAAGAGGAACAGTTGCGGGTCATATATTAAAGATAATTTTCTTCTCTAATTGTGGTAATTTCAAATTTTAATCATCAAACACATAATTCTACTGGAATTCGTGTTTGCTAGATTAATGACAAATTTCTTACTTACAACGGTCTGCACCATATTGATCCTGTCATGTCTGAGTTTCTGGACTGTTGTGAAAACATCCAAATATCCAGTATGCTTGATTTCCTCCAGAATGTTATGTAGAGCAATGAACGTTCCTGTCCGTCCTACTCCAGCACTTGTCACATAGAAGGATACACATATATTGCAAACATATTTAATTAATTAGTTACACTATATTGACTTAACATGCAATGTCTCCATTCTTGTGATATGACAGTTGTTAGCATATAGATTGTGTAACACAACATACACGAAACAAGCTTAATCAGCACCATGTCGGGCGGCAGAGACGATCATATTCTCCGTAAAAACCAGACCTATGTGTCTACCGTACCACTCTACCTGCTAGGTAGCATTTATGATCTCCGACGACCTGTGACTTTAATACTTTTACAGACTGTAACAACTGTCACCAGTTCACGCCTCTTCTTACCTCACCAAATATGATTATCTTGTCCTGATGTTGGTAGAAATATGTCTTTGCGAACTTGGCTCTTGCAGTGCTTGGATATTGATCTTCTTAGCCAAATAGGGATTCTTAATATTCTACTTAAAAACCACATCTTGAAGCTGCTATTACGCTATTACATGACTGATCTCTTTATACAGCGTCCATGATTCAGTGACATACGTTCTACACAAATATGTTTCTAATCAGTTTCTAACTATGGGTATATGATAGAACCATCACATTATATAGGCCTGAATGTACGGAAGAATATGTGATCGATATTTCCCTCACTTTCGCAGACGACGAACCCGGAAGTCGAACCAGCGTTCGACCGTACACATGACATTATCAGTGCAGTGGGCTATCAACTTCGCTAACAGGCCCGTTATACGTACTATAGGCAGTGTGTAATATCCTAAATCCTTTTTTGTGACTTCCACGGGCAGCTATAAGTTGGACAGAATGTTCTTCATCTCTTAGCATGCTGCATTTGCGTGGACTGTATGCATGTTATTTGTGGGTTGCTTTTTCCATCTGTTCTGTTAAATAACCCAAGTTAGCTGATTATTTCTACTAGTTGTAGTGTTATCCTCCTTGCTGTCACTGTACACTATCGATGCTTATATTCATAGATGTAGCCATATCTTTTAATTTTGTATTGTTTATGTTCAGTCTGTTCTTTTCACTTTCATTGGTTGTGATGTCAATCAATTTCTACTATTCATTTTTATGTCTTGCCATACGTACTATGGTTATCAGCCATCCATTCCATCCATCCATCATGTGCCATGCCGATAAGCGTGGGCGGTCATGTTTCGCCATCTCACTTGATCACCAGAGTCGTGGATCAGCTCCGTGTTTCTGTCTCGACCATGCCAAGTGGCCACGCCATCCAGATATTTACTTCTCGGTCTTCCCTTTGGTCTCTTCCCTTCTATCTTGCCAGTTGCCACCAAGGTCTCCAATTCATTTCTTCTCATAACATGCCACACACAGAAAAAATATTGACCGTCCACGTCTAATGTCTCTAATCAGTTTACGATCTTGATTTGTTTCTTGAAGGACTTGTTCATTGGTTTTTCTGTCTGTCCATGGTATTCTTTGCATTTTCCCCAGAAACCATATGTCCACAGTAATCAGATGTTTTTTTCAGCTTGTCTGCTCATTGCCCACGCTTCACATCCATACAAAAGTACAAGTTCTATGTAGCACTTCAACACCCTTTTTCTCGTTTCAATTGATATCTTTTTATTGGTCAATATGGTTTTCATCTTGCAAAAAAAGGCTACCTTCGCAATGGCAATTCTTGTCGTAATCTCTTCAAGGTATCTCCGATATGATATTATGATTTTTCCGAGATAACTGTACTGATTAACATGTTTAAGAATATGCCCATTTACTTGTATATTACATTGTAGTATTTCCTTCTTACCAGTGATGACAGTAATCTGTGTTTTCTTACAACTCAATTCTAACCCTAGTTGTTCACTGTGTGCAACAACCGCATCTACTAATGGTGCACGCCATGTTCATTGTCTGCAATCAAGACTGTATCAACTGCATTTCTAATGTTATTGATATATCGTTCCCCAATGATGATTCCTTCCATATATTCTATATTTCTGAAAATATTTTCACTGTACAGGGAAAAAAGATCTGAAGACATTACACATCCCGGTCTCACACCTCCCTTAATAAGCTGATATTGACCTACTTCATTATCAATTCTTATGGCAGCTTGTTGTTTCCAATATATGGTTTTTACCAGTCTAAGGATTTTTCCCATCAATTTGTAGATCTTTAAGCATCTTTATAACGTCGACATGTCTCACTTTATCGAAAACGTTTGTGTAGTCAATAAAGCAAAGGTGTAGATCTTTGTTTACTTCTATAGAACGTTCAATTACTGTTCTTAGTATATATACAACATATACTGTACCCTTGCCTTCTACAAACCCACATTGTTCTTCTCATTTTTCAGGTTGAATTCTCTTCCTAACTCTTTGCATGATAATTCTTAGCAAAATCTTCGTGATGTGACTCATATTAATTGTTCGATATTGATCACATTCCAAGGCTCCTGAATACTTTAGGATTGCGATAAAAACAGAATTACATAATTTATGAGGTATATCTCATATAACGTATTCAGCAGTCTAGCAACTTTATCTATTCCATGTTTTTCTAAGGCATTAATCATTTCTGTTGTGATGCTGGTTATCAGCATCCCACAGTTAAGCTATGCTATTCTACAACATATAATATAGTGTTTCCTAATTCTACAAACGAAATATACCTTAGTTTGCTGGTTAGTCGCGGTTCCAACTTCATGGCAACGAGTCAACCCGTAATTACTCCGCTCTGCGCCAGTAAAAATCACACAAAATGTTCCTCACTGTTACTAGAAAACCATCACAGGCATTACTGCATACGACAAACCTGTCACCCGTCATTTTAATGAACATTCACAAGCAACAGCGGAATGACGAACAAGCATTCCACATGAAATCCACAGCTGACAGTGGCGATTTAAGCACTTAACTCAGTAGCTGGGGGATGAACCATGTACTGTAAGTCCAAATGAAGAATGAAGAAAATGCATCTCAAACTATGGCGAGAAGAAAACATTTCAAGGCCTTAACGGTTCGCCAGTCAATTCGCCATATGGTACCAGGAGATCAGAAGACAACTGATGCAATTGAATAGGTGGACAACTGAATTATATATATACACATTTCAATTACACTCTCTAATGTTCTTAATGCCGGTCTCCCTGGCTAAGGGCTTACTGACGCGATTCGTTATCCACCGCTTACCCGAGTTCGAAACACAACTGCGACCGAATTGGCAGCAGACCCCTTCGCTCTGGGTTTTAACGTGATTGTATGGGAGCCGGTCGTTCAGAAAGCAATTTCAAACTACTGAACGTAAACTTGCAAGACATCACCAACAGCAGTAAAATACTGGTGTTGACAGCGATGTCCCTGTAAATAGGATATGCAAAAAAAAATGTTCTTAATGGACCGTTAGAATATATACACAAGTGATTCTTTATATGTTACATATTTTTTAAAATAATATCATCACATACCTCGTAATGCAGATTGTCTATGCATTTTGCATCTATTCATTAAGATGTACTTCTTTGCAATTCAATGATAACGTTTTAATTATGAGTGTGAACTCTTAACCTGTTGTAAAGGTCGCGTAACAGATATAAAATAACATGTAATATTAACAAATGTAATAATATCAATATCATAGTTCTCAAAACTGTTTAATTTTTCCATGCTTTTATTGTCTGGTCCTAGGGCTTTTCGCTTGTTATTTTCTTTTGATGTATTACTTCTCTTAATTTTGCTGCCAAAACAGATGTGGCACCACCTATTCTCTGAGGTTTACGTCTCATATTTTGAAATACCACTAATAAACATTGTCCATTGTGTAAATTCTTATTTGTTTCCATTAATACGTTTACTTCTTTTTGATTTCAGATATCCGATAGTTTTGTTCTTCGTCGAGTTAATTAGACGAATTCTTTGTTCATTGCTATTGTATTTATTATCTTTACTATTTATTTGAATTATTACACATAAATAATGCAGTCATCTTTCATTTGAATGCTACACTTTTGTCTTATATCTATACCATTGTCACCTGCGTCATGTAAGCCATGCAAACGTGGACACCCGTGGTTTTCCATCTCATACAAATACCACAGTCTTGGATCGATTCTGTCAGATATTGGAGGATGTTTTTAATTTTTTTGTTAATTTTGGGTGAATATATTCTGAAAAGGTAAAGAACAAATGTATAATTGTTCAATGTAGTCACCACTGCGTTCAATGCAAGTCCTCCAGCGCCGATGACGTGCTTAGATTCCTGCAGAAAAAGAATCTCTTGGTAGCGTGTGAAACCACTCGTGCACCACGTGCTGTACCTCTTCACAGAAGTCATGCAGTTTTGAAACTTCATACTAAACTCATCTACTTACTGGACTGACAGGCATACATCACCATACTGGACCTTCATTCGCCGATGGACATTTATAGGTTTCATCCCTTCACTGATCAAATAACGGGTAACAGAACGCAGTTCTTCTTTGATGCATGTCAAAAGTCGGGGGGTCATCTTTAAACATACCTTATGGCGTCACAGTGTTCATCTGTACCATGATGTCACGGGCTAAACCTTCTTGACATTCTGAACAACAATATGACAGGTTACAAGACAATGGCATAGGTATTGTAATTTCTATCACACTTTTAAGGTTGTCATTTGAAGCCTAATCGGAAGTATATGTTTATAGCAAGTATGTGTGTTGAGAAACACTGACAAGTCAATCTAACCAACAAGCCATCAAGAAGCACGTCAAACAACATCTGGCCTACCTGCAGTGCACAACGGTGGGCTTACTAGTGGCAATAGAAGCCAACCTTTGCTCGAGATCCACCAATCCCCAAGCAGTTGTTGGGACATCTTTGTCTGGCCAGTTTGTGAAGTGGAAATGTGTCAGGATCTGCATAGGCTGAGATGTCTGAAAATTATATTTCAGTTACGTAGTTTATATTTAAAAACAAGCAAATTTTTCTTAATATTTATTTAAAAAATACAATTCGAGACATGCTGTTTTTGTGTGGTGTGGTATTGACATTAACTGCTTTTCTATAGTCATAGTGAAAGAGTAAGCTTGGAATGTTTAGTTAAAATCTATTCCTGGGTAAAATACACGCAACAGCTTTAAACAATGTAAAGCATGATGCATCATGGCCTTCAATGTATTTAAACACCTACACTCTCCAGATAAAACATTGCTAACCTAGGCTTACAGACAACCAGTCTGTATATATATATATATATATATATATATATATATATATATATATATATATATATATATATATATATATCGTTCATTTGAAACCCGTTCCATTTGCTTTATTACAAGTGCATGCAAGAAACATTAACATGAGTAGTAGAATTAAACAAAGCATTTATTTTGAATGAATTATGCACCATGGGTTGTTCAGAAGAAGTCGCCATAGGCATTAAGGCAAGCATCCCATTGCTTAGATAGGCGGCGTATGTCGTCCGCAAAAAAAAAAAGAATTGTGGTTGCTCACTGAACCAAGTATTTACCGCGTTCATTACTTCTGCATTTGTGTGAAATCGTTGAACCTTGAGACTTTTTTTTATAGATCTGAACAAACGAAAATCACATGGTGAAAAATCAGGACTATAGGCTGGATGTTGCAACATTTGTCCCTTCTTCCAAGCTAATGTTTCCAGCACAATCTTCGCAACATGCGGATGAGCATTATCGTGCAACAAAATCACACCGCGAGAAAGCATGCCCGGTCGTTTATTCTTGATAGATTTTTGCAGCTTGTCTTGTGTTTAAAAGTAGCGGGTAGAGCTGATATACAGGTTCTTTAAAGTCGGTCAACAATAGCCCTTCATGGTCACAAACATGTGCTCAGCATAACCTTACCAGCGGAAACCTGTAACTTGAATTTTTTGGCTTTTGGTGATCCAGCATGCTTCCATTGCATGCTCTCTCTTTTGCTGCTCGGCTCAACGTGGTGACACCATGATTCATCGCCTGCCACTATGCGGAAGAGAAATGCATCACCCTCCACTCTGTAACGCAGCAAGATTGCCCAATCGCCGCGACCGACGTCCGTCAATCGATGGGACCCGAACGATCAGGACTTCTCACTGGCAAGGAACACCAGGCCTCCTAAATCCAGTGAGCAATAATAACTTGATTATGTGGTTGTTTCGGGATTTGAAATTTAAATATTGAGCACAACCCACTACTGGCAACGCCGATCGCATTCCGGTATGAACCTAAGGCCTATCCACCGGAATGCGATCGGCGTTGCCAGTAGTGGGTTGTGCTCAATATTTAAATTTCAAATCCCGAAACAACCACATAATCAAACAACAAAATAAATAAATTTACAGAGCATTGCAGTCAACACCAGCATTTTTAGCTGCTGTTGATGTCTTTCCGTAAGAAAAAACGCGACGCGATCAGCTGCCGAATCTCGCTCTACTGTGTTTTGTACCTGGGTATACGGGATTACGAACAGCGTCCTTAACCTCTTTGTCGGGGAGACAGGCATATAACAGTCTGTCTGTCTGTCTGTCTGTCTGTCTATATACCGCTGGACTCCGTGACCTAAAGGCTTGCAAACGTGATACGAGAGCCGCTTACCATATGTTCAGAACGCGGCGGAGACCAATTTGGCTGCAGCCAGTGTCGCAATGGGATTTTAACGTGTTGATATTGGAGCCAGTCGTTCAGAAATCACTGGCAAACTAGTGAACGTGAAACTTGCTAAGACATCAACAACAGTAGTCAAATGATGATGTTGACAGCGATGTCCTGTAAATAGGATATTCATCCAAAAAAAAAACGTATATACCATATACTGTTGTTTCTCTTATTAAAAGTGAGAAACATGCACACATCATTATTATTCTTTAACACATGCTCTGACCTAATTATACATTTTACATCGGTAGTAAAATATACAGCCTTTATTGCAAATGTATGGCTAAATTTGTTGCATGCATATTATAGACACTGGCACTATACTTTTAGTCTGGGACGGCAAAGCAAATCAAATAGACTGGTGTAATGGTTTATTATTGCAAGATCTGACTTAATGGAAATAATTCAAATGGTCTCAAATAATTCAAATGAGAAACTGACACACAAACATTAATATTTCGGCTTAGAACTGGCCTACAGAATTGAATAAGGTACCGTTGGCATTGTTTTTTCAAGAGGTATCCAACCATGTAGTTATAAAATTAAAAATCAATTTAGAAATGTTACTAAAGTGGTTAGTTTTACTGTCTACGTCTAATTTCTCTAATCAGTGTAAAGTGTAGCCTACCATGCATGTCGTAAGAGGCGACTAAGGAGGCTTGATGGTTCCGTCGCCCTGCTACTGAGTGAGTGCGTGGCGCGACACTGTGAGCTGTGGGTTTCGTGTGAAATGCTTTTGAATCTGCCCGAGGTTTTTTGGAACGTGACTGCATGTTCAGAGCGATGGCAGCTGGCTATGTCCCAGAGTTGACCGGTTTTTGCCTTATGCAGAAATGCGTGGCTGCTGGGCTTCTGGTTGACTGCCACTACTGTATTTTCGTGGACTGTGTAGGTGAACATCTAGGAAACATCCAGATGGAAAATGACTGCCGATTCCATCAGAGATGAACTGGATGTTTCGTGGGGGACAATTGTGTTGACATTCTGGCGGCGGCATTATGCACAGTGTATCTGTGCGGGCTGTTGTTTGTCGAGACTCCTGTCTTTTCCACTTTTCACATTGGGCAGTGGGGAGCATTTTGTGTGATATTCACCGGCACAGGAACGGAGCATAATGGGGATGAACCGTTGCTGTGAAGTTGGAACCGCGGATAACTAACTAACTAACTAACTAACTAACTAACTAATCAGTGTAAGATTTTAATTTGTTAAATGTAGGACTTAGTCATTGGTTTTTCTGTCTGTCCATGGTATTCTTTGCATTCTCCTCAGAAATCACATTTCCACAGCCATCAGATGTGTGCCAGCTTGTTGGCTCATTGTCCAAACTTCACATCCATACAAAAGTACAGTTCAATGTAGCTCCTCAACACTCTTTTTCACGTTGCAATTGAAATATTTTTATTTGTTTGGTTAATATATCTACTCCAATTTCTCCCAGTACTTCTGATTATTCTACTGTGATTCTATTTTGGCCCCGATATTTTTCATTTTTTCATATGTTCGATGGCTACATCTTTTAGAATAGATGGGCCTTAATGTTACTTTCTTCTGTTAAGCTGTACCTGTCTTCATCATATAAATTCCCTTATATATTCATTCCACCTCTTCATTATAGCAGCTTCTTCCAATAATGTTATCACTGTTTTTGATTTCAAACACCCTGTATTTACTCTTATTTTTCTTCCTTTAAGTTCACTGATTTGTTTATGCATATTGTGTATATATGTAATAGAATTTAATTCAGTGTTATTGCACTGCCCATTTAACCAACTTTCTTTTGCCTTAACACATTTCTTTCTTATTTTTTTTTATCTTATCATTTTCTTGTTTGTCATTTTTACACTGTTTTCTTGTGTCCATCATCAGCTTTAACATTTCTTCAGTCAATCATTTTGTCTGAGCTGTTTGGCTTCTCTTCGGTAATATTTATTTATTTCTTTGATGAATAGAGTCCCTTAACATTTCCCATTATTCGTTTATAGCCATTGCATTGTACCTATTTTCACAGTCAACCTGTATTGTTCTTGAATTTCTTTATCTACTTTCGGAACATCTTTATTAAGTCTCATGTTTATAACCACTTTTCGCCTCTCTTCAATCTTACTGTTATTTCAAAATCTTTTATTAATAATTATGTTGTGTAATACAAATAAAATTAGCAAGCATACGAGGAGTTCTTCGAAGACATCCATGATGTACTAAAAGAAATAGAGACGCAGGACACCCCCATAGTTATGGGAGACTTCAATGCAAGACTAGGACATTACAGAAGGGAACGGACATAGATAAACATCTTGGAGCTTTTGGTTTAACAATCTTCTTTGGCTTCCTGTTCTTGTTTGACCACCCCTGTTTTAATTTGCTGTTCTCGCAGTCTGGTCATTGTTGTAGATTCACAGTCATCACTTGGTTCACGCAAAAGTCTCACTTCTCGTAGAGCATTCAGAATATCAGCCTGGTCCATGGCTCGTCCGCCCTCCACAGTAGCCTCACCTGCGAGCTTGTCAGCCCACTCACTTCCTTGTACTCCTGCATGCCCTGGCACGAAGATGAAACTAATCTTAGCCAGCTGAGACCGCTCCAGATGCAGCAACCATTCTCTTCGGATCAACCCCTCCTCTATCCTCTTAATCATGTTCATTGAGCGCTAAGGAAACATGCCCTAATGAATGTCTGTGTCTCGAGCCATGTTATTGCTTTACTTACTGCCATGACTTCCATAGTCAGGCTACTTGTGGTTTCAGTGAAAGCACAAGAGTCCTCCTTCACAATTCTCCCTCCGGCCCGAGCCGTAAAGGCCATAAGCTTCTCACATGTCGGACGACCGAACCATCTGTGTAGATGACAGCATCACCGTCTAGCGAATTCTCGAAAATCAACGCTTGTACTTTAGCCTCCACAGCAGCCGGATTTTCTTGTCTGCATTTTCTATCTAGTTAGATGCAAACTGAAAAGGATGTGCAGAAATCTGTTGGCACTTGTACTCACTCCCCGTCAGGTTCTAAGTCCTCAAGTGAACATACCTATTGAAGAATATTCTCGGCTTGACCCATCCACGACCGTCCTCTTTTTATCCTCCTACCCTTCACCTTCATAATTTCACTATGCAGTGGATGTTGTGTATTTGCGTTAACTCTGAGGTTGGCGCCTGCTCTGCAAACTTGTATTCTCTCTTCAATGGTTGGAAAATCAAGAAGGTAGCGCATTCTCTGCATTATGGGTCTCTTGAATAATGCGCATAGCTTCATTCTGTATCCTTCCATCCTTTCTATCTGCTTACGGCTGAGAGTCAAGACTGCCATTGCATACTCAAAAACAGACATGACCAGCCCCTGGTACAGAAGACATAGATGGCGCTGCTCACAGTTTGCTGCCGCCATCACCCGCATCGCAGCCAAACCTCGCTTGGCCTTTGTTATCACCTGGTCTATGTGCTCATTATAAGCAAGGCTTCGATCAAACCGTATCCCCAGGTAATTCATTGCCTGCGTGAACAAGCATAAATCCTAACATGATGGAAGCAGTACTTCGAAAAACTTCTCACAATTCCATCAGATTCCACAGGAATTCAAGAAACAAATACAGATGACATAGAAGGACTAGAACTGGACATACTGAAAGAAGAAATTTGAGAAGCCATTAGATAGTCTCTTTGAATAAATCACCTGAACACAACGAAACACCTAATGAACTAATTCAAGTAGAAAATATAATTAGGAACAACATAGTTACATAGACTGTTTTCACCACGTTTGGGTAGAACAACAGACGACACGAGACTGAAATCGTCATAGTAATCCCAGTTTGGAAAAACAAAGGATGAAAAAGAAACTGCGCACATTACAGATGCATTTCCCTTTTGAGTCATACTGGAAAAAATGTTTAGCAAATTTCCGTAGAAAAGAGTACGACCTTCAATACAACCCGAACTTGGATTAGGAAAAACAAAGAATGCCATCTTTGCTGTTAGACAACTTATGGAAATAATCAATCAAATTAAACGAAACACTCTTCTTAGCCTTCGTCGACAAGGAAATTGCATTTGATAGAGTAGATAAAAAGAAGCTGTGAGAAATTCTTAAACTATATGGAATGAGTACACATCTTACAAACGTGTGTATATAATCATACAAATCAGTGAATGAACGGTAAGAACAAACTAAGAACACTCAGAACCCGTCACCATAAGATGCGGTGTACGACGAGTCTGTGTCCCGTTCACCCTCTTGTTCATATCCTATATAGACTGCAAATGTTAAGACACCAGCAAACAGAGAACGTAACAACACATCCTGATGAAAAGAACACAGAAGAAGAACCAACGGCAAATTATATCATTAAAGAACTACTCGTTGCTGACGATCAAGAAGTACATGTCCACATAACTTGTCTAAACTGTGTGTAGGGAACATAACATAAAAATTAGCACCAGTAAAACAGAGGTAATGACTATAACCAAAGAAGAAAAACACCCATAAAGAGTCATCTAACAGAACACCCACTGAAACAAGTAAAGAGCTTCGAGTGCTTAGGAAGTATAATATCATCAAATGCAAATCAGAAGATGAGATCAAAAATAGATGCAATATGGCAAAACAACTAAGTGGACAAATGGCACCAGTACTAAAGAACAAATAGGAATCAATAGATCCCTTAAAAAACACTCTACAGCGCACTATTTCTACCAACTCTATGCTACCAAAGCCAAATCTGGACAATGGTAGAAACAGAGAATAGAAAAAAAATTACGACAGAAATGAGATTCCTGAGAAGAATAGCAATGTATTGGGAAGTGAGAAAATCAGAAATGAAGAAATCAGGTCTCTAAAGTTGGGGTTATAGCAGCGCTAGATTTCATCAGAAAACAGCATGATAAATGGTTGGCTACATAACAAAACTATCAACTAACAGTATAAAACAACAAGCAATGATGTACAGACCAAAAGCAGAAGAAGACTCGTCCATGTAAACGAAAGACAGAAGGAATAACAGAGTCCATGGTAATATCGATATATGAAGCCCATAAACGGACACTCTCACGCTATGTATGCTTCACTTCGACACCGCAATGTACACAAGGAACATGACGAGATGATGATTATGTAATACCTTGTTGAGACACAGTCTTCTGACAGTGTAGTCAGCAAATACTTGTGTGGTTATCAGCTTCACTGTGATCTCACCAATGTTGATTTCACCATCGTTGGGCCAGTACTGCTCGCACTTTAACTGTAGAAGATTCTCTCAGTCATTCAGTGAATGGTTCGTCATTACATTCAGCACTGCAGCATTACCAGCACATTAATAACTGTGGCATTCATTATTTGTTACAATGTGTATATGTATATATATATATATATATATATATATATATATATATATATATATATATATATATATATATATATATATATATATATATATTACAGACTTACAAGCACTTGGAATCAACGACTGGCAAGAGAGGGTCCACCAGAGAGACGAATGGAGACGGATTGTATCTGCAGCAAAGAACCTCAATGACTCGGAACGCTGAAGAAGATATATATATATATATATATATATATATATATATATATATATATATATATATATATATATATATATATATATATATATATATATACTAGCAGACCCGGCCCGGCTTCGCCTTGCCCCTGGCAGGAAACATCTAATTTTTTTTCATATTCGGCCCTTGCTCCCGTTCCCGTTCCCAAAGCGGGGATCATCTCATTTAATTCATATTCGGCCCCAGCTCCCATTCCCGTTCCCAAAGTGGGGAGCATCTCATTTAATTGGGTAAAAGGAGTGGCGACAGCAGCAGCATCAGTAGAAGAAAAAGGAGGCAGAGGAGGAAGGAGGAAGAGGGAGGTGGAGGAGGGAGGAGGAGGGAAGAGGAGGACGGAGGAGGATGGAAGAGGAGGGAGGAGGAAGAGAGAGGAGGAGGAGGGAGGAGGAGGAGGATGGAGGAGGAGGGGAGGAGGAGGAGAGAGGAGGAGGGAGGAAAAGGGAGGAGGAGGGAGGACGTGAAGGGAGGAGGGAGGAGGTGGAGGGAGGAGGAGGGAGAAGGAGGAGGGAGGAGGATGAGGGTGGAGGAGGGAAGAGTAGGAGGGAGGTGGAGGAAGGAGGAGGGAGGAGGAAGGAGGAGGGAGGAGGAGGGAGGAGGAGGAAGAGGAGGGAGGAGGAGGGAGGAGGAGGAGGGAGGAGTAGGGGGAAGAGGAAGGAGGAGGGAGGAGGAGGGGAAGAGGGGGATGAGGGAGGAGGAGGGAGGAGGAGGGAGGAGAAGAGGAGGAATGAGGAGGAGTGAGGAGGAGGGAGGAGGAGGAGAGAGGAAGAGGGAGGAGGAGGGAGGAGGAGGGAAGAGGAGGAGGAGGGAAGAGAAAGGAGGAGGATGAGGAGGGAGGAGGAGGAGGGAGGAGGAGGGAGGAGGAGAAGGGAGGGGGAGGTAGAGGGATGAGGAGAAGGAGGGAGGAGGAAGGAGGAGGAGGGAGGAGGAGGAGAGAGGAGGAGAAGGGGGAAGAAAGGAAGAGGAGTGATTAGGAGGATGGAGGAGGGCGAGGAGGTAGGAGGAGGGGGAAGAGGGAGGAGGAGGAAGGAGCAGGAGAGGGAGGAGGAGGATGGAGGAGGAAGAGGAGTGAGATGGAGGAGGGGGAAGGGGAAGAGGGTAGGAGGAGGAGGAGGGTGGGAGAAGAGGAGGAGGATTATAACGCATATGTCTGTAGATAAAGCGAAAAGGTGGGTCTGTCTATCTATCTGACCCGGCGTGGCTTCGCCCAGCTCCTGGCGGGAGCGTCTCATTAAATTCATACCAAAAAAAAAATGGTTACTTAAAAGAATGTCCTTCCACACACCATCCATTATTTTTTTAATGAAAACTGTTTTTAATCACCTACATGACTGTACTGTAGATAACTTCTTTAAGCATAAAAAGATGAGTTACAATGTTATGCATTATGCATTACTGTTATGAAAACTTTGAAAATGCCTTAAATATTATATCATTATTTATTATAACTCATATGCCGGTAAATAACTATAGACAAAGAGGTTATAAATCTTTGAAAACCATGCAACAATATGACTATAATTTATATAGCAATGTTATTAAAAGTTATGCCCCTTGAAATAACGTTTCTAGAGTTAAGTCCCCTTGCTATATAGAAATTATAATGAAACATGAAATATTAAATAATATTGAGTAAGTAGCAGATGTTGCACTGAAAAAATATGACAGTTGGCAGCGCGGGAATGAGAGGAAGACGTGTAGAAAATTTCATCTCAATCAGATGGGCCGTTCGCGAACGCATAAAGGACATACAGACAGACATGCATACATATTACATCCTTTTTTATATATAAGATATATATATATATATATTATTACCTAAGTAAGGTTTAAGCAGAGAGCAACCAAATGAGAGAGGGATTACAATGTATTTACAAGGAGCTTGATGCTGGAACGATAAGCATCTACTTATTATGCCTTTTAGGCCTCAACTAACTCAAACTTTACTACCTCCTGCAGTTTCATCTATGCCCTCCCCACATTCTTCATCTCTGTCTTAATTTGTAACATTCCAAGTGCCAGCTCTGTACATCTTCCAGTGTGAGAACATCCTTCCATCTTTGTTAGGTAACCAATTTTACTTTTTCTGTTCTTCAGATTTGTTAATGATTCGATTGATTTTGTAGCAACAGATGAATTAGCCAGCCCAATGGCAGCCGCCATTAGTTGACTTTTACGGCATTCATGGTAAGTTGTAGTGTATTATGGTTAGCTTCTTTTATAGGCCCTTGTCATACACGGGCGATCATCAACCACTTTTGAAGATATTTGCTGCGAGAGACCGAGCATCAATGGGTTGTTGTTATACAGAGTGCTGTCATGTCGATACTTAGAACCAAAAATGCAAGATTATATAAAGTCAGTTCTTAAATATTGATTTATATTCTATGTATCCACTTTTCCTATTCTATAACAAATCTACCTATGATCTCATCTCACCCATAGCTCAGAAAGTGGGTCGTATTGGTGTCGTAATAAAAGCATCATCAGTCAGAGTCATATACAAACTGTCAACCAACATGTCCATGTGTAAAAACCTACATATGAAGGCGTTCAACTAATATATATGGGCTTTGAACCAACATATAATGACTATCAGAGACGCTACAGCCAGAAGTTCTGACGCCACCGCTCCAATAATTACCTACGATCCATTTCTTAATAGAGTCTGAAGCCAGGAATGGGCGTTTAATAGGCCACGATAAGAAATTATTGATCAACAAATACTGTGGCTGCAGCATTACACCATTGGTGAAGGTTGACAAGGTATCAGTGCACAAATGTAAAATAATGTTTATAATTCCTAAAGAATGATTAACTCTCTTGTCCACACAACCACACGGGTATGTGTTCAGCTACTCGATTTGCTAATTGTCATTTCGTATTCCTATTCATGGACATGGAGGAGTCCTGATAGCAGGATTAGAAACCAGATTGACTACATTCTGATTAGCAGAAGATTTAGAAACGCATTAACAATAGCAAAAACAGTTCCCAGTGCTGATTGTTATAGTAACCACAGATTACTCACAGGAACATTGAGGATAAAGTTGAAGAAAGTCAAGTATATAACAGGAAACACTAAATATGATTTGTGTACATTGAGTAATGACAAAGTAAATACAAAACAAATTCAACATAGAAGTACAGAACAGATTTGAAATTTTGTCTGATCTAGAGATCCTATTCCAGGATGTGGATGATCAATGGGAAACGTTGAAGAATTCAATCAATGTGGCTGCAGAAACAACCATTCCAAAATTAAATATGGTGGGTCGTAAGAAATGGATGACTGAAGAAATTTTACACCTCATGGAAACAAGAAGACTCAACAAAAATAATTCTGTCAAATATGAAGAAATTCACAGACAAGTCAGAACATTATGTAAGGAGGCAAAAGAAGCACGGCTTGAGGACAAGTGCCTATGAATTGAAAGCCAACACAACAGTCAAAATACCAAATTAGTGCACACAAAAATTCAGGAACTTACTAATAAAAGTACAAGTACATCAACAGGGTGTCTAAAAACTGAAGATGGCAAAATCATAATAGAAAAAGACCAGATTCTACAGGTATGGACAGATTATGTGAAACACCTTTATGATGATAACAGAGACGAACAGTATGATATTAGATTTAATAATGAAAGACAGCCAATTTTGGAGATGGAAGTTCGAAATGTTCTTAAGCATATGAAAGCTGGCAACGCCCCCGGTGCAGATAACATCACAACAGAAATTATTAAAGCTTTAGAAGAATTTGGACTAGATCAAGTCACCAGACTGCTGAACACATTATATGATACTGGAGATATACATCCTAAATTATGTAACTCTATATTTATTGCAATCCCAAAGAAATCAGGAACCTTGGAATGTGATCAAAATAGAACAATTAGTATAATGAGTCACATCACAAAGATTTTGCTAAGAATTATCATGCAAAGAATGAGGAAGAAGATACAACCTGAAATAGGGGAAGAACAATGCGGGTTTGTAGAAGGAAAGGGTACAGTAAATGCTGTGTATATGCTGCGAACAGTTATTGAACGTGCTATAGAAGTAAACAAGGATATACATCTTTGCTTTATTGACTATACAAAGGCTTTTGATAGCGTTAGACACGTCAGCATGGTGGATATGCTTGCAGATCTACAAATTGATGGGAAAGACATTAGACTTATAAAAAACATATATTGGAAACAACAAGCTGCAATAAGGATTGATAATGAAGTGGGACAGTATCAGCCAATTAAGAGAGGTGTTAGGCAGGGATGTGTGATGTCTCCAGATCTTTTTTCCCTGTACAGTGAAAATATTTTCAGAAATGTAGAAGATATAAATGGAATCAGCATTGGAGGACGAAACATCAATAACATTAGATATGCAGATGATACAGTATTAATTGCAGACAATGCGCAGGACCTGCAACAATTAGTAGATACGGTTGTTGTACACAGTGAGCAACTGGGGTTAGAATTAAATTGTAAAAAGACTCAGGTTATGGTCGTCAGTAGGAAGGAAGAAGTGCCACAATGTAATATACAAGTAAATGGAAATATTCTTCAACAAGTGAATCGGTACAATTATCTTGGAACAGTTATAACATCTGATGGGAGATGCCTTGAATAGATTAGAACAAGAATCGCAATGGCGAAAGTAGCCTTTAGCAAGATGAAAAACATTCTGACCGATAAAAAGATGTCAATTGAAACGAGAAAAAGAGTGTTGAGGGGATACATAGAGCCTGTTCTTTTGTATGGATGTGAAACTTGGACAATGAGCAGTCAAGCTGAAAAGCATCTGATGGCTGCAGAAATATGGTTTCTGAGGAAAATGCAAAGAATACCATGGACAGACAGAAAAATCAATGACCAAGTACTACAGGAGACAAATGAACATCGTAAAATGATTAGAGAAATTAGACGTAGACAGTCAAAATTTTTTGAACATGTTATGAGAAGAAATGGGTTGGAGAACTTAGTGACAACTGGCAAGATCGAGAGCAACAGACCAAGAGGAAAATACCTGGATGGCTTGGCCACATGGCATGGACGATACAGGAACACTGAGCTGATCCACGACACTGGTGATCGAGTGAAATGGCGATTCATGACCGCCCACGCTTTCCGGCATGGCACATGATTGATTGATTGATTGATTCCTATTCAAACCGCTTTTCACTCACACTGGAATTGATACATGCAGTGTGTTTTGGTATAATCACTGTGCAGACGAAAGGCTATAAACGTCCTCCTCGTAGATTTTTCACCATGTCACAAACCTTGGTCATAACATTACCAAAGAAAATGCATTTCGAATACTGTATTCTATCAACAATAAACGATTGCTTAAATATGGTGAGACCTTAACAGTTAGACTGTTAAAGCCTGTTTTCTGCAAACAGAAAGAGATTTTCAGCCGAAATATTATTCAGTTCAAATGAGATATAAGTCTGCAATATGCAGCTGACGATCTGCAGCGAAATATTACAGGCAATAAATCGTGTAACATATTGACTGTGGCTTAGACGACCAAAGCAATAAGAAAATATAATTTACCTTCCCGTCCTCTATTAAGTTGGTAAGCATGACAACGACTTCAACTTCTTGTTCCCAGAGCATGCGGACAAAGTCTTCTAAAATAATCTTCGTGGGGCCTGTCATTTACCCAGATGAATGTCAACAAATAGCGTGGGTTATTTAACGAGAACAATTTTATCTACTTACATTTAAACATAACAATTATGTTACATCACTAAATATAACAGAGCAATTCTGCTCGATAACTAACACTTAAACAGGGTGATTATAAAGTATCCCTCTGCTTAATCACTAATGTTTAGTTATAATAATTTGAATGCGTCCGTCTATCCGACCACTAACATGTAAATATAATAGTTTGATTGCGTCTCTATACTTGCTTAATAACATTTAAACATAACTATTTTAATGTGTCCCTATGACCCCTCACTAACATGTAAATATAACTATTATCATGTATCACTATGCCGGAACACTAACGTTTAAATATAATTATTATAATGTGTCACTATGCTCTGGCACTAATGTTTAAATATAACTATTATAATAGTATCACTATACTCGAACACTAGCGTGTAAATATAACTATTATAATGTGTCCCTACTCTCATCTCATCTCATCATGTTCCTCTTGTACCTTGTGGTGTCGAGGTTAAGTATAATCGTCGTCCTTATTGCCATGATCCGAAAATAGCTATGTAAATAGTTACCGAAAGACACGATGGTGATAGGACAGACAGATTCATAAATAGGCTGAGAAAAAAAAGAAGTAACAAGTGTTAGTAACTGAGAAACAGTTCAGTAGAGACTGAATCATGAATTAATATGAATAGTAATCAGCCAGGACGACCATATGACAAGACCTAATGCGGGCATCCACGGGTTTTAATTGTATTCGGCCAGGAGACTTGTCAGCGTTAAGATCGTCTCTACAGAAACTGACTGTGTATATTTTCTGAACAAGACTGAGAAGAAGGGGATGGGGAAAGGTGACTAGGTCAGCAAGCAAGGCTTTACAAACAGCGCATGCATTGTCGACAGTATGATCGAAAGTCGAGTTAAACTATAAAGCATTAGACAGTATTAAAATGACGATGTGTAAACACCACCAGCTCGATAAAAGGGAAGTCAAATATGGACATTTGTAGTTAATGTGTTCATATTCTTTAGGACAATCAGTAAGTAGTGCCTGTGTAATAATTGCTTCTTAGATGTTTGAGCTTGACAGTGAGAGAATGGCGTTCACGCTCTCGACAACAGGGTCACTCACATTCTCAACTATTGACTTCGGGTTCAGATGGCCACGCATGTAAACACGATACAATGCGGATTCGTACAGTAAGTGAGGCGTGACATTGTGGTTTGTATCATCGTTGTTGATTATTAAACTTTTAAGTGTCTGTGACGCAATCGTTGTCAAGTCATTTCATCTCACCTGTGTCATACTTAATATTGTCAAAGGTTATTTACAATAGAACGAGCCAAGTAACAACAGTATGATACCTATGCCCGAGCACTAATGTTTAAATATAACTATTATAATATTGCCATTATGCCCGAACACTTACAATTAAATATAACTGTTATAACGTGTCCCTATGCCTAATCACAAACATTTAAATAAAACAATTATAATGTGTCCCTATGAAAATGACATAAACACTACCATTTAAATATAACTATCATCAGGTGTCATTATGTCCGAACACTATCGTGTAAATATAACTATTTTGTGTCCCTATACCCGAGCACTAACATTTAAATATAACTATTATAATAGTGTCACTAATGCTCGAACACTAATATTCAAATATAACTAGTATAATGTGTCACAAAATCGAACACACTTTTAACTGTTATAATGTGTCTATGCCCGATCACCAACATTTAAACAGACCAAGCTTAGCGAATCTTTCTATTTAATCACTGATATTTAAATAGAGCAGTTCTAACGAGCCTTTAAGAGCGATCACTACAATTTCAATCAACCAGTTCTACTGTAACATGCCTAACTAGTAACATTTAAAAAATGTCAATTCTACCGTGTCTCACTTTGCCCGATTACTATCATTTCAACAAAACAGTTCTACCCGATCACTAACAGTTAAATATTACAATTATAATGTGCCTCTGTGCCCGATTACTAATGTTTGAATATTACAATTCCTCTTTGTCTCTCAGCTTGATCAGCAACGTTTTCAAAAAGAACAATACACTGTGTTTCTAAGCTAGACCTGTAACATTTTTTTTTTTTTTTTAAACAAAACGCATCCTCCTAATGTAACACCATCGACAGACCAGAACTCTCTTATTATTGATTGTGGCGTTTTAAATACACAACAAGCAGTGTTAATGTTCAGCTCGATAAGAGTGATACAATACATGGCTAAATGTAATGTACATTTTCCTTTTTAATTCTAATTTTACGTTTATGTAAATGTTATAATTATATGTTATAAAACAAATTAACGACTTGCCTTGTGAAGCTATAAACTGTTTCTTCTGCAGATAACCCTGAAATAAACAGCAATGTAATACAAGTAAAGCAAAGGACCACTAGTCAAGTAATGAGGAGTAGTCGTTATATGGTTGGAGCCACATATTTATTTTACACATCGACACGAATTGTGTGGTGTTATACATATGCTTTGCCTTTACTTATGACAACTATGTTAGCCTATATCTCCCTAGGCACTGTGTCGAAGGAATTAAAAATATAATTCTTAATCCATCATAACGCTTTCGAAACACAGATGCCGGCGATTTGGAAGCAGACTGTCTTGTGTTGGTTTCCCTACAGTACTATACGTGCCGGTCGTTCAGAAAGCAATGGTAAACTACTGAACGTAAACTTGCCCTTGAATCACAGACAGCCAAAAAACAAAGTGCTGGAGTTGACTGCTACGTCGTGTAAAGAATATTTAACTAGCATTCTCTCCCTGAGAGCCCTGGGCAATGAAACAAATCGCCGAATCGAAGGGTATTCGAACACATCACCACCAGATCGAGAGACTAGTATGTTAGCCTCTGTACCCCCAGAGCTCTTCGACTGCATTAAGTAAGTGCAGAAATGTATGGTTTCATACTTCTTGCGATGAATGTCACACGGATACGTGACATACAGTTATCATCTTTTACTTTACGTGCCAGGTCTGGGCAGACATCGGCGATCATGACTCTCCAATCATATTTGTCCACTAATATTTTTTAAACCACTTGTTTAGCTTATAGTATTACTTGTTGGTGCTGGTGTTTTCGAAAAAGGTATAGGAGCCGGTCGTTCAGAAAGCAATGGCAAACTACTGAACGTAAAATTTGACCAGGAATCACGAACAGCGTAAATGCTGGGGTTGACCCCTACGTCATGTAAAGGACATGCAACTTAAAAAAAATTACTTGTTGCCTAGGGTAAATTTTCAACATACATTGTCCATGTCTCCCTCGGCTTCTCTTGTCTAGAATGTTCACACATAAGGCTAATTTCTTAATACGAACTCTTCTGTGATATATCCCATAATGTAATTTCTCATTTCCGTACGGTTTTGACAAGTGATCTTGTAACACCTTTAGATTACGCTACGTCTGCGATTGTTTTTGTCTCTGACCACAACATTTTCAACATTCTTGGCAAAAACCACACCTCCACTGCCTCCCGATTTTTCTCACAGTCTAATCAGTTATCATCATCATCAATTTGAGCCAAGTCTCTACGCGTGGGTGGTCATGTTTCGACATTTCACCTCACGCGATCACAAGTGTTGCAGATCAGCTCTGTGTTTTTATTACGATTATGTAATCCATATATGTACTTCTCTGACTTTCCTTGTTTTTATCCCCTCAATCTTGCCAGTTGTCACCATTGTCTCCATTTTATTTCTTCACATAACGTGTCCAAACACAATATTGACTGTCTAGATCTTGTTTCCCTAATTAGTTTACGTTTAAAGTGTCGTTTGTTGGACTTGTTCGTTGGTTTTTCTATCTGGCCATGATATTCTTTGGATTTTCATCACTGCCATTGGATGATTTTCAACTTGTCTGCTCCATGTCCATGTTTCACACCCATACAAAAGTATAGTTTCATTGCAGCACTTCATAACTCTTTTTTTTTTTTTTTAAATCTTGTTGCAATTAACATTTGTGCATTGGTCAGACTGTTTTCCTTTTTGCACAACGCAACCTCTGCTATAGAGATTATTGTTCTAATCTCTTAAAGGCATCTTGCATCAGATGGTATGATCATTCCGAGATAGTTGCATCGAGTCACTTGTTTAAGAATATGCATATTTATCCATATATCACATTGCCGTGTATCTTTCTTCTAGAAGACGACCATAATCTCTGACTTCTTACAATTTAATTCTAAACCTATTTTTTCCCCGTGTACCATAACCGGCTCCGTGGCTAAAGGCTTGCGAACGCCGTTCGTGAGCCGGGTACCAGGCGTTCGAAGCTCAGCTGCGACTGATTTGTGCAGCAGACCATGTCGCGTTGTGTTATAACGTGCTGGTATGGAAGCCGGTCGTTCACAAAGCAATGTCAAACTACTGAACGTAACATTAGCCTAGTACATCAACAGCAGGTGAAAAATGCTGGTGTTGACTGCAACGTCCCATGAGGGATACGCAACAAATTGTTTTGTACTATAACAGCAACTACTAAATGTTGCAGATCCTTCTCGTTGTCTGCAAGCAATACTATATCATCCACATATCTAATATTGATGATATGTCCCCCAATGACGTAATCAGTCATACGATGCAATCAACAATAAGATTATATGTGTATACTTTGTGAGAGCGAAGGGGATTGACTTTAAAGTATAGTATCGTCCTCAGACGCAAGTAAACTTGATATGAGTCATTCTGTGGACTTCAAAAGTTATAAATCAAAAAGAGTAGGTAGAATAAATATGTCAACATTAGAAAACTACCCACAAAATAGAATATTTATAGCATGTTTGAATCCGGTATACATACACATTGGGACCTTTGATGACGCCTTTGGCGGTTGCGCATTATTGTGAGATTATCCAAGTCCTATGCTATCCAAGGTATTTGTGTGCAATGGAGACTGTCCTAGACAATCCCAAATGCACAGTTTGAGATAATTGTTTTTTACTTTATATGTGGACCATTGTGCATACCCTGGAACGGACTGGCTATGGTGCTAGCTTCATGTTTTTTATAGACAAATAGCACGTGATACATGGTGTGATAGATACCATGCTGTCCGCCCATACTTCCCACAACATTTTCTGGAACTAATTTAGTGGGTTGACCTGGGAGCCCAAGTCAATTTGAAATATACGCATCGAATGAAGATTTGATAACATGACCACCCGGTTGGCAGACAAGTGTGCTAGCAACTGGGCCAAGTCGCCATTTTCCTTTGTTTGTGAATTGCATGTCATTTGCAGGGCATTGCTATTGTCGCGAAAAATAAACTTGAAAGTTTCGATCGATGACAAACAAGACCCGACATTCGTCTGCAAAAGCAGGCAACCCTTTGATGTTGTATAGACTGGGGAGCAAAATAAGACGCGTCGAAATGTCTAACCCCGGTCGGCATTTTGTTAACATGTTGTTGCTCGAGAAACGTACACTGGCGCCATCCGTCTGCAAGGCGGGAGTCAGCCTTTGAAGTGATAGACGGAATGTCTGGCCAGACATCGGATGGAGTCTTGTGATGTGGAGAAGGTCTCTAGATCACAGACAGGAGACAATTTCCCAGATGAAAGGGGACACCAGCCAGATGTTCACATTGAGTTGGGAAAAATACAGAGAAAAATAACTTCTCGACGCCTCTGCGTCTAGACAATTTGATGACGTCACTCCAGATATAAAACCAGTTGAAGTAAACAAGTTGCGTTAGTCGACCAAGATTCTGAAGTTTTAAGGATCGGTGCAGTTTCCGAGTTGTGTTACCTGAAAGAGACTATAGTGTCAAAGTGTTGATAATGTATCGGCGGACATAGATCCAGTCTGGGATTGCATAGTCTCAATTATCAACCGGAATAGGCATATGGTATTCTATTAATCATATCTAACTTAGAGTATGATTAGGAATAGAGTACAGTACTGTGCGGTGATATAATGTATTATAGGTGCGGTGATAGAATGTTCTATAAGTGCGGTGCTAGAAAGTATTATAGGAGCGTCGGCACTAGTGTCCTATTGTATGGCTTTAACTAGCTTGTGTGATATATCATTTTACTCGGGGAGTTTAGGACAATGTAGTGGGATAATAATTAGAGAGATTGAGGTTGGTTGCGAGGGAGGAGGGGAATGTGAAAAGGTAGGATCTTCCAGTAGGGCATCTGCTGGGTTTCTACCCGTTCCTTTATTCTTTCCTGGTGTTGCCATGTCTAAGACCAATGTGATGAGCTATTTGGCCTGTATGACAGAGATCGGATCTCTGTTATAGATCTGAGTGCTGCTATTGGCCTACACTCACCTAATTACGGTCAGGATTGAGTTGCTCTCACCATGATGTTCTCTACTCACAGGCTCCAATCGAGTGTGCGATGATTTATTACGAAGAAGCAATTTCAAAGTTTTATACAATGATGGCTCGCGGAATGAAGACAGTGGTTACTGAGAGGCTTTTACACGGGGCTCAGAACCTAGTTGGTCTGCAGAAACCTGGCTTCTGTTGAGCCGGACTTGATGAACATAAGTATTGTGTTTACTGAGTGATAAGTTTCATCACCGAAGATTCATAACTCATATACCAAGGACACACACACACACACACACACACACACACACACACACACACACACACACACATATATATATATATATATATATATATATATATATATATATATACACACACACACACACACATCTACCTAACCACATTAATAGGTTGTTTTTAAAAGATGGGGGAAATTTTATAGTCAGAGACTTGTGAACAGTAGATTTTCCCAAGTGACATTTCAGTTAATTGAAAGATTCTCTGTTCAACAAACATTATTAAAGAGAGTAACTTCACCGTGTTTGTGAGAGTGAAGACCAAGATCGAACAGTGTCTATCTGATGACCAGCATCCTATTTGTTCGAGCAATATAGGAGAAAGTCGTCACGTGGACGGAGAAACATTTTCTGAGTGAGGTTCACTGTCCGGAATACATGGTGCTGTTGTGTGCTCAGCACAGTGATGTAACAGACTTTGCTCCTGATTCACTAGTCTGAGTCTACATACACATTAGAATATTCGACACACATTCTACACATTACACACACCCACTTCTCACACACATACTCTTTGTTTTAATAAATTAATAGTTGTATTTATTTGTTAAAGCTAGAGTTGTTGAGTATGTTGTGTTGGGGAAGAATGAGAGGGGGCATGATCTAGGGGTGAGTGAGAGTAAGAAAGAGGTGTCTACAGACTGAGGGAGTTTTGTGGACGGATTCTGGTGGTTTCTCTAGGACAATAATATTGGGTTAATAAAATTGTGGGTGTTGATTCCCCTCACTCCAGGGACGACACTAAAAGTAATAAAGAATTACTTACGACAGCTATCAACCTCAACCCCAGGTTGATTTTCTAGGAAATTTTACTTTATAGTTTGCCATTGCTCCCTGAACGAGAAGTTAACGTTAAAGTCTAAACTAACATGTGTAGAAAGCGGTACTGCTACCTCGCCATAATTGTACTGGAAGTTTAAGAGCTCGAACGCTCTTATCCCTTCGGTCACGTCACCCTCCTTCCCATTCTAATCTCTGGGTAATTAAAACAATCTTGTATCGATTACATAAAGATTGTTCGACTCCAGGTTATTATTAATAAGAAAGGGAAGATATGAACCCAATCATTGCTGGAGATTATACCCGTACTACTGTAATATTAAATGCCGCAAAACTGCATTGCCAGCACACGTTAACCATTGCACACCAAGAATCCGAAAATGTCCTTTATCTTCAGTTTTATTAGTGTTTTGTCAACGACAGCAACTGTAATAAGCATGCCTAAGCATGTTCATCCCATGTTTCCTTATCTCAGCAATTCTCTATTCAGGTTAGCTTAATTAAGCACCCCAACGCTCTCCCTTGCTAGTTTAATGAGATTTTCATAGGACGCCTAGTTTCCCATTTGACGTTGGGAATATTCAGTACAGACCGTGATATCTCATGTTGTGATCAAGCCAATAAAACCGTATTTTCTGCATAAATGTCAATAGTTGGCGATGTTCATCAGTGTCTCCTAGAACTTGTTCAATGAAATTGTTATGGTCCAACGTATTCTTTGCATCATGCCATAACACCACATCTGAAATGGTTCCAAGTTCCGCGTATAACTAACATGCAGTTTTCATATTTCAGAGCCGCATTGTGCTATGGGCCAGATATAATAGTAGAAGGTAATTAAATCACCCTGCTCACACCGTGAGAATTCAATAGGAATTTGAACACCTGAGCACCCGGCAGGAAGGAAAATGATAGGCCAGGTATGCATGATGATAATTCGTTTACGCAGTTCAATACAGATGCTCCTTCATGTTAGAAATTCTTGTTTCTCTCGATATACTTTTGATTACAAATATCCGTGTACCTCATTTCAGTTTCAAATATGTATCTTCCGTAATTATATACACCAGGTAGGTAAACTTCTTTACTCACTTTAATATTACACATTCGTAATATAACAACTTACATCAATGTATGAAGCATTAATGTAGTCACCGTGGTTCTTTAAGGTGTTAGTCTGTAGATGGACACGTGAATGGTCATCTGAAAATAAATAGTTACATCCCGTCACATTTTGCGATTTCAGGTTTTGTATTAGTATAACAAAGAAAGGTGTGATAAAGAAACATTGGTCATGTTACAGTATCAATTATGATGTATTTCTCATTACAATTTCGTTACTAAACTATGAGTGTATTTTCACCTTTCTAATTCTTCTTGAGTGTTTGCAAATTGTCCATTGCAGCCAATACCACGTTTACAATTTATGTGTATGTTTGTTTTTGAGCATATATAAATATCACTAATAAATTTGAATTTTCTAAGTTGTATTTTTGGATGAGGTTTCTGTGAGGTATGACTTTTCAAAAAAGTAATAATTCTGCTCTAGAACCCTATAGGTCGGATAAATTTTAAATAGAACGAAGCAGGGAAGAGAAAGCCTATCAGAAATGTTAAAGTTTTAAACTGTTCTTGTTATATGGGCATGCAAATAGTATATAGTATTCTCAAAATTATATAATGCAATTTACTGTATCTTTCAGACGTATAATAAAATATATGAAACATATTAAACAGTGGTTGTACAGCACTTTCAGGAAGGGTTAAAATTGTTTGCGGGTGCTCGCTGGCTTTTAACTCAAGCGTAGACTATACACATCTTTTTAATAGCACTGGACGTAATGTTGTGTATGATTAGCTTTCCCGATTACCAGTGTTCCTTGCTACCAGGAAAACATACTCTGACTTCAGAGGTAGTTGCAATTTACGTCCTTAAGTCAAGAACGAAAAGTTAACACTTTAGATCAACTGACTGATTTAAGGGATGTACCCGCTGCCTTGGCATCAGCTATCGGAAGTTTAAGAACGAGCGTTCTTATCTATTCGGCCATGCTGCCGTCATTAAAAGTACTTCATACCATAACACCACACACAGTAGGAGCATACTGTTCTAGTGGATATCTTTTCTCTACTTTTAATTCACACCAGTAGCATGACTTCATCATCATCATCAAGTGCCCTGCCGGCTGGCGTAGGCGTTCATGGCTCTCCACAGATCTCGGTCGTTGGTTTTCTGAATCACCTCTGCTGTTGATATTCCTCCATGCCACCTTCTCAATCGATACAGCATCATTTCTCGTGATCTACCCCTCAATCTTTCCAGTTGTCACGATGTTCTCCAATACCTCTCCTCTCATCACATGATCGAAGAAAGATGTTTGTCTCTTTCTTATTGTTGTATATAATGTTCTAGTTTCATGAGCCTGTTTCAGGCAGTCGTTGTTAGTTACTCTGGCAGTCCAAGGAATTCGCAACATTCGTCTCAGGAACCATATTTCTGTTGCTTCTAATTTCTTCTTAATTTGTTCATTCACATTCCAAGATTCACTACCATATAGCAAAACTGGTTCTACATAACATAGAATTTCAGCACTCTCTTTCTTACATTTAGTGATAGTAACTTATTGCATAAGATACTCCTCTTTATCGTTTCTTTACTTATTCAGTCTATTCTCGCTGGTCGCGAGATCCGCACAGTGGAAGTATGGGAGATTTGCTTGCAAATAGACAGGCAATATCTCCTGCGGTAGCTATGGCGGACCTATTCCCGCTGGTCGCGGGGACCGCTATAAGTCAGGTGGGGAGTCTGACGATAGTGCACGCTTTACACAGGTCCGGACACTTGTGACTGACAGATGTGCGCGCCCTCATGGTCCGGGCTCGTACAAGGCCCTCATCTGTGGGACATGGCTGAACGTCTCTAAGCCGGGTCCCTAGGGTGTCAGGGTCTGGCCATAACTCGCCACCGGCTCGTGGTGGTGAGGTCTCGGTGGATTGACGCTGAGCCGCCAGCGTCTGCAGCCTACCTTGTGCCAGACGTATTGGTTACCCATTCCTCTGGAATACACAAGACTAGGCCGAGAGAGGGGTCATGTCGTTTGGGCATCACATGATCTCTGAAGCTCTGCCCAGACATTGTGATGGAATAGTGGCCACATTCCACTCACATACTTTAGTCTGTCAAGACTGAAAGGTGTCTACTACTAAGATACTCTTCATACTCTGCTCTTAACGTCTGTTGTACATCTTCCATCTGATGTTATAAATGCCCCTAGGTATCTAAAATTATCCACTTGGTTAAGAATGTTTCCTTCTATTTCTATGTCACATTGTGGTGTCACAATTTTCTTTGATATCACCATTGTTACTGTTTTCTTGATACTCAAGGAGAGTCCTTTCCTTGCACGCTCTGTTACTACAGTGTCCAACAATTGTTGTGGGTCTGTTGATTTATTCGCCACCAATACTGTGTCATGTGCGTAGTGCATATTATTGATACCAAAGCGCAAGTCATTCGTTCTTCATCAAATCAAAGATGCAATGAATGAATGGTCCTCATCATTCGTGATGGACGAACATCCATTATTTATATTATAACCTTCAACTACTGTTCCTGGCATTTCTTTGATCTCTCTCATTATTACTTCGCTATATAGGGAGAAGAGATCTGGAACATGACTTGCCAGTAATAAAAAAAATAAAAAAACTTCCAGCACGCTATTGTGGAAGATAGAAGGGGCAATAAAACTTATACAAGAAATTGTATTTCTGAATAGATGTTGACACAGAAATTATACTAAAGTCACGCGTGTTAGACTCAGATTCCGCTAGCAATGTTACGTCATTGCTGGTTATAAAACATTTGTTATAGTCCATGCTGTGTGGTGTATGTTTACATGCCTTCTATCCCGTGTACCGCTAATAGTTTCTGCTATAGATGTTCATCTGCGCCATAATGTTAAACTGCCCAACATAGTCTCCCTTTCTTCCCCCTCTCCCCGCCCGCCTCTCCTCTCCACGAATTTTCCCATTGTGACGACATACATCAGCTTTCTCCTTCTCATGACGTGTTCAAAGAATGTAGACTGTTTTCTTCTGATGCACGTCTGTGTGTTGCCGGGGCCCCTACGGGGGAGCAAAGAATAGTAACACTGTTGCCTACCAAATCAGCAGACAGCTGAAAGATGCTGCTGTTGACAGCGATGTCCTGTAAAAGGATATGCGAAATAAAAAAAAAAATAAAAAAACCACAATGTAACTAATCATTTCTGTTCAAATTTTAGATACTTTACTTCTCTCGTGTGCTGATTTGAAACAACAGACCTTCTTCCGGTGTAAAACGTCATTTACAGGGCATTAACGTTATGGCAGATACGCGAAATGAAACAAATAACGAACTGTAAACAATATGTCATTAAAGTGGCGCTTGGCAATCAAGCGTCAATCCCATCTGTCTCTAAAGTGGTGAATGGCAGTGAATAAGTTAAACATGTTGATGTCCTCTTAGGATATTGCAATCAACACCAGGTTGGTTTTCAAGACAATATTCCGTTCAGACGTTTCCCATCGCTGTCTGAATAAGAAGTCAACATATAATTATAACTGCCTGGGTGGGGAATGAACCCATTACGTCACCGGTTATTTGAGCATTAAACAAACCACGGTCTATAGACACTATATATTTCAAGCATTTTGTACCCACATGCGCTGATATGATTGTATCTGTTTTTGTTCTGATTCTCTGGACTATGGGCCACTGTCGTAGTCGCACTGTTGTTTGCTGGAATACGCTTGAGAAAAAAATCGTAACAAAAAAGATGATTATGCATTATAAATGTAATCATCAACACCCCCATCGTCATTATCATCCTTCACTTTATCATAATTATCATCATCATGCGTCATAACTAATCGGTACACAATATCATGTTTCCCCACATGCAGTTGTCCTCTGTACTCTTGATATTTTCTATCATAGATCGTCTTCAGTGCCACTCTGTTAAACCAGCATTGACTTCTTCAGTTGATCTTTCCATATATCATCAATGGTTCTGACAAATTGCATTGGCATTCGTGCATCTCAGCAGATCTTTGACCTTGATGTTCTGATTCTATTTTATTGAGGACATAGCTCCATTCTAGTCTCAGTGCATCCAGCATCTTTTCTCTGGTCTAGCCTCTGACCTTTCTACAACTGATGTTTCCAGTCATCATGATGTTTTTAATCGTCTTCCTTCTCATTATTTCATCAAAGAAATTGTTTGTCGCTTTCGTATAGTAGCATAATACTGTTCTACTTAGGGTAGCTTCTTCCAAGCAATCGTAGTTAGTTACACAGTCAAAGGCATTCGAAACATTTATCGCATCTGTAACAGTATAGAGGTAGGGGGAGAGTTAATAGGAGAGAATAGAACAGTGATGCACAAGTATAAATTGGGAAAGTAAACTAGAAGAGAAAAAGGGGCACAAAAATGCACCAAGAAATTATCACGTCAGAAAGTTTGGGGTAGCAACAGAAGCTAACAACAACAGAACAACGTAAACATTAGAAACCAAGACCAGATCTGGAGCAGACGTGTAATTGAAGTCTCTATCATTCACTGACCCCGGGACTATATATGATTGGAGTAGTTGGGTAGGTTAATTTGTGGCTGAATTCAGAGTAAGATAGTGAGTATCGAAATTTCCTGTTATAATGCTCAGTAAGCTGTACCAGGATTAGCGTCATGATTAGAATCATGTTATGTTTTTCACCTTCGTCAAGGGTCAGTCGTGCTATTCTAAGGCACTGTCATGATTGTTGAGAATATCATGTTTTTGAACTTATCTGTTCAGCAAGGAATGAATAAAAGCTAATTTAATCATCATCACAGTCTTAATTGGGAGCTTTTCATGTTTATCCGAAAGATGATGGAAGATGAAAGATTTGAACGACGTTCAGCCCTCTACTAGGTCCTTGGAGACTAACGATTCAGAACCCTATACGATCGTGCTGTACGGCTAGAATCAGAATCAGAACAATGCAGTTTTGAATGGAGAGATTCCTGAAACCTGGGTGTCACATGAAGACCTTGAAGTACACAAGTCGATGTATCTAAGCGAAGTCAGGGGAAGCGCTCCGGCACTGTTATACATCAGCCCATCAGTGTTGCCTAAAAGATCTTCTATTATGTTTGTTCTTGATCCATAATTCAATGTTGTACAGCAAAACAGATCCTATACAACAATTCAGCACTCTGTTTCTCTCATCCAATGGTGGTATTTACACCATAAAATTGCATATCTCACACATACTCTCACACACACTCACATGCACGCACACACATACAAATGGCGACGACGTGACGCGTTCATTCTTCGGGAGACGCTGTTTAGTGCTTTACGCTGTTTAGTGTTTTACGCTGTTTAGTGTTTTAATGTTGGTTATGTTGTGTCATTTCGTATTCGTTTATTGGAAGTGTTCAATAGAAGTCACGGAAGGCAGGTGGTATATGAAACTTTGAGGGCAGCCGACAGCTATTTGTTGGTTATGGTCTCAAGTTACACCACGGCAGACAGATAATCTATTTCGACAAACAATGGTTGCGGTCACCTGACCAGTATGGTCACTGCCATAGAGGAAAGCAACCGCAAACTACCTCTTTTAAAGTGCCTAAGTACTAGAGATTTTGGTCATAGACCACAACTTTATGAAGGGAAAATCCCAACTGCACCTCCCCGCGGTAGAGGATGGAAACACACTACGGTGTGGCTAACACAGCTCTGGGGACCGAGTATCCACCGGAATAAGTGGACAACTCTGCAGCTGAGCAGAGCAGGGCACTCACTTGTCCTTACAGTCGGAAATGGCTGTCAAAGGCAGAGGTAAAAAGACCACCATGTGAATGTGGAAGGCAAGGGGAAACCACCACATTATCTTCCCAAAACTTCATGGCAAAACATATATCAAAGTTAGTGAAGGACGTTAATGGCTGTCTTAGGGCATCCTCGTCCGGTAGGGACAGTCATGAGCCACAGGTGACACCAGACCGTCATCCAGCTACTGATGGCAAAATCTTAACTAAAATAAATAAATTTAGAGTAGGAACATGGAATGTTAGGACATTAAATGAGCTAGGAAAGTTGACCAATGTTCTAAGAGAGATGGATAGCATGAAAATGAATATACTAGGCGTTAGTGAGATGAGATGGAAGGGTTCGGGCAAAATTATAGCTGACGATCACACAATAATTTATTATGGAGGGGATACACATGAAAAAGGTGTAGGAATAATATTAGACGAAAAAACAGCCAAGTCAATTAATGGATACTGGTGTATTTCAGATAGAGTTATTATGGTAAAAATCAAAGGCAAACCAATAGACATAAATATTATACAAGTATATGCACCAACAGCAAGCAGTAGTGAGGAAGAAATACAACACTTTTACGACGAAATAGAAATGGCGATGGCTCAAATTGGATCACAAGAAATAAAGATAATACTTGGTGATTTTAATGCAAAAATAGGAAAGGGAAAAATGGAGGATGTAGTGGGGAATTATGGTTTAGGTACAAGAAATGAAAGAGGGGAAAAGCTAATAGAATGGGCAAATATCAATGATATGATAATTGGAAACACATGGTTTAAGCACCATAAAAGACGACTGTACACATGGATAAGCCCTGATAAGAAAATACGCAACCAAATTGACTACATACTAATTAATAAAAGATTTAGAAATGCTTTAATTAATGTAAAGACAATGCCTGGTGCTGACTGTAATAGTGATCATGTACCACTATGTGGACAAATAAAAGTAAGATTAAAGAGAGGGGAAAAAATGGTTAAGTACATGAGACTTAATAAAGAGGTTCTGAAAATAGATAAAGAAATGCAAGAACAATACAGAGTGACTGTGAAAAATAGGTACAATGCAATAACTAACATACAGAGTATAGATGAACAATGGGAAATGTTAAGGGACTCCATTCATCAAACTAGCAAAGAAGTATTACCGGAGAGAGGCAAAATAGCTAAGAAAAAATGGATGAATGAAGATATTTTAAAACTGATGGACAAAAGAAAACAGAGTAAAAATGACAAACAAGAATACGCTAAGATAAATAAAGAAATAAAAGATAAATGTGGGAAGGCTAAAGAAAGTTGGTTAAACGAGCAATGCAAAAAAATTGAATTAAATTCCATTAAAGATACAAAAAATATGCACAGACAAATCAGTGAGCTTACAGGAAGAAAAATAAGAATAAATACGGGGTGTTTGAAATCAAAAACAGGAAAGATAATATTAGAGGAAGATGCTATAATGAAGAGGTGGAATGGGTATATAAGAGAATTATATGAAGGAGAAAGGGAAGAATTAACAGACGATAGTAACTTAGAAGGTCCACCTATTCTGAAAGAAGAAGTCGCTGACGCTATGAAACATATGAAGAAAGGAAAAACAGCTGGACCAGATGAAATCACAATAAAAGAATTAGAAGTATTGGGAGAATTTGGAGTAGATATATTAACCAAAATGTTGAATGATATTTACAGCAGTGGATATTTACCCAGTGATATGCTGAAATCTGTAATTATAGCTATACCAAAAAGACCAGGAGCAATTGATTGTGAAGATTTTCGTACAATTAACCTTATAAACCATATCACTAAGCTTCTACTCAGAATCATAATGAGAAGAACCAAAAATAAAATAAAAATGGAAATTAGTGAAGAACAGTATGGATTTGTGGAAGGAAAGGGCACAAACAATGCAATTTATACATTACGGACACTAATTGAAAGGTCAATAGAGAAACAGAGAGACATATATTTGTGCTTCATAGATTATACTAAGGCATTTGATAAAGTAAAACATGATGAACTGATTAAAATGTTGGAAGATATCAACATTGATGGAAAAGATTTAAGAATAATAAAGAATGTTTACTGGAACCAAGTAGCAGCAATTAAAAGGGGAAATAAAGAGGGTAGTTACGAACAGATAAAGCTAGGAGTACGACAAGGGTGTGTTTTGTCACCAGATCTTTTCTCCCTGTATAGCGAAGTAATAATGAGAGAGATAAAAGAGACGCCAGGAATACTAGTTGGAGGTTATAATATAAATAATATACGCTATGCAGATGACACAGTATTGGTGGCGGATAATTCAACAGACCTACAACAATTATTAGACGTTGTAGTAACAGAGAGTGCAAGGAAAGGACTCTCCTTGAATATCAAGAAAACAGTAACAATGGTAATATCAAAGAAAATGGTGACACCAAAATGTGACATAGAAATAGAAGGGAAAATCCTTAAGCAAGTTGATAATTTTAGATACCTAGGGGCATTTATAACATCAGATGGAAGATGTACAACAGAGATTAGGAGCAGAATAGGGCAGGCAAAAGCCGCATTTCAGAAAATGAAGAATATCTTATGCAATAAGTCACTATCACTGAATGTAAGAAAGAGAGTGCTGAAATGCTATGTACAACCAGTTTTGCTGTATGGCAGTGAATCTTGGAATGTAAATGAACAAATTAAGAAGAAATTAGAAGCAACAGAGATGTGGTTCTTGAGACGAATGTTGCGAATTCCTTGGACTGGCAGAGTAACTAACGACGACTGCCTGAAACAGGCTAATGAAACTAGAACATTATATACAACAATAAGACAGAGACAAACAGCTTTCTTCGGTCATGTGATGAGAAGAGAGACATTGGAGAAGATCGTAACAACTGGAAAGATCGAGGGGAAGAGAGGCAGAGGTAGACCAAGAGAAGTGATGCTGGATGGATTGAGACGGTGGCATGGAGTAATATCAGCAGCAGAGTTGATCCAGAAAACCAAAGACCGAGATCTATGGAGAGCCATGAACACCTATGCCAGCCGGCACGGCACTTGATGATGATGATGAGTAGCATTATGATTCGCTTAAAGACTGATCATTGCAAAACAAGGACAGAGACATTAAAATTAGCAACATGGAATGTCAGGACGTTAAACGACGACGACAAATTAGAGAACATAATACAAGAACTAGAAAGAGAAAACAATAAAAAATTTTTTAATGTGCGAAACAAGATGGACAGGAGCAGGCATCAAGATAGATGAAGATTTTAAGATTATGTATTCTGGATGTGAAGATCGACAAAGGGGAGTGGCAATTATTTTGGACCAGAAAACATCAAAATCATTTCAAGGATATTGGGCCGTGTCGAACAGAGTTCTACTAGTTAAATTAAGTTGCAGATCTTTTAGCATAAATGTTATTCAAGTATATGCCCCGACAGGAGAATCCAGTGAAGATAGTGTAGAGGAATTTTATGACATAGAATCTGTCTTAAAGAAATGTAAAAATTCAGAAATAAACATTATATTAGGGGACTTCAATGCAAAAGTAGGAAATCAAGTTGATAGATACACAGTAAGAAACTATGGTTTAGGAGAGAGAAATGAAAGAGGATACAGATTTGTTGAGTGGGCAAAAGAACAGGAAATGATTGTAGGAAACACCTGGTGTAAGCAACACCCTAGACGATTATGGACATGGAGGAGTCCTGATAACAGGATTAGAAACCAAATTGACTACATTCTGATTAGCAGAAGATTTAGAAACGCGTTAACAATAGCAAAAACAGTTCCAGTGCTGATTGTTATAGTGACCACAGATTACTTACAGGAACATTGAGGCTAAAGTAGAAGAAAGTCAAGTATACAACAGGAAATACTAAATATGATTTGTGTACATTGCGTAATGACAAAGAAATACAAAACACATGCAACATAGAAGTACAGAACATATTTGACATATTGTCTGATCTAGAGATCCTATTCCAGGATGTGGTTGATCAATGGGAAATGTTGAAGTATTCAATCAGTTTGGCTGCAGAAACAATTATTCCAAAATTAAAGAAGGTGGGTTGTAAGAAATAGATGACTGAAGAAATTTTACACCTAATGGAAACAAGAAGACTTAACAAAAATAATTCTGCCAAATATGAAGAAATTCATAGGCAAGTCAGAATATTATGTAAGGAGGCAAAAGAAGCATGGCTTTAGGAAAAGTGCTTAGAAATTGAAAAGCAACACAATGTCAAAATACCAAATTAATGCACAAAAGATTTCAGGAACTTACTAATAAAATAACAAGTACATCAACAGGCTGTCTAAAAACTAAAGATGGCAAAATCATAATAGAAAAAGATCAGATTATGCATATGGACATATTATGTGAAAAACCTTTATGAGGATAACAGAGAGGAACGACGGTATGATATTAGATTTAATAATAAAGGACCGCCAATTTTGAAGATGGAGGTTCGAAATGTTCTTAAGCATATGAAAGCTGGCAAGGCCACCGGTGCAGATAACATCACAACAGAAATGATTAAAGCTTTTGAAGAATATGGACCACATTAAGTAACCAGACTGCTGAACACATTATATGATACCGGAGATATACCTTCTGAATTATGTAACTTTGTATTTATTGCAATCCCAAAGAAATCAGGAGCCTTGGAATGTGATCAACATAGAACAATTAATATAATGAGTCACATCACAAAGATTTTGCTACGAATTATCATGCAAAGAGTGAGGAAGAAATTACAACCTGAAATAGGGGAAGAACAGCGCGGGTTTGTGGAAGGAAAGGGTGCAGTAAATGCTGTGTATATGCTGCGAACAGTTATTGAACGTGCTAACGAAGTAAACAAGGATATACATCTTTGCTTTATTGACTACACAAAGGCTTTTATAGAGTTAGACATGTCAACATGGTAGATATGCTTGCAGATCTACAAATTGATGGAAAAGACATTAGACTTATAAAACCATATATTGGAAACAACAAGCTGCCATAAGGATTGAAAATGAGGTGGGAAAATATCAGCCTATTAAGAGAGATGTTAGGCAGGGATGTGTAATGTCTCCAGATCTTTTTTCGCTGTACAGTGAAAATATTTTCAGAAATTTAGAAGATATAAATGGAGTCAGCATTGGAGGACGAAACATCAGTAACATTAGATATGCATATGATACAGTATTGATTGCAGACAATGCGCAGGATCTGCAACAATTAGTAGATGCGGCTGTTGTACACAGTTAGCAACTGTGGTTATAAATAAATTGTAAAAAGACACAGGTTATGGTCGTCACTAGGAAGAACGAAGTACCACAATGTAATATACAAGTAAATAGGAATATTCTCCAACAAGTGAATCGGTACAATTATCTCGGAACAGTCATAACATCTGATGGGAGATGCCTTGAAGAGATTAGAACAAGAATCGCCATGGCGAAAGTAGCCTTTAGCAGGATGAAAAGCATTCTGACCAATAAAAAGATGTCAATTGAAGCTAGAAAAAGAGTGTTGAGGGGATGCATAAAGCCAGTTCTTTTGTATCGATGTGAAACTTGGACAATGTGCAGTGAAGCTGAAAAACATCTGATGGCTGAAGAAATGTGGTTTCTGAGGATAATTCAAAGAATACCATGGACAGACAGAAAAACCAATGACCAAGTACTACAGGAGACAAATGAACATCGTAAACTGATTAGAGAAATTAGACGTAGACAGTCAAAATGTTTGGGACATGTTATGAGAAGAAATGGATTGGAGAACTTAGTGACAACTGGCAAGATCGAAGGGAACAGACCAAGAGGAAGACCGAGAGGAAAATACCTGGATGGTTTGGCCACATAGCATGGATGAGACAGGAACACTGAGCTGATCGACGACTCTGGTGATCGAATGAGATGGCGAGTCATGACCTCCCACGCTTTCCGGCATGGCACATGATATATATATATATATATATATATATATATATATATATATATATATATATATATATATATATAAAGCAAATCCGCATTATGTCATTGCCTATAATAAGATTTATAATAAGCTTGGCCACCTATTCCCCTCTGCATTAGAAACTACATGTGAAACTGTTTCAGCTGTTTCAGGACATATCTTCTTCTTCTTCTTCTTCTTCTTCTTCTTCTTCTTCTTCTTCTTCTTCTTCTTCTTCTTCTTCAGCTTTCCGAGCCATTGAGGTTCTTTGCTGCAAATACAATCCGTCTCCATTCGTCTCTCTGGTGGACCTTCTCTTGCCAGTCGTTGATTCCAAGTGCTTGTATGTCTGTACATGTATTATCTCTCCACCGTCTTCTTGGTCTACCTCGGGGTCTACGGTCATTTATTTCCTGAGTGTAAGAGAGTTTTGTTTCCCTATTATCTTCCATTCTTTCTATATGCCCCAGCCATTGTAGTCTATTAGCCTTCATGATACCAGTGATTAGCGGGGACTTAAACAGATCATAAATGTCTTTGTTACTTCTTCTTTTCCACTCTCCACTTTGTGTATCCCTAATAGGTCCAAAGATGCGTCTTAAAATTTTGTTCTCAAAGGTTTGTAACAAGGCTTCGTCTCCTTTCGTTGTACTCCAGGTTTCAGAGCCATACAGCACAACTGGTCTGATCAGTGTTTTGTATATTGTGATTTTGGTGTTACGAGATAGCGCCTTTGATTTTAGTAGATGTTGTAGTGCATAGTATATCTTATTTCCAGAGTTGATTCTAGTTTGTATTTCTTCCCTTATGATGTTGGAGCAGTTGAAGATTGTACCCAGGTATTTGTATGTTTCCGTTCTTTTAATGGTCATATTATCTATTTGTATGTGGCCAGAGTTTTTAGCCATTCCGTCTCTTGAAATTACCAAATATTCTGTCTTATCTTGGTTGATAACCAGCCCCATCTGTTTGGCTTTTTCCTTTAAGTGAGTCAACATTTCCAATGTCTTTTGTTCACTTTGCCCTATAATATCCATATTATCTGCATAACCAAGCAGCTTGGATGTTCCTCCAATATCACATTCCTCCTTTATCTTCCTTACAACTTTCTCTAGAGCCAGATTGAAGAGTAGCAGCGATAGTGCATCACCTTGTTTCAAGCCAGATGTTATTTGGAAGGGGTCTGATTTCCTGCCTTTATATGTTACTATATTATAAGTATCTGCCATGCATAGTCTGGTCATGTTGATTAACTTCCTTGGTATTCCAAATTCCTGCATAGCATTCCATAGACTATTCCTATGGACACTATCATAAGCCTTTTTAAAATCCACAAAAATGTTATGGAGATCTCTTTTATATTCCCAATGTTTCTCGGCTATTTGTCGTAAGATAAATATCTGATCTATTGTTAGTCTGCTTTGTCTAAAATACGCCTGGTAGTCACCTAATATGTCTTCTGAATAGCTGGATATGGTTTTAGTCTATTTAGTAATACTGCGGATAGTATCTTATAGCTTGTGGACAGTAGTGATATTCCTCTATAATTTCCACATTGGAACATGTCTCCTTTCTTAAAGATAGGTATCAATAATGACTCTTTCCAGTCATGGGGTAATTCTTCTGTCCTCCAGATTTGTATTATTAGTTCGTATAGCTTTAAATGTTATGCATGGCCACCTGCCTTTATAAATTCAGCAGCAATTCCATCAGTCCCAGTTGCCTTATTGTTTTTAGGTCGTGTGATTACATATAGGATTTCTTCAAATGTAGGTTCTTCAAATTGTGGTTCGCATGTTAGAAACTCTTCCTGTGGGAAAACGTTACTTGGAGTTTCACAATTTAGTAATTCAATAAAATATTATTTCCATGTGTTGCACATTTCCTCATTGGTATTTATCATATTCCCATGTTTGTCTTTTAAACCATATGTGTTTTGTTGGTGCCCTCGTTTCATTGACTTCAGTTCTTTAAAAAATTTTCTGGATTCATTTTTCTGGTGATTAGTTTCCATATCTTTGATAATATTACTCATATATTCCCGCTTCTGCTGTCTGACTATTTTTGTAGCCTCATTACATTCATTTCTATAATGTTCTTCCTTTTGGATGTTATTGATGTCATTTAACCACACATGTCTGGCATTATTCTTCCTAATGATAGCTTCTTCACATTTTTGATTGAACCATCTGTTCTTTCTATGCGTGGTTAACACACCTAGACATTCTTCTGCGGTAGATTGAATTGTATTCTTGATGTTCAACCAAGTTTGGTCAACGCCTTCCTCCGAAAGGTTTTGCAGAGTTTCAAGTTTACATTTTATTTCATCTGTAAATTTCTCTTTGACTGTAATATCTTGTAGTTTTTCTCTGTTATATGTTGGGTGTAATCTTTGTAATTTAGTATAGAAAGCTCTCTTAAGTTTTATTTTAAATTTTGCTCCAACGAGGAAGTGGTCACTGTGGCACTCAGCTCCTCTATAACTTCTGACTTGCTGTATGTTTGATGAAATTCTATTGTTAATTAAAATGTGATCTATTTGATTATAGTTTCTCTTGTCACATGATTTCCAAGTTTGTTTGTGTATATCCTTTCTTTGTAGTATGGTACTGCTAATCTGCAGTCCTTTGGCTTCTGCCAGGTTGATGACTCTCCATCCATTATCATTTGAAGTTGTATGTAGGCTTTCCATACCGGCCACTTTTTTATTCGTTTGCTCTTTACCTATTTTTGCATTGAAGTCTCCCAGCACAATCAGGATGTCCTGTTTGGGGGTTTCTTCTATGACATCTTCCAGATCATTATAAAAGTCTTCTTTAATATCATCTTCTTTCTCTTCAGTAGGTGCATGTACATTAATCATCGTTATATTTTTCCATTTACCTTTTATTCGTAATTTACTAATCCTGTCATTAAAAGCTTTAAAGTTTAAAACGTTCCCCCATAACTCTTTTTTGATGACAAATCCTGTTCCTAATTCATGTTTATTTTGGGTGTTTCCTCCATATATTATAATCATTCCATTTTGCTCTAAAGTACCCTCTCCTGGCCACCTTATGTCTTGAATTGCTGTTATATCCATTTGATATTCAACCAGCTCCCGGGTTAGTTCTTCGGCCGCTCCAGCTCGATATAGTATCCGTACATTCCATGTTCCAAATCTCAAAAGTCCTTTAGCGTTCCAAGGTCGTTGTCCAGATAAGTCAGTCCGATATCGAGGCTCATGTATTTGTTTCGTAACAAAGAAATGTTTTTACAAAGGTGGGAATGTTAACCCCACGCTTCAACCCCCAACCTGGAGGACCAGGGTGTTTCTCTTTGTCTGTTCTCTACCCTTTGACCTGTCCGGCTTGGGAGGCCCTGCTGGTAGCTACGCTACCGCCGGCATAGCTCTCAGGGTCATTGAGAAACTCAAGCTCCCCCACCACGACAAGGTGGAAACACCATCGGGGGACAGGACAGGACATATATTATATTCTATAATTAGTGAAGGCATTACACTTTACACACCAAAAGCAGCATCTTTTGCGGTGCCTTGAGACTAATTTTACATGTTTAGTATATGTAAACACCCTGTTTTTGCACATCCTTATTGCAGAATCTGTTATGTGGCTATCTGGCAATGCACATATTTTTTAAGGTAATTTGAATACTACGCTCACCGTAGGGTAAACAATTAATCTGTAAAAGTAACAGTGGGAACAAATAAAGCAATTATATGAGTGGAAATCAGAGCACCTCGCCACCAGAAAGATAATGCATATGACCAACTCCATGGAAAAGAACAAAACACAATCTTCAGACTCTGTACAGGACACAATAGGCTGAAATACCACGTTTAAAAAACAAAAGCTAAATATATGAAATACTAATGAATGCAACTGTGGAAATGGTAACATGACAGCAAAACATTTGTTGGAGGAGTGTCTAGCATATAGTGAACAGAGAACACTCTTTAGGCCTACATTGGATTTGAAGACAAACTCTATGGGGATACCAAGAAGATAAAAGTTGATTGCCGCTTTCTTTGCATTTATTTATTTTGACGCCTGAAGGTAACAAAGGCGAAGAATCTTCTGTGAGACTATCAAACAGTTTAGATGTTTTGTAATACAACTTCAATACGAGGGAAAGTGGCGCTCAGTTCTCCCTTACAATGTGGAAGATCGTCCGTAGGTGAAACAATATTTCATTAGAAGTAACAGCTATCATCCGCTGGGAAATAAAGATCTTCTGTGGCAGAATTGTCTAATAACAGTTAAATAAGTATTAAAGTAAGTATGTGTTTAAATGGCTGGATTCGTATGTCTCTATTACACGTTCAGTTATTTGTAGCAGAAACGTTGTGTTTCATATGCAGTTCTTTACGATAACTGTCACGGAATGAATACGAGAAATAACAAACAAATACATGTCAATAACGTATCGTGTGGTTGGTTGTGTGGTTGGTTGTGTGGTTGGGTGTGTGGTTGGTTATGTACTCGGTTGTGTGGTTGGCGGTGTGGTTGGTTGTGTGGTTGGTTGTGTGATTGGTAGTGTGTTTGGTTGTGTGGTAGGTTGTGTGGTTGGTTGTGTGGTTGGTTGTGTGGTTGGTTGTGTGGTTGGTTGTGTGGTTGGGTGTGTGGGTGGTTGTGTACTCGGTTGTGTGGTTGGCGGTGTGGTTGGTTGTGTGGTTGGTTGTGTGATTGGTAGTGTGTTTGGTTGTGTGGTAGGTTGTGTGGTTGGTTGTGTGCTTTGTTGTATGCTTGCTTGTGTGGTTCGCTGTGTGGTTGGTTGTGAGGTTGGTTGTGTGGTTGGTTGCGTGCTTGGTTGTGTGCTTGGTTATGTGGTTAGCCGTTGAATCCTCTGGAAGACTGTGTTTCATTCTTAGGTTCAAAGTTATCAGTTATCAGTCATCAGTCGGGGCATCTTCATTGCACTCCGGACAAGTTCAAAGCATTGGCGTTTAGTTGGCGTGAGCCCTGAAAAGGGACTCCTGTGACAATGGTGTATAGACTTTCCGTCTTAGTCTATTGCCACATTCTTTGCATTTATTCCTTTGACATCTAAAGGTGAACAGAGAAGAATCTGTTATGAGACAGAGGCATCTGGTCCCACAATACATTCTCCACGGGAACTGTATTGTATCTGCTCTAGTTACCATTTCCAAAGCTCTGAAACCAACAGGATGTGTTTGTTAGAAGGACACTGAATCTTCACGTCTGATGCGAGACATGTAAAAAGGTCATGATTAAGCACAGAACCAATGTACTGATTGGTATTATGCCTAGTGTGGCAATGTTTCACCACGAGGTATAGGTATTTCATTGTTAATAGACTAAAAAGTAATGTTCAGAAGGAATCCATAACGTGTGAAATTGTCTTACGTTAATCTGCTCCTGATAGAACTCCTTTTTGAGTGTGGTCATAACGTTATCCAGGTCATCACACCTAATAGCCGTTTCACTGCGACCTGGAAGATAATTGTAGTAGTCACCACGGGCATGGTTTACCTGGCCGACCTTGTTACCTTGGCTGCTGGCAGTTTTCTTCATTACTATAGGGGGAAAAACGAAGACGTATGATAAATATGTATTTCCCAAGACACAATTGAATTGCGTGCGTCTGTGTATATGTGAGGTTTTCGCCGTACATGTTCACGTGCACGTGCATGTAGGATCCTCTCTCTCTCTCTCTCTCTCTCTCTCTCTCTCTCTCTTTCTCTCTCTCTCTCTCTCTCTCTCTCTCTATTTCTTTCTTTGTGTCCATACACGTATGTGCCCTTATGTGCACGAGCATCTCCTTGCGTGTCTAAGTGGAGAAGGTGAAGAGAACAAAAAGAAACAAGAGATACGATATAGAGAGCATAGAATTCCAGGAGAGAAATCAGAGAGAATAGGGCTCGCGAGAGAGTGTGTGTGTGAGTGAGAGAGAGAGAGAGAGAGAGAGAGAGAGAGAGAGAGAGAGAGAAAGAATGAGACGAGAGTGATTGTATAGAGATGCGATAACGAGACAATGGTGGTGACGAGGGAGGGATGGGAGAAAGACGAGAGAGACATGATAGAGATTCAGGACTATGGATCTACAGGTTGAGGACTAGAGAATGAGAAACGAAAGAACGATATGGAAAAGAATAAGAGAGACGAGAGAGATGGATGACAGTGACAAGTTAGTTAGTTAGTTAGTCGACAGATCATCCTCGTTGCACATCGAACCATTCAGTCCATAAGTGCTCGGATCCCCTCCTCAGCAAATCCCGCAGCGTGTAGCGGCTAACGACGCCAGTTCTGTGTTGGTTTATCAATCTTCTTTGGCTTCCTGCGTAGTGTTCTTGTTTGGCCACTCCTCTTTTAATTTGCTGCTCCCGCAGTCTGGCCATTGTTGTAGATTCACAGTCATCACTTGGTTCTCTCAAAAGTCTCACTTCTCGTAGAGCATTCAGAATGTCAGCCTGGTCCATGGCGCGTCCGCCCTCCACAGTAGCCTCAGCTGCGAGCTTGTCAGCCCGCTCATTTCCTTGTACTCCCGCATGACCTGGCACGAAGATGAAACTAATCTTTGCCAGCCGAGACCGCTTCAGAGGCAGCAACCATTCTCTTCGGATCGACCCCTCCTCTATCCTCTTGATCATGTTCATTGAGTCGCTAAGGAAACAAGCCCTAGTGAATGTCTGTGTCTCGAGCCATGTTATTGCTTTACTTACTGCCATGACTTCCATGGTCAGGCTACTTGTGGTTTCAGTGAAAGCACCAGAGGCCTCCTTCACAATTCTCCCTCCGGCCCGAGCTGTAAAGGCCCATGAGCTTCTCACATGTCGGACGACCGACCCATCTGTGTAGATGACCGCGTCACCGTCTAGCGAATTCTCGAAAATCAACGCTTGTACTTCAGCCTCAACAGCAGCCGGATTTTCTTGTCTGCATTTTCTATCTAGTTGGTTGTAAACTGAAAAGGATGTGCAGAAGTCTGTTGGCACTTGCACCCACTCCTCGCCAGGTTCTAAGTCCTCAAGTGAACACACCTGTTGAAGAATGTCTTCGGCTTGACCCATCCACGACCGTCCTCTTTTTAACCTGCTGCCCTTCACCTTCCTAATTTCACTATGCAGTGGATGTTGTGTGTTTGCGTTAATTCTGAGGTAGGCGCGTGCCCTGCAAGCTTGTATTCTTTCTTCAATGGTTGGAAAATCAAGAAGGTAGCGCATCGCCCTGCATGCTGTATCTCTTGTACATCCAAGAATAATGCGCATAGCTTCATTCTGTATCCTTTCCATCCTTTCTATCTGCTTATGGCTGAGAGTCAGGATTGCCATTGCATACTCCAAAACAGACATGACCAGCCCCTCGTACAGAAGACATAGATGGCGCTGCTCACAGTTTGCTGCCGCCATCACCCGCATCGCTGCCAAACCCCGCTTGGCCTTTGTTATCACCTGGTCTATGTGCACATTATAAGCAAGGCTTCGATCAAACCGTATCCCCAGGTAATTCATTGCCTGCGTTCTTTCCACCGTCTCTGAACACAGCATTACAGTTGGTGTTGGATTGTTGACTGACAGTGACAAGCTGTTTGTGATGGGTCTGTGATGTGATATAGCTGTCATATTGTGTAGGCCTGAATGCAGGAAAGAATACGTGGCCAATAGTTTCCTCACTTTAGAAAGCGCAGGAGTCGAACTCGCGTCCGACAGTGCTCATGATATCATCAGCACATCTCCAATCAACTTTGCAAAAACGCCCGCAGTGCAGCATTAACATGTATATGAAATAAATATACGATATAAAGATATTGGCAAGATACCTTGGTATTCTGAAAACTGTATTTTACCGACCTGGAGTCTTTGCTTGCACAGTAACAACGATGTTTGGCTTTTTTCTCACTGCGTTCGATTCCACGGTTCGTACACTGTCAATTTCAGCATAATCCTGGAGTGTTTGTGGGCTTGCTTGTTCAGGCTCATCTTTTTTATATCTGCGTCTCCTATACATTAAACACAATATTAAGTTATATTCTACTCACATACACACACACACAAATAACCCTCCCCCCCCCACACACACACTCATATATATATATATATATATACATATATACGTTCGGGTCCCATCGATTGACGGACGTCGGTCGCGGCGATTGGGCAATCTTGAGCATAGCCTACGATGGGTAGCGTTGTGGTTCTGCTGTGATAATTTGGTGTGTCCAGTGTGTGCCGCGTGGTTACACACCCGCTTCACACGCGTGATCCGGGACTGTTTCCGGATCCGGTCAGGGATATGCACTACTGACGAGCTCAAACAAGGGCGAAACTCGAGTATAGTGCTTCCATATTGACGTGGATAGGCCTTAGGTTCATACCAGAATGCGATCGGCGTTGCCAGTAGTGGGTTGTGCTCAATATTTAAATTTCAAATCCCGAAACAACCACATAATCAATATATATATATATATATATATATATATATATATATATATATATATATATATATATATATATATATATATATATATGTGTGTGTGTGTGTGTGTGTGTGTGTGTGTGTGTGTGCGTGCGTGTGTGTGTGTGTACACACACATTCATGTCCTCGGACTCCGAAGATTGTGGGTTCGGTTCCAAGCCGTGTGCTTCGGTTCACGGGTGCATTTTTTTCGGAGACTCCTGTGGGTTGTCGATGGAGCTATTGAGATCGTGCTTTGTGCGACGCTTTCCCCGCTGCGGAAAGAGATCGACCCTGTCCACTTCATGGTCATTGGTTTTTCTGTCTGCCCATGGTATTCTTGGTATTTTCCACGGAAACCACATTTCCACAGCCATCAGATGTTTTTCAGCTGGTCAGCTCATTGTCCACGCTTTACATCCATATAAGGTTAAAACGTACAGTTCTATGAAGCACCTCAACGCTCTTTTTCTCGTTGCAAATGACATCTTTTTGTTTGTCAGTTTATTTTCATATTGCAAATGGCTTTGTGACATTTCCTTCTTCCTAGTGACGACCATAATCTGTGTCTTCTTACAAGTTAATTCTGACCCACGTTTTTCAATGTGTGCAGCAAATGCATCTACTAAATGTTGCAGATCATCCTCATTGTCTGCAATCAATATTGTATCACCCGCATATCTAATGTTATTGGTTTTGCATCCCCTTTCCCCCAATGGTGATTCCTTTCACATCTTCTGTATTTCTGAAAATATTTCCACTGTACAAGGAAACAGGAACTGGTGACATTACATACCCCAGTCGCACACCTCTCTTAATAAGAATAAACTTAGTGGAAATACTATAGAGCTGTGGAAATGTGTACATTGTAAAATACAATAAAATAAATAAACTTTTCAGAACATAATTTCGTACACTACAAGGAAGTTGCGGCGACTAGACTTCATCAGCAAGCAAACACACACACAAAGCACAACATATAATAACAGAAAAGACACTCCAGTGACTACATTAAGGCATACGAACGGGATTCTCATCTCATCTCATCATGTTCCTCTTGTACCTTGCGGTGTCGAGGTGAAGTATAAACATAGTGAGAGAGCCCGATTATGGGCTTCATGTATCGATATTCCCATGGGCTCTGCTATTCTCTCCGTCCAACGTTTACTTGGCGGCCTGTACCTCGTTTCCATCTGGTTCGTACATCATTGCTTGTTGTGTCAGTCCATTTATTCTTTTTAATTTTTCTACTAGCAGTATGAACATCCCCTGCCGGCTTGCTAGGTCAGTCGCAGGTTTAGAACACAAATCTGACCACAGGGAGTCCATCCCCTATGGCAAGCCATTGCCCCGTTAGCCCATGACCGAAACCATCAACTGCCTTCCTCAAGTTCCCACCAATGATACACTTGATGACCTGCCAACCATAGTGGAAGTAAACAAAGCCATCTTGCAACTCTCCAGCGGCAAGGCACCTGATCCTGATTCCATCCCAGCAGAGATATACAAGGCAGGTGGGCCGGTCCTAACAGAGCAGCTTCACCAAGTCTTCACAAACATATAGGTGAACGGGATCATGCCACAAGATTTCAAGGACGCGTCAATAGTCCACCTCTACAAACGTAAAGGAAACCGCCAATCCTGTGACAACCACCGAGGCATCTCCTTGCTTTCAATTGCAGAGAAGGTACTCGCCAGAATTCTTCTCAATCGGCTCACCGCCCGTCTCGATCAAGGTCTTCTTCCGGAGAGTCAAATGGCTTCAGAAAAGAACTAGGAACTGTTGACATGATTTTCGCTGCAAGGCAGCTGCAAGAGAAATGTCAGGAACAAAACTTTCATTGACCTTACCAAGGCTTTTGATACAAGCAGCAGAGAAGGACTGTGGAAGATTATGGCAAAATATGACTGTCCACGAAAGTTTGTCCAAATAGTGCGGCTATTTCATGATGGTATGCAGGCAAGAGTACAGGAAAATGGTGAACTGTCTGAGATCTTTCCTGTCATCAATGGAGTGAAGCAATGATGTGTCCTGCTACCAACACTGTCCAGCTTCATGTTTTTAGCTATGTTGACGAATGCCTTCGAGAACAAAGACATTGGAATAGACATCAACTACCGCATGGATGGAAAGTTATTCAATCTCAGAAGGCTGAAAGCTAAAACAAAAATTAACAGCGACACCGTCAGAGAGCTCCTGTTTGCTGATGATTGCACTCTATATGCCAACTCAGAGGCAGACATGCAACACAATGATTCAGCTTTTTCAAATGCCTGTGCCAACTCTGGGCTCAATATCAACTTGGAGAAGACTGTAGTTATGTACCAGCCAGCTCCAGGGATTAATCATAATCTGCAAATATCAAAGTGAATGGTCATAGACTGGGTGTTGTGGACAAATTAACCTATCTTGGCAGCACTGTGTCACAAGCTGCCACAATTGTTGACGAAGTGAATGCAAGAATCTCCAAGGCCAGCGCGGCCTTTGGCAGACTGTACAAGAATGTATGGGACAGAACTGGAATAAGCCTGGAAACAAAGCTAAAAGACTACAAAGCAGTTGTATTATCCACACTGCTATATGCTTGTGGTGAAAGCTGGACTGTTTATCAGCGACACGCTAGGGAATTAAACCACTTCTACACAGTCTGCCTTAGGATGCTACTGAAGATTAAATGGCAAGATAAGATCCCAGACACCGAAGTCCTAGAAAGAGCGTCCATGCCCAGTATCCACATTCTACTAATGAAGAATCAGATTCGCTGGGCATGTCACTTGACTTGCATGCCAGGTCACAGGCTCCCTAAACGAAATTTTTACGGCGAGTTGCGTTGTGGTAAACGCTCCCAAGGCGGCCAGAGGAAACGCTTTAAAGACACTCTGAAAATCTCAATGAATGCTTGTGGAATTCAACATGACACCTGGGAGACTGCAGCCAGAGACCGAAATTCATAGCGTACATCATTACGCAAGGGTGCAGTCACGTGTGATGCAACCAGAACTGCAAGAGCTGTGAAGAAAAGGCAGGACCGAAAAACTACTGCAGGAAATCCTCCTCCAGAAACGTCAAGCATTCTTTGTCCACATTGTCAAAGAACATTTCGAGCCAAAATAGGCCTTACCAGCCATCTTAGAACTCACGGTTCCACACTTTCAACCCCACTGGATGAAATGAATGGTCACCATCATTCTTGATGGACAAACAACATTACAGCCCATGACCACACGGTCATGGTTTTCTGGTCTGCACCACGTGGAGGTGGGGGTTGACTTGTGAAGTCTGCGGGTCATCGGCAGGCTACTAATTTTCACTTTTCACCCCTCCTGGGAGAGCTAACCGATCCCAACCCTGCTGATTGCAATGCCAGGCGCATTCAACACCTTGCAAACGGGTTTAGAAGAACAAACACATGAAAATGAGAATAATGTTCTCTTCATTGTACTCATTGTTTCATCTTTTTTAATATCATGTCCTCTCGTCTCACACATTCCTAATATTTTCTTCCCAGTTCTTGATTTATGTTATCTACTTTTCTATCTGCGCTTAATGTGTGAACATTCCATGTCGCTAATTTCAGCGTTGCTCTCATTTTCTTGTGTTTTTCTGTGATTTGACGTATCATGATAAACTAGGCATCTGTAAAGAAGGTAGTTTGCCATTGCTTTCCTTCCTTGCAGTGACCACACTGGTCGATGACAGTAGTCATTGTTTCGTTAAAGAGGTCTTCCTCCTACCGTCGCGAAACTTGAGACCATTACCAAGAACTATGTGTTGGCTGCCCTGAAAATTCAATCCATCACCTGCATTCCGTGGTTTCTTGTGAAAAATATTCCTAAAACTGTTACGAAAAACATCACATCCTCTCCAGAAAAAACACAAAACAGCGTCCCTCTGCGAAAAACACAATTATTCCGTCGCCATATTGCCGGAAGTAATTATGGATTTATACACATAAGTCAGAGGAGCGGCTGGCCGAGTGCTAGAACGCCGGACTCTCCTTCGGGAGACCCGGGTTCGATCCCTCGGTAAGGTGTGGGATTTTTTTTTCTGTCGGGGGCAAAAAGAAAATCCTAACCTGCAAAGTTCGCGGCGACTGCACTAGCGGCCCCAATTCCTCAGGCTCAAAGACCCCTCTGTCATACACCGAAATGTACTATATTGGCAGTAAATGACAGTTTTTTAAATGACAGATGACGTAAACGTCGGACATTCGATCAAGTACCTCTGTATGGTACTGGCAATCGCTTATCTAAATATATCCTGTCGATACACCAGAATGTCGTCAGCAAATGACCGAGTCCTATTCCGCCCATTTAGCTGTTGTTCAGTAATCAGCACCGTATTTTTTTCCCGCATACCCTTTTACAGGACATGGCTGTCAACACCAGCATCTTTCAGCTGATTGTTGGTTTCTTAGCAAGATTACGCTCAGTAGTTTGGACATGTTATGAGAAGAAATGGATTGGATAACTTATTGACAACTGGCAAGATCGAGGGGAACAGACCACGAGGAAGACCGAGAGGAAAATACCTGGATGGCTTGGCCACATGGCATGGACGAGACAGGAACACTGAGCTGATCCACGACTCCGGTGATCGAGTGAAATGGCGAGTCATGACCGCCCACGCTTTCCGGTATGGCACATGATTGATTGAGTTTGGCATTGCTTTCTGAGCGGCCAGCTCAGTATCCCGCAAGTCACCAACGCGGGTAGAGCCGCTTCCAATTCTCGCGCGCTGCGAGACCCTGCGTGGATAAACGGGATTACGGAGAAAGTCGTGTAACCCCTCGGCCAGAGAAACCGGCCAGCACCGTATACACATTAAATAATATTGGTGACAGTGGTGATCCCTGCGAAGATCCTGGATTTGATTGTGTTTGAATGTGTCTGATTGCGCTTTGATTGTGTTTGAATGTGTTTGCTTCTTTCGTATGCTTCAGTACATCTCCATGTCGTAAAGGCATGGACAATGGCAACATCAGCCTAGATGCCAAGAGCCTGTTACATGCGTAGATTTAGACAGTCCTTACCTCCAGATAAGTACACCAATGACCATCAGTGTAACCAGTACAGCGAAGGCGACAACTGGTCCGACTATCGCAGCTACAGGGGGAGATTCGTCTGTCCCTGACCCTTGTACTGGCAGTGCTGGGGGAAATTAGGCAACATAGAATGCTGGATAAAACCATTGCTGTTTGACATAATATGGACTGCATATTTACTATATTTTACATCTGCAGCATCAAGACACATCTGCTAGAACACATTGTTCCTATACATCACTTGCTAGATCATCGTACTTCTACTGTGGCAATCTATGTATATTGTAAAATAGCACATCTACTAAATCACTAAACATCTATTAGATCATTATACATCTACTAGATCACTGCACATTTACTTGATTACTAAACATATGTTAGAACTTCTTCTTCTTCTTCTTCTTCTTCTTCTTCTTCTTCTTCTTCTTCTTCTTCTTCTTCTTCTTCTTCTTCTTCTTCTTCTTCTTCTTCTTCTTCTTCTTCTTCTTCTTCTTCTTCTTCTTCTTCTTCTTCTCCTTCTTCTTCTTCTTCTTCTTCTTTTTCTTCTTCTCCTTCTTCTTCTTCTTCTTCTTCTTCTTCTTCTTCTTCTTCTTCTTCTTCTTCTTCTTCTTCTTCTTCTTCTTCTTATTCTTCTTCTTCTTCTTCTTCTTCTTCTTCTTCTTCTTCTTCTTCTTCTTCTTCTTCTTCTTCTTCTTCTTCTTCTTCTTCTTCTTCTGTTTGGGTGTGTGGTGGAGAATTGTGTGGGTGTGTGGTGGAGAATATGTGGGTGGGTGTGTGCGTGTTGGTCATGGGATGGATGGGGGATGTATGTGTGGGTGGGGAAATGTGTGTGGGTGGAGGATCAGTGGGTGGATGGCGGCATGTATGTTTGCCTGAGTCTCTGTGAGTGAGTGGAGGTATTGTGGATGGGTGAGGGTGTTGTGGGTGGGGGATGTGTGGGTGTCTGAGGAATGTGTGGGTGGCTGCGGGGTGTGAGGGTGGATGGGGGTTGTGTCTCACAACATTGCAATGTGCACTGTTTATGTTTACAACTTTCATTTGACAATGTTTTTTTTTCCCGATGTAAATGTACCATGCGTAATATGCATTGTTTATGCTTACAAAATCCATTTGATAATGTTTGTTTTTTTCTATGTAAATGTAACATGCACATTTGATGAATGAAAGATGAGTGATCGAAAGGGCCGAATGTAAGACGGGCCTGCGTGCCCAATTTGTTACCCTTTTAAAATAAAGTTCGTTCGTTCGTTCGTTCGTTCGTTCTTCGTCTTCTTCTTCTTCTTCTTCTTCTTCTTCTTCTTCTTCTTCTTCTTCTTCTTCTTCTTCTTCTTCTTCTTCTTCTTCTTCTTCTTCTTCTTCTTCTTCTTCTTCTTCTTCTTCTTCTTCTTCATTCTTCTTCTTCTTCTTCTTCTTCTTCTTCTTCTTCTTCTTCTTCTTCTTCTTCTTCTTCTTCTTCTTCTTCTTCTTCTTCTTCTTCTTCTTCTTCTTCTTCTTCTTCTTCTGTTTGGGTGTGTGGTGGAGAATTGTGTGGGTGTGTGGTGGAGAATATGTGGGTGGGTGTGTGCGTGTTGGTCATGGGATGGATGGGGGATGTATGTGTGGGTGGGGAAATGTGTGTGGGTGGAGGATCAGTGGGTGGATGGCGGCATGTATGTTTGCCTGAGTCTCTGTGAGTGAGTGGAGGTATTGTGGATGGGTGAGGGTGTTGTGGGTGGGGGATGTGTGGGTGTCTGAGGAATGTGTGGGTGGCTGCGGGGTGTGAGGGTGGATGGGGGTTGTGTCTCACAACATTGCAATGTGCACTGTTTATGTTTACAACTTTCATTTGACAATGTTTTTTTTTTCCCGATGTAAATGTACCATGCGTAATATGCATTGTTTATGCTTACAAAATCCATTTGATAATGTTTGTTTTTTTCTATGTAAATGTAACATGCACATTTGATGAATGAAAGATGAGTGATCGAAAGGGCCGAATGTAAGACGGGCCTGCGTGCCCAATTTGTTACCCTTTTAAAATAAAGTTCGTTCGTTCGTTCGTTCGTTCGTTCGTTCGTTCTTCGTCTTCTTCTTCTTCTTCTTCTTCTTCTTCTTCTTCTTCTTCTTCTTCTTCTTCTTCTTCTTCTTCTTCTTCTTCTTCTTCTTCTTCTTCTTCTTCTTCTTCTTCTTCTTCTTCTGCGTTCATCCGGAGTGTTTTTTCAGACGTAATTGCGTTGTGCCAATTTTATTTGCAATCTAAATCCGGCACATCCGACTTATGCGGGTGTTTTTTTTTTTTAAATCGAGTTAGCCTTCCTTTGTGTTGCTCACTGATGTGGTGCCGTCCACATCCCAGCTGGTCAAGTTAGAACGGTCGAAGACTTTACGGTCAGCCCTCAAGGGAAGGCAGGGGTAGTCCATGGGCATTATCCACCATCCAAAGAGGCGTCCATATTTGCAGAGCCGATACATAGCGCTCTGGTGTGGGCTCACCCATGGAATCAACACGTCCTGGACATGGCTGATTTAATTTCTCACTTCCATGTATTGGGCATTTCGTTCGCCACAGGCCGCTTCCCGGGCAAACCGGGGACGGTCAGTCTGCAGACGATGTCTACTCAGAGAGCTTTCGGTTCGGACATGTGCAGCACGCTGTGCCTGGAAAACAAGATAGTCAGAGCTGTTCCGAGCACGAAGGACATTCCACTCATTCAGATGTTTTCGCCTTGTGCCAATGTTATTTTCACCTTTAGGCCGGCACATCCGACTTCTTCGGGCGTTTATTAATCAGGTGAGCTTTCCTGGGGTTTACGGTGGACATTTGACTCTCAATGTTGTGGTTTCGTTCACATCTCAGCTGGTCAAGTTAGAACGACAAGAGACATCACGGTCAACCCTCAAGACCATGGGCAATCCCTGCCATCCAAGGAGGCTTCAATAATTGCAGAGCCGACACATAGCTCTCTGGTACAGGGCTCACACAAGGAATCGTCTCGTCCTGCGCATGGCTGCTTCAATTCCTCACTTCCGTATATTGGACTTTTCGTTAGCTACTGGCCGCTCCCCACGAAAACCTGGAACGGCCAGTCTGCGGACGATATCCACTCAGCAAACTTTATCTTCGGACTTCCACGTAATGGATTTGCTAGCCAAGTGTTCTATTTCGTGTTAATGAGACGTTTTTCGGTCTTTGACAACGCTCCATTAAGCAGGCTTTCGCCTCGGACTTCCACGTAATGGATTCGCTAGCCAATCGTTCCATTTCAAGTTATGTGATATTTTCCCACCGTTGACTACGCTCACTCAATGAGCTTTTGATACAGACTTACCTCGTAACCATTAAGTGCGACTCGTACGCTTTTTTCACTCTTGGTAACTATCTCGAGGTAGGCTTCAGATGCTGCCGACTCAGCATCTTACCTCCATGTAGGCCCTCACATCCGAGAGATATTGACTTAGAGGCGTTCAACCATACCCCCCAGTATAGAACCGTAGAATAAGTGTCTTCACCAAACATGTAGCAGGCTCAGAATCACACCTAAATCGGTAGAGGGTGAGTAACCGCCAGGCTCTCAGCCCCAGGAATATTTTCTTAAAGGCGTTCAGCCATATCCCTCAGCTGAGAGCCGTAGATTACGTGTCTGGGCCAAAAATGTAGTGGTTAATTGACTGATTTAATGAGCCATTCGCGGTTTCACTGTGAGACAGCGTGAAGTCATGCAAGGCTTAATCTTAGAGACACGCATACGATTACTGGCCTGATCAACCAGATATGTATCGCACATACGGACTATTCACGCACACACAGGCCACGAGTAGCAATCGCTCAGCGCACTCCCTCGGTACCTTGTGATACATGCAAAATCACTGGACGCCTACCAACGCAGGGCTGACCGAAAAGCTATGCCAGTTGTCTGACTGCAGGCCCACTAGTCACGGAGAGAGAGAGAGAGAGAGAGAGAGAGAGAGAGAGAGAGAGAGAGAGAGAGAGAGAGAGAGAGAGGGCGCTTATGGAGACTTTGTCGAACGGTCGTACAAATTTGCTCTTTCGCCCTCTCAAACTACGACTCTGCTTCACGATGCGGTTACATTTTCGAAATGTCTGCCTCGCTAACTTGCGTCGGCTGGGAAGATCCCGATTGGGTGCACCTCACACAGCAATCCGAGACAACCAATGCTAGACACTTGACTAGATTACATTAAATCTTCCTATACTAGATCAATCAAAATCTCTTAGTTTATTACATATTTACTAGATCATTATGTATCTATCAAATCACTAACAGCCTGCTAGATCACAGTAAATCTAGTTAACGTTACGTGTGCTTGATTAGCTTAAATCAATAGGTTCACTACATATCTTCCACATCACCTTAAATATACCAGTTCATTCACCTCCACTAGATTAATTTGTATCTGCAAATGTATTACTTATCTACCATATAAAATGACACAAAATAGTGCAACTTTACATAACAGAATTACGACACATACAAGACGTTGCTGCGATTGGAACTGCTGTAAAGCTGCACTAATTTGTGTCATTTTATATTGTTTACATTTTCACAGCTTTACAGCAGTTCCACCCAATTTTATTCATACGTATCTACCAGATCGCCTCAGATCTACTAGATCACCTTATATCTAGGAGATATAACCTACAAATCCGTTAGATGATATTCTAGACCACTACACATAAACTCCTACTGCTTCAACTGTTTATGCTCAAATGGAGCATAGGCCCTCAGAAAACTCACGGCAATCCCTTTTATACTTTGCAATCTTCTCCAGATCTGCATATGTGTTCCCCTCATTATTCATCTCTGTCTCGAATACTCATGTATAAATTGATGCTTCTGTGCTTTATTTGTTATTCATAAATAAACACACATGTATTGTCTGGTGCTCATGTAATAATGATGAAACAAACAGAGATTAGAGGACGCAATAGACCAATGATTCTCAACCGGTGGGGAATTCCACCGGTGGGTGAACATCTAGGAAATATCCAGATGGGAAAATGACTGCCGATTCCATCAGAGATAAACTGGATGTTTCGTGGGGGACTATTGTGTTGACATTCTGGCGGCTGCATTATGCACAGTGTATCTGTGCTGGCTGTTGTTTGTCGAGACTCCTGTCTTTTCCACTGTTCACATTGGCAGTGGGGAGCGTTTTATTTGATATTCACTGGCACAGGAACGGAGCATAATGGGGACGACCCGTTGCTGTGAAGTTGGAACCGCGACTAACTAACTAATTTTATAAAGTAAGTAGAAACACAAATCACGTTTTATGTGGATGTCTAGACTTGTTTTAGTATGTGCTTCCATTATTACGTATACTGTGTAAGGGAAGGGGAAAATCTTTAGGTAGGAAATACGAAAGGAGAGGGGGGAATGACGTTCTGAAAATATGATGAAGGGGGGCAAGGGGCCAAATCTTTAGGTAGGAAATACAAAGGCTGGGGAATGATGTTCTGAAAATATAGTGAAGGGGGGCACGGGCCAACAGAGGTTGAGAACCACTGCAATAGACAATATAAAAATTGAAAGCTATAGTTACCGACCGGGACTCGAATCTGTCACTTCCTCGCTGTAGGAACACGTGTACTTTGACGCATGACCAAATAGACACCCCTAGGAAAGGTGCCTTAATTAACAAAGTCTATCATCCACATGAACGCACAACTATGGAATATTGTAAGAATTCGTTCTAACCATTGAAATAGCACCATAGGTCTCAGAATTTTATATGAAACCTGCATAGGTCAAATAACAAACACACAAACACATCATACCGTAATGCTGTGTCCAGCATATTAACGAACATTTAAACAAGAGAAATGATTGAATGGTTCCAATGTTGTACACATATTACACATAAATATCAATTGAGGGACCCTTTGAGGCAACTAGAAGTAGAGGAAACAGACAGGCAGGGATTAGAGGACGCGCTAGACAACAATAAACGAGTGTACTTCGACGCATGACCAACTAGACATCCCTGGGGTGTCAAACAATACATGTGTGTTTATATATGAACTGTCTTAATGGTCTCAAATGGTTCCCCAATTGATATTTATATACTTGCTTTTGTTCGTACTTTCCCGGCAATGATCAACGTCACATCCAAATCTGACAAATATCAATGTCGGCTAAATGACTCCAATATCAAATTAGCCTCGTAGTATTGATGCTGGATAATTTTAAGATAATAATTGTTTGGGATAGCAAGATAGCAATAATTAAGCTCACCAAATTACTACATTGTTTTGTGGTTTACCAATCGTGAAGGCGACCTTTTCACAACCCTACGATATTATCTGCCGTGAGAAAAGCGATGTAATACATGAGCATGAAAATAAAAATTATACGTACCCTCATCGCAATAATGACCGGTCCAACCTTGTACACAAGATGTGCATATTCCATTAACTGCTTCACACATGCTACAGTTGGTGCTGCACTGTTCTTTGCAATCTTTACCAAACGTTCTGGGAGGGCATGCTGGAAAACAACAGACTTACTGCTTAACATATATTGCTTATATATATATTAGGGCTGCGATCGATTAATTTAAATTTAATAGTTAACTTTTGAAAAATTAACGATTAATTAATAGTTAATGTTGATTAAAGCAAAACATTTATAGTCACATAACTCTCATTATGGTTGTATTTGTCAAAAATCGAAATAACACTGGATTGCCTTGTTAATATGTCATCTATGCAGGGGATCGGCAGGGGTTGTGGAAGAATCTCAAAACTGAGAAGGAAGACCAGGAGAACTTTTAATCAGATAGCGGTGGGTACGATTAGTAGTATGACTCTTCGTTGGCTGTTGAACGAAGGGACGGAGCACCCTATGGGAATGTCCTGAGTGCAGTGATGTCGGTTCTTGACTAAACTCAACTATGTCATCTAATAACGATATGCAAACAGACGAGTATGTTGACAGTATTTGGTTAAAGTGACGAGCGCGTCTTATTAACGACATAACCAGCAGAGCTGAACAATCGTTCACATGGAAATGAGATAGCCAGTATGCACAGAATGGTCTTGGCAAGGAATGCCAATTTTGAATATCGATGTTCATTAAGTTTCCACCATTGTAGAGGGCCAACCGATTCAGCAACTTATTTCTCCAATTCTGACTCCATTAGCCTAATACATTTAGATCACATATAGTTTCATTGTCAATTTCAGTATCATTCGTTGAAGCAGTCTCCATCTGCTCATCATGAACATCAACTGGTATTTGTTGTTCAATAAGTGACGAAGTTCGTTCTTTTGCATCTTTTGACAAACACTTCAGGTATTTGTAGCGTGGATAAAGTGTTGTTGTAATCTGTAGTATTTCAATATTTGTCATATTAGCTACACGTTCACTGAAGTCATTAATACATGCTGCCTTAAATTTAGATATGTAGCCCGGATCATCATCGTGTACAGTGGTCTGATAGAATAAGTCAAAAACTTTGCCATATTTCGAAATCTTCTCCCAATCTGAATCTGACAGTTTTGGACCTTTGTATTGCTTCTTTTCATCTGACATGTGGACAGTTAATGTAGGTGAGGTATTAGTATTATGACGTCATAATTTTAGGCGTAGTCGAGGTAAATGCTGCTTAGAGACGTCATCATAAACTCTTTGTGTAGGTGTGGCAATAACAACCGAGTGACAATATTATTTAACGGCGTATTTCATAATGTGGTGGCTATACTTGGCAATGGCGATCACAATGAGAATTGAAAAATCTATGACCCATCATATGTATCATTAAGTACTAAATATGAACAATAATAATAATAAGAAGAATATGTAACTACTTAACTCTATGAACTGAAATTATGTGAAAGAAAATATATATATAATTCTATGCTAATGTGTGTGTTAGGGTTGCGGAAGTTAACAATTAATTATTCGATTAAACGTTAAGTTTCTTTACGATTAATTTTTTTTAACAATTAATCGAAAAATACAAATAAACCGGATGTCGAAAAATTGTCGGACACACACACACACACACACACACACACACACACACATACACACGCACACACATATACACACACACACATATGTGTGTGTGTGTGCGGTGTGTGTGTGTGTGTCCGACAATTTTTCGACATCCGGTTCATTTGTGTGTGTTGCGAATTCCTAGAACTGCCAGAGTAACTAACAATGATTGCTGTAGGAGGCTAATGAAACTACAACACTACATACAACAATAAGATAGAGACAAACAGCTTTCGTTGGTCATGTGATGTGAAGAGAGGCACTGGAGAACATCATGACAACTGGAAAGATCGAGACGAAGAGAACGAACGAACGAACGAACGAACAAACTTTATTTTAAAAGGGTAACAAATTGGGAACGCAGGCCCGTCTTACATTCGGCCCTTTCAGTCACTCATCTATCATTCATCAAATGTGCATGTCACGTTTACATAGGGGAAAAAAACATTGTGAAATGGATTTTGTAAACATAAACAATGCATATTACGCATGGTACATTCACATGGGGAAAAAACAAACATTGTCAAATGAAAGTTGTAAACATAAATAGTGCATATTGCAATGTTTTGAGACACATCCCCCCTCCACCCTCACATCCCGCAGTCACCCACACATCCCGCAGCCACCCACGCATCCCCCACCCACGACACCTCCCCCACCCACCCACACATACCTCCACACACTCACACAGACCCAGGCAAACATACATGCCGCCACCCACCCACCGATCCCCCACCCACACACATTTCCCCACCCACACATACATCCCCCACCCATCCCATAACCGACACGCATACACCCACCCACATATTCTCCATCACCCACCCACACAACCGCAACCACCCAGCAAAACACGCATCATAAAACCACACATACATACGCCCGCCAACCCACACTTACCGCATCTATCCACACATACATCCCGCACCCTCACAATTTTCCCCACCCATCCACACACACATCAGCCAACCTACACCCACTCACCCACCCAATACCGCACCTCTCAACTACACACCCCCCACCCATACACACATCCCCAACAACAAACACATCTCCCCACCTGCCCACACATATCCCCCACCCATAAACACAAAACACATACACTTCCCACCTACACTCACCCCACCACCCACATATACCCCTCCCACATACACCCGTAGCTCACACACTTCTTCCCACAAACACACATCCCCCACCCATACACTCACTTCTCACACACATCACCACTCATACCCACATATCGCCCACCCGCCCATCAACACATGCATCTCTCATCTACCCTACCACCCACACACACCCCAGCCACCCAGCCAAACACACATTCCCCCATCCTCACATGCTTCCTTCATCCACCTGGACATCCCAAGCCTCCCCCACCTCTCACACATCTCCCCTCCCACACAAAACTCCACCCATAAACACATTTCCCCCACACAAACACACATCCCCCACATGCATTCCTCATACACATCCCCGCCCACACATCGCTCACCCACACACACATCTCCCCACCCACCCACACTCCCCCCACCTGCAAACATCCTCACCACCCACGCATACATCCTAAACCCACTCACATTTACCCCATCCACACTCACACACTCCCACCAACACAGACATATCACATTCACAGACACCCCCCTCACTCATCCCCCACACCCATTACACACCCAGTCCCCCAACCCACACAATCTCCTACACACCATTTCAGCCACCCAAATACACATTCCTTATTCCCCCCCCCCCCCAACATCCACATACTTCCAATAATCCTCCCAAATATCCCCCTTAAACACACACACATCCCTCACACACACACACATCCCCCACCGACTACACATCCCTTCATCCATCCACACATCACCCATCAACCCATACACATCCCCCACACACAACCCCTCCGCACATACATTCCCCACACCCACACACACACACACACACATATCCCTCATATACACACCCATACAAACATCCTCACATCTAGACACATACATGATGCCTCACATGATCACTGAAACTAATAAGAATAAACTACCACACTTTACACACAGTTGAGACACTGACTATTGTCGTGAGCATTCTCGCAAAAGCTGCTGAGACTGCTCCGGCCTGGCTGGCCAATTTGTCCTCAGAGCATGAGCAGCGCCGCCCCGGTTGGAAATATTTGTCTTCGGCTCGCCGCTGAAGCGAGAAGGCCCGGGGGGTACCTGTGCATGATTCCCAGCTCTCGGGAACTTATGCGGGAGCTCCTCTATGAGGCCGCGAGGTCTAACGAGGTCAGTTCTTAAACGGCTGACCCGCCCTCTGGCCTTCTCTTGTTGCCTTTGACTTAGGAGAGTGAGTTCCCTTGAGCAAGATGGCGGGACATTTTTTCGTCTATTAAAATGGAACGTGTTTTTTTCCGAAATGTGTATGGATTAAGTGTGTTTTTCGTGGTGAAATGGAGTTCGGACCGTGCAACGGAGTTCGTGCACTCGCGCCCGGACTCCCTTCTGCGTATCATCGGCTCCCGGTGGCGTTAGTTAAGCCTAACATGACGACCAGACGACCGACAAGAACACGGCGTGGTAAGAGGGCGGGCACACGCAGAAGGCGTTTAAAATGTGACAGATTGGACATCGGACACGTTCGAGTACTGTACTGGAACTGTGCATCATTTAGTCAACGCCGACCCATTCTTGAAAAACTACTGTACGGAAACGATATTGTGGTCTTACAAGAAACACAGCTTGGCGACGGAACAGTCAATGTCGCGGGATTTCAGGGATTCTTTAACAGGCGGCACCTCGGACAGGCCATTCTGGTCCGCGACAACATACTAGTGTCTGAGATCGATATGTCTTCCTGGAACAGTGATGCCCTGCAAGTGCAGGCATTAAGAATAATGACACCAGTGCAGCTTGTAATCGTGAACGTTTATGCGCGAAATGGGAAGGTCGACGTGTGACAATGGCAGAGTTTGTTCGATATGGATGAAAGGCATATCATCTACTGTGGGGACTTCAATGCCAGAGGCAGTCAATGGGGGAATTGCATCATCAATAGACAGGGAGAAGATCTGGAGGACTTCTGGAGGACTTTCTCGTGCACTCTTTCACTCACCCTCTCTCTCTCTCTCTCTCTCTCTCTCTCTCTCTCTCTCTTACACACTCACTCGCTCTCACACACACTCACTCGCGCACATATACCCATACTCACAAATTCTTGCTCACTTACTCACTCGCTGACTCTCTAACTCACACTCACTCACTCACTTTTTCACTCTATCACACAGACAGGCAGACACACAATACGCCCACTCTCTCAGATTCACTCATTCTCTCACTCAATCTCTCACACAAACATCCACACACACTCACTCACTTTTACACTCACTCAGGCACACACGCATTCATACTCTCTCACTCTTTCTGTCTCATACTAATTCTTCCACTCACACTCTATCTCACTCACTCTCTCACCCACTCTCTCGCTCACACACATACAGTGAAGAATGATAGTGAAAAATGATAGTGAAAAAATGATACCAGTAGGTGACTTATGGAGGCATATAGTCGGTATGAAGTAAGTATTGAAAGAGTTTTCGGTTAAATGTGTAGGGGCTCATTAGAGTTTTCAGATCTGGTGGAAGGCTATTCCACAAGTGAGCACCAGAAAATGCGAAACAAGCTTTGTATAAGTCCAATCTAGGCTTAGGAACCTGTAATAAATTTAAGCGCTTACTGTTTATTGCATTAGATTGAATTAACGGTAGAAGATACTCTGGGGTATTTTCAGATATAATTTTATTCACTAATTTGACTTTGTTAAAAAGGAAGCGCTTTCGAAGTGGTAGAAGTCTTAGATGGCTGTATAATTTATTACTTTCAACGTGCTTTATGCCAGAAACTAGACGTATAGCGGGGATTTGAAGCGAACACAATCGTGTCATATAAGATTTAGGGCAACCATCGGAGACTGTGGAACAATAATCGAGAGGTGATTGGATATAAGATGCATAGAATATTTTTCGTGTGCTTTCATCCAAAAAGTGCTGAATTTTAGCAAGTTGGTAAACTTTTTGTGCTATTCTCTTGGTAAGGACGTGAACATGAGGGTTCCAGTTTAAATGTCTGTCAATTAAAAGACCTAATGTTTTATGTTCATTTACATTAATTATAGGTAGCGTGTCCACGTGGAGCTCAAGCGGTGTCCCAACTATGGCTAGGGTCTGTAGTTTTTGTCTGGTCATTATTAGCATGGATTTTGTTTTATCGATGTTAATTCATTGCTCCATATACTAAGGTTGTCAAGTTCGTTTTGTAAAGAGTTCTCTAAGTCACTAAGGCTCTCTTGACTTGTGTAAATAGTGCAGTCGTCCACAAATAGGTCACACGAAGTATTGAGGTATAAAGGAAGATCGTTAATATACACTTCAAAAAGCAGCGGACCTAGTATTGAGCCCTGAGGCACACCAATATTAAGTTGTGTGTGTCTTGATAGACAGTTATTGAAGAACACTACTTGTTGTCTATCAGATAAAAATAACATAATAAAGTTCACCATATTGGTGCTAGTCTTCATTTGTTTTAATTTTCTAATTAAAATATCATGATCTACCATATCAAAGGCTTTTTTTTTATAAGTCTACAAATACTGCTCCACAAATGTTGCCATTGTTGATACAAAGATGCCAGTTATCGGTCATTTTTGTAAGGGCACTATGACAAGAATATTTAGGTCGAAACCTAGATTGACTGTCAATTATTAGATCTTTGTTAATTAAATGATGTAGTGTTATTTTATGCATGTGTTTTTCTAATGGCTTTGATAGCGACGATAGTAAGGAAATAGGTATATAATTGCCCAAGACGCTATTGTCAGTTGAGCCATTTTTAAGTAGAGGATAAACTTTAGCAACTTTAAAGGTTGATGGAAAGTAGTTTTTGGACAGGCACTGGTTATATATGAACGTTAATGACTCACTAATAATTGGTGCTGCACACCGAAGAATTCTATTACTGATACCATCTAGGCCTTCTGAATTTGTTGCTTTGAGATTCGAGAGATATTTATATACTTCTCTATTTCTGATTGAAAAAAGTAACTGAAATCCTCGCATGTAATAGTGTTTGGTATTGCTGACTCTGGAGCGTGTTTTTTGTTGGTTAGCGAGTTAATAACCTTCCATATATTTGTGTTATTTGATTTATCTACAATCAAATTTTTGAATTGATCTTTCTTTATCCTACGCATTTCATAAACTTTATTTCTTAGTCTGCGGTAATTGATAAAATCTGTATTTTTGTGTGGTGTATCTCGTTCTCTCATGATTTCGGCGACTTGCTCCCACTGTGCATTATCAATGCCTGTATCAATCATGTCCCGCTTACACACATCTTTGTATCGTAGTAGTGGCCGACCCTGAGATCTCTTACCCATCTGTAATTCACCAAAAAAGATGTCCTTTGGTATTCTACCATCATCCATCCTCCTAAGATGTCCTATCCATCTAAGTCTACGAAGACTGAGCATGGAATAAACCGTCACACAACCTGATCTTTCCAATACTTCAGTATTCGTGATTTTGTCTTGCCACTTAATACCAAGAATTCTTCGCAGACACCGCATATGAAAGCTGTTTAAGCGTTTCTCTTGGTGTGAGCAAGTTGTCCAGGTTTCACTGTCATAAAGAAGAGTGCTAAGGACACAGACGTGATAGACTAGGACTTTTGTTATGATAATAAGCTTTCTGTTCTCCCAGATTCTTTTTCTTAACCTGTTTATTATTGTTGCTGCCTTACCAATCTGGATGTTGGTTTCCTTATTTAGGAATACTTTGCTATTTACCACTGATCCTAGATATGTAAAATGGTCTACCATCTCTAGTTCGGCGTCGTCAATTAAGATTGATGGTACCGCATGTGCACCTTGTGACATAATCTGTGTCTTCTTTTTGCTAATTGTTAAACCAAATTCAGAACAAGCATTGGAGAATGCAGATAGTAGACATTGTAATTCGTTCTCAGAGTGGGTCGTAACTGCAGCATCATCTGCAAAACGCAACTCTCTGATCAGTACCCTCCTAATTTTGGTCTTGGCCTTCAATCTCTGAGCATTGCAGAGGCCGCCATCTGAGTGTGAGTGAATGTATATACCACCATCCTGATCACGAAAGGCATATTTCAGTAGAAGTGAAAAGTATATTCCAAAGAGGGTGGGAGCTAATACAGAACCTTGCTTAACTCCACTTTTGATTTCAAATTCTTCAGAAGTTGCACCAGCAAACTTGATTATACCCTTTATGCTTGTGTGGAACGATTCCACAATGGACAGACGAGTTGGTGGGCAGCCAATCTTCTTTAGTGCCTTGAACAGACCCTCACGACTGACCAAATCAAATGCCTTTGTGAGGTCGATGAAGGCAATAAACAGTGGTTGATTCTGTTCACGGCATTTTTCTTGCATTTGTCGCAATGAGAATATCATATCAATGGTATACCGGTTCTTCCGAAAGCCACACTGTGATTCGGGGTAGACTTGATCTTCTAGGACTTGAAGTCTGCGCAGAACAATTCTGGCAAATACTTTTCCAACAATACACAGAAGTGAGATACCCCTGTAGTTGTTGTAGTCGCTCCGATAGCCTTTGTTCTTGTACGGTGTTATGATGCTTGAATCTTTGAAATCCTGTGGGATTTGTCCTTCTCGCCAGCATAGCTCTATTAGCTGGTGAATCTGTAGAGTGAGTGTGTCTTGCCCACTCCTGATAACCTCTATTGGAATCCCATCCTTACCTGGAGCCTTGCCAGAAGGAAGTTCATTTAAAGAACACTTAACTTCTGTTATGGTGGGAAGTGTATCCAGGTGGTCAAGAGTTGGTAGAGCCTCTATGGCGTTGAGGGCATCATTCGCTAGTTTGGTCTCACTTGAGTAAAGCTCCAAATAGTGCTCTATCCATCTGTCCATCTGCTGTTTCTTATCAGTTATGATTTCTTCAGTCAAGGTTTTCAATGGTGGACTTCTTTTGGGAATTGGACAACAGGCTTTCTTTATTCCTTCATACATTCTTCTGATGTTTCCCTTATCACTTGCGATTTGAATAGACTCACATAACTTGATCCAATAATCATTTGCAAACTTCCTGGCAGCCTTTTGCACATCCTTCCTAGCTTGCTTTAGCTCATTCAGAGTGTTACGCGTTGGTCTTTCCTTGTTTCTTAAGAGAGCTATCTTCTTCGTATCAATCAAGGACTGCAGAGTCTGGCTGTTTGCTGTAAACCAGTCCTGCCTCTTATGATCCATAGTGCCGTAAACCCCTACCACAGTTTTATAAAGAGTTTCCTTAAGTTGACCCCACTTTTCATTTACTGTACAATTTTCTGGTGTATCAGTGAAAGCTTCTTTACGTTGCTGTTGAAACTGAAAGCACTTTTCAGGATCGTGAGTGTTAATAATATTAATCCTGGGGCTAGATTTGTGTTTAGCTGTGTAGATTCTCTTTAGTCTCAGTCTAATACTTGCAACAACCAAAGAATGATCCGTATCACAGTCAGCACTGTGGTAACTTCGAGTCAATGATATATGGTCCAGATGTTGTCTCCGTGTGATGATGAATTCCAGCTGGTGCCAGTGGCCGGATCTTGGATGTTTCCATGTGACCTTATGCAGCACATTTGTTTTGAAAAAGGAGTTTGTAATACATAGATCATTACTCTTGCAATGCTTCAGCAGCCTTTGCCCATTTTCATTCATGCGACCGATGTTGTATTTTCCAAGGCACACTGGCCATGCACTCGAGTGCTTGCCCACACGAGCATTGAAATCACCGAGCATATAAATGTAGTCAGATTTTGGAACTGCCTTGATCACGGAGTCTTACTCCTCATAGAACGAATTCTTCACATCATCAGAGGAATCGAGTGTCGGTGCATATGCAGTAATAATGGTGGTAACACCAAAAGAGGTTGCCAAGCGCAAGGATAATAGTCTTTTATTTCCTCCTGCTGGAATTTCAGTCATTCCCAGTAGCGAATTCTTCACTGCAAAGTCCACACCGTGTTGCCTTTTTTCTGCCTGCTCTCTACTCTTCCAAAAAAAGGTGTAATTGTTTCCCCTGAGAGACCCATCCTCCGCGAGGCGAGTCTCCTGCAGGCCAGCAATATCAATGTTAAAACGATTAAGTTCGGCATCAATCACAGCCGATTTTCTCACATCGTTAATATTTGTCAAGTCAGTGGAAAATCCTGGACACATGGTTCTCACGTTCCAGGTTGCAAGCCGTAGCTTGAGGTTTCTATTTTTCTTTTTATTAGTACCTGGTGCATTGGTATTACAGCCTGCGATTCAGATTCTCGGCCTGCCTAGTTCACTCCAAAGGAAATTCCCATACCATATTGCCCTACTATCTGCTTATATTTATTTTTTTTCAGACTTTTGCTTTCATGTCTCCCATGACAATTAGGACCTCTGATGATTTTACAACTTTCAGTGTTTGTTGTAGTTCTTCATAGTATTCGTCTAGCTGTTCATCACTATAGTCAGTTGTCGGAGCATATGTCTGAAGAATTACTATGTTGAATGGTCTTGTCTTAATTTTGAGAAGTATTATACTATCTTTATGAGTCCAGAATCCACTAATATTTTTCTCTAAATCTCGTTTTACTAAAATTCCTACTCCTCTCTCGAGATGATCTCCTCCTGAATTAATGAATACATAATCTTCTCTCCTTATATAACTTGTGTCTGTCCATCTTGTTTCAGATACACCTAAGATATCTAAATTCATGTTTTTTGCCTCTGCAATGAGGTTATCAAACTTCCCTGCTTGATATAAGGTGCGTCCGTTCCACGTACGAATTCTCAGACTTCTCCTTCTACTTTTCAGGTAGGTATTGTCAGAATGCAAAAGAATTTGTGATGCAGTCGTCATTATGCACTTCCTTATTCACTATAGGAGTTGTCTCTTCCCTGTGAACATTTACAACAGGCTCATCTCCAGGGGGGGCCAAGAATTACCTGTATCGCTTTTTTCTTGTTGTTGAATAACCATTGCTGTTTTTGGGATATTGCATGGTGAGGTCCCAATCTTTTTCACGATGGCCAGCCATGTTCACTATTGTGTACTGAACACGCCTCATGTGTTTCGCTTCACACACTCTGCTGTTTCGCTTTCGAAGCCGTTGATCTATTTAGATTCATCCGCCTTCTCCACCGTCCCAGTCTTTATGTACTAGGGATGGACATTCCCTTAGTAGGATATTACCCCTACTTCACTCATGTAGTTTAGCCAGTCAGCCAAGACTGTTGCCCGTGGTGTGGCCACCTCCGTACACAAGCGGTATTCGTGGAGCCATACATGAGCTAGGTAAAGATATGGGAACTAAATAGGATCCTGGTCGATCCCTTGGGATATGATATAAATATATATATATATATATGTGTGTGTGTGTGTGCGTGCGTGTGTGTGTGTGTGTGTGTAAATAGTAAGAACTGAACAGTAAGAAGACGCAGATTATAGTCGTCACTGGGAAGAAGAAAATACCACAATGTGATATACGAGTAAATGGGCATATTCTTAAGCAAGTGAATCAGTACAGTTATCTCGGAACAGTCATAACATCTGATGGGAGATGTCTTGAATAGATTAGAAAAAGAATTGCCATTGCGAAGGTAGCCTTTTGCAAGATGAACAATATACTGACCAATAAAATGATATCAATTGAAACGAGAAAAAGAGTTATAAAGTGTACATAGAACCTGCACTTTTGTATGGATGTGAAGCGTGGACAATGAGCAGTCAAGCTGAAAATTATCTGATGGCTGTGGACATGTAGTTTCTGAGGAAAATGCAAAGAATACCATGGACAGACAGAAAAACAAATGAACAAGTCCTTCAAGAAACAAATGATGATCGAAAACTGATTAGAGTCATTAGACGTAGACCAGTAGACCAGTGGTTCTCAACCGGTGGGGAATTCCCCTCTGGGGAGGGGGGGGGGGGCATTTTAGGGTTTCCAGGGGGGAATTAAGATTTTTTTAAGATCGAGTTAATACAAGAACCGATTACGTGATATTGTTTTTCCCTTCATACTGTACGGTTCTGAACGTCTCACCCTTCTAAAATTCAGTTTATAAAGTAAGTAGACTCACAAATCATGTTTTATGTGGACGTCTATAATTGTTTTAGTATGTGCTATTAAATTTAGCTTCCATTATTACGAACACAGTGTAGGGGCGGGGCGGAATTTTAGGTAGGAAATACGAAAAGGGGGAATGACGTTCTGAAAATATGGTGAAGGGGGGCACCGTCCAAAAAAGGTCGAGAACCACTGACATAGACATTCAAAATAATTTTTTGACATTTTATGAGAAGAAATGACTTGGAGAACTTGATGACAACTAGCAAGATCGAAGGGGAGAGATCAAGGGGAAGACCGAGAAGTAAATACATGGATGGCTTGGCCACATGGCATGGTCGATACAGGAACACGGAGCTTATCCACGACTCTGGGATCGAGTGAGATGGCAGAACATGACCGCCCACGCTTATCGGCATGGCACATGATAGATGGATGGATTGATGGTGTGCGTGTGAGTGTGTGCGTGCATGCATGCGTGTGTGTGTGTGTGTGTGTGTGTGTGTGTACACAAAAGCGTGCTATTGTGTGCTATTGTTAGTATGAATTATTAGACCAACCATACCAAAATTACCATAAAGAGTTATTTAAGTGTAAAATTGCAGACGCAGGCGAGCTATTCACCCACACACAATTACTGTAATAAAAACAAAGTTACCCTGAAGATATTCACCTTCAGTTATTTACAAAATCCATGTTGGGCGCAGGCCCAGAATCGTGCAGCATCTAGTCAGAACGAATGTCGTGTTAGCTCTAGTAACAGAGCAAGACCTAATTAGAAAAACAGCAATTAGCAGGGATGAGTCTCGTTATTTGTTTTCCAACACCCACCGCCTCCGTCTTCACTCTTGTACGACTTAGGTGATGAGTGGTGAACAAATTTCTACCCTCGTAAACAAGCCGCACACTCATTTCAGTCATGTTCGTGAGGTTTCCAAGCAAGATTTCAAAGATTGGATTCTGCCTGTCGACACCACCATGATAAATATTTGCGGCACTCTTTAAACTCGAAGGTAAGGTGGTAGATCTTGTAACATAAATATCATTCAAATATATGCCCCAACCGGAGAAATCAGTGAAGATAGTGTAGAGCAATTGTATAATGTCATGGAACTTGGTTTGAAGAAATGTAAAAAAATATTCAGAAACAAACATCATAAAGCGTGACTTCAATGCTAAAGTAGGAAATCAAGGCGATGGAGGTACAGTAGGTAAAAATGGTTTGGGAGATTGAACCGAGAGAGGATACAGACTTGTAGAATGAGCAAAAGGGCATGAACTGATTGTAGGAAACACCTGAAAGATTATTGATATCGAGAAGTCCTGACAGTAGGATTAGAAACCATATTGGTTACATCTTGATTAGCAAAACATTTCGAAATGCGTTAATAGTCGCAAAAAAGACTTTCAAATGCAGACTGTTACAGTGATCACAGTTGCACTAGAGGTAAGGTTAAAGAATGTCAAGTATACACCAGGAAACACTAAATATGATATGTAAACATTAAAAAATGACAAGGAAATACAAGACAATTTTGATATTGAGGTACAGAACATATTTCATATAATGCTGATCTAAAGATCTTATTTCAAGATGTGGATTATACATAGGAAAAGTTGAAGAATTCAATCAGTTTGGCAGCAGAAACAATTATCCCAAAGAAGTAGGTCATATGAAATGGATGACTGAAGAAATGTTACGACTAAATGAAACAAGAAGACAACAAAAATAATCCTGACAAATATGAAGAGATTCACAGAAATGTCAAAACATTATGTAAAGAGGCAAAAGAAGAATGGCTTGAGTAACATTGCATATACATTGGAAAACAATACAACAGTAAAAATACCAAATAAATGCACAAAAGAATTCAGGAGCTTACTAATAAAAGAACACTTTCATCAAAAGGCTGCCTCAAAACAACAGATGGAAAAATCATATTTTACATGCATGGTCAGATTATATGAAAAGCCTGTATGATGATACAGGAGAACAATATGATATACGGAATAATAATGAATGCCATCAAATTTGAAGATGGACGTTAAGAAAACTCTTAACCATATGAAATATGGCAAGACCCTGGAGCCAAATAACATCACAACAGAAATGATCAATGCCGTAGAAGAATATGGAATAGACCAAGTCAACAGACTGCTGAATACAATATATGTTACTGGAGATAATCCTCCTGAATTATGTATTCCTATATTTATTGCAACTCCGGAGAAATCATGAGCTTTGGAATGTGATCAACATTGAACAATTAGTATTATGAGCCTCACCACAGTTAGGAATCATCATGCAAAGAGTCATGAAGGAAATACAACCGGAAATAGGAGAAGAACAATATTGTCTCGTAGAAGGCAAGAGTACACTAAATGGTTTGTATATACTGAAAACTTTACTTGAATGCTCTTAACAAGTAAACAGAAACCTAAATCTTTACTTTACTGACTACACAAAGGCTTTCGATAAAGTAAGACACGTGAACATGATGAAGATACTTGCAGATCTACAAAATGATTGGGAAGACCTTAGACTTGTAAAAAAATATGTATTGGAAACAACAAGCTGCCATAAAGATTGATAATGAAGTAAGTCAAAATCAGCCTAAAAGGAGAGGTGTGAGATAGGGATGTGTAAAGTCTCCAGATCTGTTTTCCCTGTACGGTGAAACTATTTTCAGAAATGTAGAAGATATGAAAAGAATCATCATTGGGGGACGTAACATCAATATCATTAGATATGTGGATGCTACAATATCGATTGCAGGCAATGCGCAGGATCTGCAACAATTAATAGATGCGGTTGTTGCACTCAGTGAACAATTAGGGTTAGAATTAAACTGTAAGGCGACACAGATTATGGAAGATTATGGATTATGGTCACTAGGAAGAAGGAAATACCACAATTTAATATATACGTAAATGGGAATATTCTTAAACAAGTGAATAGGTACAATTATCTCGGAACAGTTATAACATCTGATGGAAGATATCTTGAAGAGATTAGAACAAGAATCGACATGGCAAAGGTAGCCTCTGGCAAGATGGAAAACACACTGACCAATAAAAAGATGTCGTTTTCAACGAAAAAAAGAGTGTTGATGTGCTACATATAATTTGTATAATTTAATAAAAGGTATAGGTTGAAAAACTAATTACCAAGTCCTACAAGAAAGCAATGAAAACCATACACTGGTTAGAGAAAATAGTCATAAGACAGTCACAATTGTTTAGTCACGTTATTAGAAAAACTACTTTGAAGAACTTTGTGACAACTGGCAAGATCGAGGGCAAGGAAACAGGAGAAAGGCAGAGAAGTAAATACCTGGATGGTTTGGCCACGTCATATGGTCCAGACAAGAACACTGAGCTGATTCACAACTCTGGTGATCGCTTGAGATGGCGAATCATCAGCACGCACGAATTGCACATGATGATGCACGTATATTGTCGCAGGATGGCTATACTACATCATATCATGATAACCGATTTAGTCTTCCTGGATAGGGCATTCGTTGGGCATTCTACAGCCTCAATGTTTCGAAGTCATCGTTGCCATTCCGTCTACATCTCGTGCGTCGCATTAGGTGCTTTAAGAACAATTACATGCACACACACCCTAAATGGAATGTAGATGTAGTATATGTGCATTTTCTGCTATTTGATGAGGCTTCCGTGAATATAGATTCCATACATGATGATCTGATACTGAGCTCAACCATGGTATCATCGCATTCTGCACATGGTTGTTCAGCCTCATTTAAGTATATGGAACATCCAGTTATCACGAGTGAGTAAGATACAGCCCGTAGACTTCAGACATTGTGACCTCAGACAGCTCTCGTAGAGTGGTGCACTTTTTCTTCCATGATCGTGGTTCTGGTTAGTGAATTCTGTTCACGTAGAGCAGCGGGTTCCAAACAGAGCGCCAGTTTCTATAAAAAAGCGCAGCTCAGTATGTTTCCTTTATTTTCCTGAAAGATGAACTACGAATGTACACTTACTCTACACACGACTGTCGTGTGCTCCTAGTAGACATTCCACTTCATTAAATCACGATTATCTATTTAGTATTCAGCGAAGCATACACACATTTGTCACATGCATGGACGTGTAGTTATGAAGGACAGTCCACTGCCATGGAATTTCCGTGTAGTATCTAGGACATTGTTCAGCCGAAGCAGGGTCAGGAAGCATGAGAAACAGCTACCACATCCAAGGAAGGCAGCAGGCGCACAACCTACCCACTCCTGGCACGGGGAGGTAGTGACGAAAAGTAACAATATGGAACTCTATCGAGGCCCCGTCATTGGAATGATTACACTTTAAACCCTTTAACTTGGGTGAGCAGAGTACCAGAGAGTTATGTGTCGGCTCAGCAATTATGGAAACCTCCGTGGATGGCAGGGAATGCCCTTGAGAGTTGATCGTGATGTCTTCGGTCGTTCTAATTTGACCAGCTGGTATGTGGGCGACACCACAACAGTGAGAGTGGAAAGTCCTTAGAAACACCTGGGAAGGTTAACCCGGTCAACAAACGCCAGCAGAAGTAGGATGTGTCGGCATATAGGCGCAAATAAACAAGCACAAAGCAAACACGTCCGAGTGAGAGTGGAATGTCCTTCGAAGCGCCCAGAAAGGCGCAAATAAACAGACGGAACGCAACTACATCCGAAAAAACACTCTGGATGAACGCAGAAGATAAAGCATGGTAACGTCATCACCACATCTCCATCCACAGGTTGTTTATTCCAGCTATTCCTATTGGGCCTTCGTTTTCTAATTTCTAATTACCGAGGGAGGTATAACGTGCGCAAAATGCACACACTTCATGATAGATTTATGGGAAGGCAAATCGACGGATCTACTACTCCAGATTCAGGGAAGGTCGGGGTATAGCACCTCTAGTTTTTTATTTCGTAAAATGTTTCTTTGCCGATGTGAGTTAGAGACGGGCGCCCTACCTCCGAGATAATTGCTCTTCTGAACCGAATGTTGGATTTTGCAGCTATGGTATTCTTCGAGAATGGCGAGTCAGTATCGTCCCAACCCTCCTTAGTCACCTCTCGCGACATTTGTGGTGAGAGAAAATATTACAATTCTTTGTCTCTCGTATGGGTTCAGGTACCACAAAGGTTAATTCCCGTGGATATCAATGAAAGTCTGAGAACTGAAAGGGTACTGTTCTGATCTGACATAGAGAGAGAGAGAGAGAGAGAGAGAGAGAGAGAGAGAGAGAGAGAGAGAGAGAGAGAGAGAGAGACAGACAGACAGACAGACAGACAGACAGACAGACAGAGAGAGAGAGAGAGAGAGAGAGAGAGAGAGAGAGAGAGAGAGAGGGAGGGAGGGGGAGATTATGAGGAAAGTTTAAATAGCTTTGCAACAGATAATCAATTAGTAATACAAACTTCGTCAAATTATCAGATACGATGTAAAACGACATACAATTTAAGGACTTATTATCGTATAATGTCTTTTTCGGATCAATCGTATCAATAAAGAAAAAAAAAAATAATGGATTAGTGATTATATTAAAGTAACAAATGTTTAACTAATGAACCTACGAGAGATCAATCAAAATGATATAAATGTATTTGTTCATAAACAGAAAAAGAGTCACAAGTAGCGGTGCTGAAACATAAATTCCTCAAGATAATGTTTAACGGCAAAAATTAGTAAATCAAAACAATGTTTTCCCGTTGTGAATCTGAATAACGAAGACACAAACCATAGAATGTATGATTTATTGCCTGGCATATTTCGCTGTATCTTGTCAGGTACATACTGCAGAAGTCACACAACGTAGAGTAAAATAACTAGATACATTGTCCAAGCTGAAATATACACATGTTTACCATGGTAATTTTAAATTGACTACTATGTCTTTCTATTTGCACAGAATTGGCCTATGTAGATGAATCATTAGGGCTTCTGGAAAATGTAACAAACGACAATATTGATTATGAAATAACACGCGAAAACGAAAAACTCTGTCTCTATTAATTACTTGACCGGTTTCCAAGACATGGCGTGTAATGGACAACACCGGAAGTTTATCATTGTGGTGTATCAGCCGTCCCATGATCCCATCGCCTGTGTGTAATATCTTGTCAAACTAGTTTGGTATGTGTTCAATAACACTGCTGTGTAGCTGCCTCTCTGTTCTGTCGATGTAAGTAGACTGGCACCTGGATGTGAGTTGGTAAATGCAATTTGATGTGGCGTACAGAGGGGTAGATTATTTTACTGCTGAGGTAGGAAAAGGTGTGGTACTGTACCTAATAACCGGGGCTGCAGCTCAGAATGTTCGGCCGCCTGCTATAATGAGCGGATCCTGTAGACATTGTATTACGTCATCCCGCTAAAGATTAGCTGGATAAATACCCTGAGCTTAGGGACTGTAGTTACGTCTGATTTTGGTTTCGGTTGTGGGCAGTGGCGCTTTATAAATCCTGTGGAGTAACTATTCAGGTGTAAGACATTCTTCAGAGTTTCAATGTCCTCTGTCAGTGTGTCCTGGGTGCATATCTTCCTAGATATTACTGTGCGAACATGTGTATATTTCAGCATGGACGATGTATCTAGTTATTTTACTCCACGGTGTGTGAATTCTGCAGTATGTACCTGACGAGATGCAGCGAAATATGCCAGGCAATAAATCGTACATTCTATGGTTTGTGTCTTCGTTATTCAGAATTTAGTAAGACAAAAATGCGTTAGATGATTTTGCGAATCACAATCATGTTATGTTGCTGCTTGTTGTAAACTAAACACAATGAGCAAATACGTGCAAATAAAGCAAACTTTACCTTTGTCACAAAATAGACCAGATTTCCCAATCAAACATGAATGACAGTGTCCACTTGTGGCATTGCAGAGTTGGTCAGTACAGTTCGAGCTACACGGCAGAGCACAATTTTCACCATGATATGTGGCGTTGCAAGCTGTTGTTTCAGAAATGTTTAAATAATATATTCTGAATGTTCAAATGCCATTAACAGTGCATACTGTTTTTTTCCCCTTTTCATTATAGTTTGTATTACTAACGTTAAATCAACATGACTAATATCCAAATATATGTCTGAGGTGTATTTGCTGGCTAGTTTCACAAATAGAAAAGACACGTAAAGACTGCAGCAGGATATGACAATAAGTATGTGTAAGTACTTCGCAAAGTGATATACTAACCAAAGATATACTAAACAAACTAAAGATGATATAATAAACACAGACATGGTTTACAAACCTTACAACGAACTCCAAAACGGTAAACGTAAATCATATATTGAATATTTTTTAAAACAATTTAAAATAATAAAATATAAATATGTATGCTACGACACAACTAACAACGTTTAGATTGTACTATTCTTCATCAGGAACAACACAAACCGACCTGTAGATAAACATGAAATAATAAAATTTAATAATATTGAAACAAACATATTTTGTTCTTAGGAAGGCGGCGCAGAAGTTCATATGTGAAAGGTGCCAAATAAGAAAATGTGGAACTAAAGCTGTGCAAAGAGTCATACTCGTAAATGATTATTTACAGGGAAGTCAGCAGAAATATACAGTGGCATCTACAACAGTATTAATTCCCGCTTGATGGATGCATCCCAAAGAGTTTATTAATTGGCTTTCATTTTTAAGCCTGATTAAGTTATTAGAGAAGCATGGCTTCAACGCTGCGATCCACAATACATCGTCGAATCCATTATGATCAGAAATATTGAAATGGTTAGAGACGGGTTTGACACAGTTTTGAATAATATCCTAAGGTGGTAACTTAAGCGGTCGGCCAGGCGTCTACTAGTCTGTCCGATATATTTAATGTTACGTCTTTTGAAAAAAAAAAAAAAAACATATATTAGGTTACGGGATATGCATGTAAATGAGTTTTTCGCGGAAAATGTGCCCGAGGGGAATGTAATTGCCTGTGTCTGAATAACGTGTAGGCATGTCAAGCAACCTGCTCTGTGGCGAAGAGGTTATGGATGCAATTCGTAACCCTGCATACAACGTTCGCTACACAGCTGCCGGAGATTTGGCAGTAGGTCGCCTTGCGAAAGGTTTTTATTTATAAAATGGTATGAGTGCCGGTCGTTCAGAAAACAATGAAAACTACTGAACGTAAACTTGCCAAACATTAAAAAACAGCAAACAATTATGGGGTTGACTTTGACATCATGTAAAGCCTATGCAACCAACGCGTATGTCAATCACGTCTTCTCGTGATATTTTAATGTATCCACAGATGAAGTTACTGTAGGGAGGTGACTGTGATTAAGGTGGTCTCTGAGATATTTGTTTTGGCGAAAGATTACCATAGATTCGCTTGGAAACACCTCACGATATCAGTATTGACCAGTACAGGAGAAACATAAGTTAGTTAGTTAGTTAGTTAGTCGCTGTTCCAAATTCACGGCAACGGGTCGTCCCCATATTGCTCCGTTCCTGTGCCAGTGAATATAAAAAAATGCTCCTCACTGCCCTATGTGAACAATGGAATAGACAGGAGTGTCGGAAAGCCAACAGCCCGCACTGGTACACTGCGCATAATGCCGCCGCCAAATTGCCAACACAAAAGTCCTCCAGGAAAAATACAGTTCATCTGTGACAGTACAGGGACGATTATAAGATGAGTCCCGATGGTGTTTTTATAAGATTTTATTCAACATAATAAGTCCACAAGTATAAAATAAGTTACATGATGCTTCCAGAATATAAAAGATGTTTACCTCTTCAGATCTAGGCGGTAACTAACTACCCTAAGCACTGCGTCACGGCTTGATCGTCCTTCCCTACGTCTTCCTAAGATGCTCAACCGTGCCCAGTGCTTGCACACCACCAACCATCAACCCCTCCTAAGCTATTAACAGAGACGATGCTCTGTTACAGACCTCCCTTTCTTTAAAAAGACTTTTCCTCAAAAGTCTTAATCCCCAACCTACTTATTCTAATTATTCTTTCCCTCATTAAAACCTTAACCCCAATATTATTTGTCCAACTCATCTTAAATAAACTTTACCTCTACATCCTTCGAACTTGTCTCTTATAATTCTCTCTTGTCTCTTATAACACTCTCTTATCTCTTATAATACTCTCTTATCTCTTACAATACTCTCTTATCTCTTACAATACTCTCTGATCTCTTATAATACTCTCTTATCTCTTATAATACTCTCGTATCTCTTATAATACTCTCTTATCTCTTATAATACTCTCTTATCTCTTATAATACTCTCTTATAGCTACCCGCTATGTCATGAAGTTATACTTCTTCTTCGTTTCATTACAAAAACATAGGTCATAATGATATTTCAATTCATATATATAATGGTTCATAAAAATCGTTGGTATACACTTTGCGTTATGAAACTTCTCATTCTTTCTCAACATCAACAACACAACACAGGATAGACAGAAAAGATGGGGTTAGGAATAGAAAAGAAGAGGTGCGCACCCAGTTTATGAAGATATAAAGAAGTAGTCAAGAACAATCACATTTACCTCCCATGCAAACGTAAAAACTTTTACAAATAAAAGTTTTTCGAAAACACATCTACATCTCTGTTTGTTATAAATTAAGTTGATCCAAAATGTCTTCCAATTACTTAATATTTGTGCCGGCATCTACACCTCTGACCATATTTCACCTGTCTTAAGTCCGCTCATGAAATCATTAACCATGTTCATTTTCCATGAACATTTTGTAAATTAATTAACGCTGTTTATCACAGCTCCTATATTTTACACACTCACATCCCATGACAAGCATTCTTGTCCTAACTTTGTACCAAACCATATGTGCTGCTACCTACAGCCCCCTTAATATCCACTCCCCAGCTTCTTATATTTTCCAACTATCATAATCTCTTTTTACACCCGCTATAGACGTTAGTCACGTTTATAATATGGCATCCAATCCATATACCTTCAATCAATGCTGACTTAATGCAGCTCTCATTTCAACCTCCCAGAACCATATATTTCTATCAGCTTTATACCCCCTTCATCCAAACATGGCATTTAATTAACCCCCCATAATCCAACCATTAATGCTGACTGGTGCAGCCGCCTTCTTACTATCATAAGGTACTCATGAACTTATTACTCATAAGAAGAATGTGTCTCTCTTCTAGTCTTCAGTCGTTTGTCAACCATTTTCTGAACGAAAGATTTTACATAAGGGCCTGTCTTATTACTTTTTATTCTAAAGAAAACTTGTGAACAAAATTTTCAAGTTATTTGTTAAACAAGGGTAAATACTATTCAATACTCAAGACAATTCAACCAAAATCATGAATCAACGAAGTCAAAACAGGATATCATACCCCCCCCCCCCCCAAGTTTTGAAGATGCATTTTCTTTCCCCTCATATCAAATAAAGGAAACCAACCAATTCAAATAAAAAACATTATTCACTCCTAAATGTCTATATATTACAGACAGTACACCAATCAAAAGCTCCATTGTGGGCCCTATCACTCAAGACAACATTATAAACATTACCTAACATAACAAAATCTCTACTATACCTCACTCACAATTCCTTATTAATCTCGCCGAAAACTTCAGCAATCCACTAATGTCCATTTATTATGGGCATTTCACCTAAAACTTCCACCTGTCAATTTATGCCGCTATCAACAGCAACAAAATACCGCCACTGAACTCATGTCTGTGACCTTCTAACCCCTCACTGCTTGCAATCAACGTTATTCTTTCTCAGTCCATATATCACGGACCACCAAAACCTCATGTTATTTAATCTATGTTCGCTGTGACTACAGCACTCCACACTAACAACGTTCATTTCTCACTAACACACTTACCCCCCTTTACTATTGTACTGATATCCACAGTATATAGTTATTCTTCGGAGGAAAACATGGCATTCAATTCATGTTTTACTATGTGTCTTCACGCTGTCTGGCGCAGCACGTTACTCAATTCTACTTCTTCTACAACCCAGCAATCTCGTGTCGCTTATTAAATTTCCATTACATAATGGCACTAAATCCATGTTTTAAACTTGTCCCACATCTTCTGAACGTAAATATGTATCCAGAACTCCCAAGGACTCTATTAACTAGCTTCTGTTTTAAAACTTCACCCAATTAAATGTCAACGGCAACTCAATTATAAGAAACAGAATCATCATAACTGATAATAAAAAAAAAATTAAATTAACTGATCAAGTAACCTGCCAATGTTCAAACAAGGCAAACTTAAATAACGACATAAGTCATGAATAATTGAAGATACAATCAGAACAGAACAATATCCCCCCCCCCTTGATATTCAAATATATGTTTTCATATATCCCCACAAAATGAAACAAGCATCAATTTAAATTAAAAGAAAATATCTAATGTTATCTAACACTACTGGTCTCTTTTACGGACCAGTAGTTTGTACGTAAAAGACTGAAAACACAAACACAACAATCCTATTCTAAAATTAAATGTAGCAATAATCATTTTTACAGGAGCAAATCAAGTAAAGAAAAATAATATAACATACCATTTATGATACATTTAAAGATCATATTGAATTAAAACCAATTGCTTATAGTAGCCAAACAACATTGGTCAAGTTATGCCTATCCCGCTACTCTTATAACATTAAAAAAAAACTCATTGCTAGGGCAATTATTAACCTGTATTAATCCCAAAAATTATATATATATATATATATATATATATATATATATATATATATATATATATATATATATATATATATATCTGTTACCTACAGACTATATTCTCATCATAGCGCGGAATAATATTTGTTCCCCTCAACCAAAATCCTTAATCAACAAATGACCGTAGTTTTTCTGGAAGTCAAGCATTATTTATTTCCCTTTACAACATTCCATCTTCTACGAAACTATCCTACTGCGACACTACTGCACTTGCCATACTAACCAAACAATTACTGTAAACTACAGCAAAAAATGCTCAATTTTCCAAGTAGTGTGGCTATTTCAGCACACCCCAATTCATCTACTCAGTAAGGGAAATTGTAACTCGGCACAGCCATTTCTTAATCTAGTTGTTTCCCTTGGATTTGTACCAAGAATTACAACCACTTCTCAAACGTTACCGTTAACTACGGTATCTCCACAATGCTACACCCAATAAAAAATTTGTCTATTTACTATAGACCTCACCAATACATCTATCTACTATATTTGTCAATAACTGATTCTAATTTTACGTCTCTCGTCTACCCGACGCAACTAACCAACGTATCATACCTTTCCAATATCCCACCACAACAACTCTAAACTATTCTCAATTCTCTCCTAGCGTTCTCACACCGCGATGATAATCAAACCAATCACACTTATCGGAACACAGTCTATAGTGCTCTGTTTATAATACTCCGATATTCATTTAGCTAATCACCTTCTTTCCTTCTCTTACTTACATAACTCCTCTTTCAGTACTACTTAAGATTACTCCTATTCATCGGAACTCTTTCAGAAACAATAAACAACACCGCACACGACTAACGACAAACCTAACTCCGACTGGGCAAACCATATTCTCTCATTTCTCTGTATCAGGCATTCTTGCTTCGACATGTCTCTGCCAACAATACTAAATCTGTTTTATGAAACGTCATTCAAAATGTTAACTCTCTTTCTGTCAGTCTGTCTTAAAATTTTCATTAATTCTGTCTAACGTCAGACATTCTAAACAAAAGACATCACAAATTTCCAATCATCTTCTTTCCACTTCTCAATTTTCGCATACTCAGTTACTCTATCCTCCACGTTTATCAGCGTCACTTATCAGCCACTCTTCGCATATTCGCGCGGCGCTCGTATTTATACTTCTCATATGCATTGACCATTGTGTACAAACAAACTCGTTCTCATCTCACCATTATTCTCGTATCACGACAACCTGACGTGCCTATACTATTACTCCTACAAAAAAAAAAAAAAAAAAAAAATTAGACACTAATTCAACATTCTAACAATTACTCACCACAGCCTAAGCGTGTCGATTACTTCCACACACAGTGACACAAGATATGCCAAACGCCTCGTACATGCATGCGTTACTACTACCAATCGCCTGACATCGTTCTATCCATGTACTCCACTTAGACGGCGTCTCAAAACCTCACTCCTGCTTCACTCAGCGCGACGAACACCTGTTTGTCTACACTTATACTCACGCACGGACAACGCATAACCAGACGAATTACTTCAATACTCAACAGGACTTTCACAATTCAACTGCTTTCTTATTTCTGCTTTTCACAATCATCACAACCAACCACTACTCTCCGTCCTACCTAATTTTTACATCAAACCGCTCCGGCAGTCAACTACTCAATTACTTTATCTTAACCTCCTCATCACTTCATTCCACACTATTAAGGAGTCATATTCTCTCAACGTATTTCGTCACGTCACTTATCGGTCAACTATCAAACCTAGCCCGTAGCTCTAGATCAAATTTCCTAATTCGACTTATTCAATATCTGTAAGCGTATATAAATCAGGTCTAGAAAGCATATATCCTCTATATCTCTTCATTTCTTCTTCTGTATATTCTGGGTTAAAAGAAATTCCTGACACTCCTTTTTTACGTTTCTTCTTCTTAATAGTCAACTCGTTCTCTGAATTATCAGCATCCATAGTTGTCCCAGCAGCGCGGTATTTACTATAATAAGCGGTAGAGGTGGAAATATCTGTTCCATAATCTGAACTCCCACACCTAACATTCCTACACCATTTAGGGATTAATTTAATGTCTATACCTGAGGAACTTGACATACCAGTCGTCGTACCTCTATTAACTATCATACTATTTGTATTCCTTTCCCTAATACTTTTCCTCACCTGTCTTTTAACATCTTTGGTTCTTGTCTGCCTGTCTTCTCTAATTTCAAGTGTGTCTCCTTTTTCTAAATTCCCATAAGGAGAAACTAACTCAGTTTGACTTGCTTTTGTTATCTTGTTGGCTGGTTGTACCAGGACTTTCTTTTCTACTGTATCAACCTGTGTCTGTGTATTCCGTTCTACCACTTCAATCACTTGCGTCTGAGTCTCTTGGTCTCTTTTCTTTAGTAATACCGTCGTCTTCTTTTCCTGTCTGATAGTCAGATTCGCAACCACCTTAGGAGCAGTTAAATTTCTACTTACCTTTTCTACCCTGTTTATCGACCTTGACTTCAAATACTGTCTCCGTCTTTGCTCAAACCAATCGTCCCGTCTTTTTCTAGCAGTCACACTATAAGAAGGCCAACTCTGTTGTTTACTGGAAAGGTCTCTCTCAGGTCTATCTCTGTATCTTCGTCTATTATAACTGCCTCTGGACTTAGTCCTATTTGGTTCAACATAACTGTCCCTATTTACCACGTTATGTTGTCTTCTGTTTTCATTGGATACTGTCTGTCTCCTATTATTCTTTACTATTTCATTGCACTCTACCTTAAATCTATAAGCCTCTTGTCTATTCGTTCTTCTCTGTAACGTTTCCACAAAATTCTCTACTTCACTAACTGCCAGTTTTATCTCTCCCAACCATGCACTGATACGATTTAATTCTGTATGTAGGTAGTTCATACTCATGTCTCTATAATTTATCCCAAGCCAAAACAATATGCCTATTTCTTCTTCTATATATTTCTTGGTACCTGTAAGAAAACCTCGTCTTGAGCTTTGCTGAAATAATTTTCAATTATGCATGTTTCTCCAGCGAAGTTTTATTTCTGTGTTGAGTCTGCCTATTGCTGTGCCTACTCCAGTTAACACTTGTGTTAATAAAACCTGTTCTTCTGCCATGCTGAAATATGCTGAAATTTACTATTCAATTCATATAATCACACTCACAATTATAATGATTTAGTCAACAAATATCAACAATTGTATAGGCCCATTTAAACTAAACAAGGGACGTAAGCAACTGTTCACTGTTCTTCTTACAAAGATTAAGCGTTCAAATTAAGAAATCAATTTTATCTAACACGACACATTATTTTATCTTATATTACCCTGATATCGTCTTTGCCATATTCTAATAATGTCGATTTAATTATTACACACTTATAATAATTGTCCTAAAATCAACATACCGTTCTTTGTATATAAGGATACTTGAAGCTGTAATTCTTAAATTTCTCCAGACGACGACCTTATCCTTTAGTTGTCCTGTCGGTTTTTTTGATCCGCGGAAAGCAATCTCTGGTGGTTACCTCAATCTTCAGACAACTCTGGCTGCTTCTCTAGCGCGAGAAGTACTCCACTTTCACCCATGGTTGGGCACACCAGACTTGCGGCTTCTTTTCACCCGATAACAGGGCACATCTAGACGACTTCACCCGGAAAAAAAATGGCACTTCTAGACGACTTGAAACAGCTTAAGAGAAAGGAAGCGATTACAGTAGGCTCTCTTTTTCAGCAAGTCGGCAACCCACTATGCCCACCCGCGTCCAAAAAGACCAAGGCAAGTAAATCGCATTCCATAACGAACTTCATAAGCTTGAGTTTGGTTTGGGTAAAGTCAGCTTGGTGTCGGCTGACAACTTTCAAAGCGATGAAATGACGATCTTCATGGTCTCTCAGCAATTGAGCTTGGCATTCATTGACTCATATTTTACATCAGCTCGTAGGAATCTTGACCACAAACTTCTTGTAGTTAATAACGACAGCTCCAATAAGTGACCTCACTTCAGTCAGCCAAGGTCAATTAACGGCTGCGATAACGGCAGATTAAAACTCACAGCATAGTGACGACAGTCAGGTCACTCCAGTTCATGATGACAAACAGCTGGTCTGGATCATCCTTTGAGTACTGCTTTTAATACAATTCAGCATTCACTCAGTAACATCATACATTGTTGTCGTGGCAGCAAGCCGAGAAAAAAGCGTTCAATGTAAGTTCTTCGTTGTGCTGCGTCTTTTGTTAGTACTTCTGCATTGTGTCCGCGACATCTAAGTCCAAATCCTGGTTAAGCGGCGCCAAATCTGTTCTGTGACAGTACAGGGACGATTATAAGATGAGTCCCGATGGTGTTTTTTATAAGGTTTTATTCAACATAATAAGTCCACAAGTATAAAATAAGTTACATGATGCTTCCAGAATATAAAGGATGTTTACCTCTTCAGATCTAGGCGGTAACTAACTACCCTAAGCACTGCGTCACGGCTTGAGCGTTCTTCCCTACGTCTTCCTAAGATGCTCAACCGTGCCCAGTGCTTGCACACCACCAACCATCAACACCTCCTAAGCTATTAACAGAGACGATGCTCTGTTACACATCGTCGATGAAACGGCATTCACCAGAAAGACTTCATTGACCGGGGTTTTATCCCTTATGGCTCGGTCTCTTTCTGCAGGGCGACCCACCGAAAGCGCCGCACGAAGCACGAACAACGTAGCTACAGCGACGACTCCTAGGAGTCTCGTGAAAAATGCACTCGTGAACCGAAAAGGCAAACCACTCAATCCAGCAACAGCCGGCCGACATCGCTCCGAACATGCAGTTCACGCGAAAAACAACCGCGGACAGATGCAAAAGCATTCCACGCGAAATTCACAGCTCACAGTGTCGCGCCACGCACGCACTCAGTAGCAGGGTGACGGAACCATAGCCTCCTTAGTCACCTCTTACGACGTGCATGGTAGGCAACAGTGTTACTATTCTTTGCTCCCCTGTATGGGCCCCGGAAACACATGGGCGAAACATATGTTTGATCGCCAGGGCATGTGGATGAAAGGTGAGAATATGTTTGGGTTAATTATTTGGAGGTCGCTTTGTCTGGGTGAAAGATATGTGTCGCGAAACCCATGGTACATAATAAAAAAGCTGCAATAAGAATGTGCTCTGCGTACGCCCGTTTACGGAAATAGGCTAGCATTTCATGGGCTCTCTTCCTGGCAGTCATTATCATCCTGATAGGTACGAGGAAGACGAAGTAGATTGGAATATTGGATAGAGCTTTTGAAACTCTTGGGGTGGGATGAACTGTATAAGAGGCAATCGTGAGCGTCACTAGGCTTATAGTATACGTAAGTAGTGAGACCTGTTTGATTAATATTAATGGTGATATCTAGGAAATTGACCAAAGTGGTAGACATTTCTGAAGTGAAATTGATCGACGGAAATACTGGACAAAATTATGAACCGGTTGAGTTCCGCCATTGTCACATCGGTGATACCGATGGCGTCATCGATATAGCGTAGGTAAATATGAAGCCAAACCAAATTCAGATGTAAATGATTTTGCTGCATATACAGCAGGTAATCTTGACAATTGCCAACAAACAGAAGAATAAAACAGAGACAAGGGTAACTGGGCTATAATTAAAGTCACCAAAATGCGAAATTGAAATAGAAGGGACACTTCTTAACCAAGTGGATAATTTTAAATTCCTTGGAGCAATTATAACATCAGGTGGAAGATGCACAATATAGATTAAGAACAGAATGGGGTAGGCAAAAGCTGCATTTCAGAAAATGAAGGGTTGGTATCTTATGTGAAGAGTCACTCTCATTTCATGTAAGAAGGCGAGTGTTGATATGCTGTCTACAACATGTTTTGATGTATGGCAGTGAATCTTGTAATGCATATGAATAAATCAGGAAGCAACAGAGATGTGGTTCCTGAGAAGAATGTTGCAAATTCCTTGTATTGGCAGAGTAACTAACTAGCAACGACTGCCTTGAAAGGGCTAATGAAACTAGAACATTATATACAACAATAAGAATGAGACAAAAAGCTTTCTCTCATCATGTGATCGGAAGAGAAGCATTTGAGAACATCGTGACGACTGGAAAAATCAAATTGATGCGGGAAAGACCAAGGGAAATGTTGATCAATGGACTGAGACGGCGACATGGAGGAATATCATTAGCAGCGTTGATCGAGAGCACCAAATACTGAGATATGTGAAGAGACATGAACGAATACGCCAGCTGGCGAGACACTTGATGGTGATGATATATATATATATCATATATTTATATATATAATGATAACATTTTACACTCTGTTTCTTACATTCAATGATGTTATTTTCAGAATATATTTTTCTTACTTCACTACAATCTAAACATTATTTATCATACTTTATCCCGGTAGTTGACAACCCAAAAAAATATGTGAGGCGCTTATTGTCATACCTACTTAATAAAATTAAAACTGAGACACTTGCAAACGGATTATAATTCTGCATAAACCCAAATCATAACAGTATTGAGTCGCAACCACAGCTTGAAACAGCTGATCAAATGTCAACGTTAGTACTTGCGTCTGCTGAGTCGGTCGGATGGCCGAAAGCCAAACTAATAGATTACGAAAAACAGTACCGCACAACACCCAATAAACATATATGTCCGCTGACCAATGAACACTTCACCGCAATGAAAGCATTAATGGCTAACAAACACCTTGCAATGCTGAAACCAGACAAAGGCAGTAGTGCAGTATTGATGGAAATGTCAGACTACCATTGCAAAATGAAAGACATTGTCAATTAAATTCCAAAGGGGAAAAGTCCGAGGACTTGTGTGGAAATGTTAGGAAAGTGATCCAGTCACTTATAAATTAGAAACTCACTAGTGAGGCTATGACAAAAATGCTCAAACCACGTGGCTCCTAAACTCCTCATCTGTATGGTCTACCAAAACTTCACAACCATTGACAATAACACAAACAGCTAACACCGACTCTGTCCCTGGTCTCAACTCTGCACAACAGTTGATTGCGAGATGGCTAGCCGAAATTTTATAGCTAGTACCACTGTATTTCAATCCAACAATAGAAATACATTTGTACTGGTGGAATTATTAGAGGCGATTGACCTATCTCATGGCACCTACGGATACTCCATCCCTATTCACCATCGTTTCAGTCGATGGAATAGTGAAAAATATGTGTGAACGTATTAAAGACAAACAAATAAAACTTGACACACTTAGGTAGACTATTACTTATATGTACCACAAACATCAAATTCAACTGTTAAAAACAAATAGACTGGAAAGAGTATGGAGAAACCCTAAATAAGAACTACAAGGAGGCAACCAGAAACTTCTACTAAAAGATAAGTGCAATGCGAACCAAGGAGACCCATTTGACCCAACTGAAATAATTAACAGCGAAAATGGAGAACCAATAAGTGAACAAAAACGAATCCTAATAAGATGGAAGCAGTATTTCGAAACAGCTTCTCAACAGCCCATCAGATGTCACAGGACTTTAAGAAGCCTACACAGATGCCACAAAAGAACTAGAACCAGACATACTGAAAGAAGATATTATAGAAGCCAACAGATTAGCCCCATTGAACAAATCATCGGGACACGATGAAATACTAAATGAACTAATATGAGCTGCAAGAGAAGTAGGAACAGAATGGCTACATAGACTATTCAACGATGGTTGGGTAGAACAACAGACAGCATATATAGACAACATATGTAAAGAAACCAGCCGAACAGAGACCGCAAGAATACCGCATGACGAGAACACAGACGAAAAACCATCTGCATATCTAACTATAGTATGTCCACATTTGTTTGCCTTCATTCACGATCAATTATTTTGAAAACTGTCTGTTGCATCGTTATGAAATTTTTCCAGCCGTCTTATATTTACCCCCACCCAAGGAATATGTCTTTGATAGGTCCAAAAACAACTTAAATCATTGAAAGCGGCGACATTCTTTTGATGTTTTTGTGAACAACTAGTGATTTCTCGCTAACAAAGTTATTTTTACGGTATTGGGAGACCTGGCAATTCTGATGACACACAAAGGCGTATGCGGATTCGTATGGGAGTGGGTGCAATGAAAGAACTAGCTTAAAATCGACAGGGTCGGCTGCATTGCACCGGGTTCTTATCCCATATGGCTGTTTCTTTCCGCAGCGCGGAAAGCGTCGCACAAAGCACAAACTCCGTAGCTCCAGCGACGACCCTCGGGAGTCTCCGAAAAAATGCACTCGTGAAATGAAGGACGCGGCCCGGAATCGAACATACAACCTTCGGAGCCCGAGTCAGACGGCTTGACCACTTCACCACGGAGAATCCCGAGAGGGGTGCAATGTGTAATATTAGTAAAGACAGAGAATTTACAGAGGCACGGGGTAAATAATGTGTAAATTAACAGGAAAGTAGAAGGAATATATTTCTTACCTTGTTTTTCATTTCCTTCTTGTTTCTTCAGTTATCAGTTATCAGTTATCAGTTGGGGTATCTTCATTGCACTCCGGACATGTCCATAGGTGCTCAGATCCTCCCCCCCCCTCCCCAGCATATGCATCAGCGTCCGGTGGCTGATAGTGCCAGTTCTGTGTTGGTTGACGAGGCGCCTTGTTTTCCCGATGTACCTCTCGCATCTGGCCGTGCCGAATTCTTACTCCCAAGTCTTTCATCCTGGACAGCGATGTGGATTCACTGACGTCAAAGTCCTCTGTTCTCGCCAGATCTTTAAGGACGTTAGTAACATCGGCACGATCCATGGGCTGGCCATCTACAGGGAGTGCAGAGCCAGCCAGTTTATCAGCTCGTTCATTTCCCTCGACTCCCGCATGTCCCGGGACGAAGATGAAGGTGACTTTACGAACAACAGACTTCCGCAGCGACTCAGTCCACCGTATACGTACAGATCCAGCTTCGATCTTCTGAATCATGCTCATTGAGTCACTTAGTACACACACGTTGGTATAATGCTGTGATTCCAGCCATATAAAAGCCTCTGTAACTGCCATCACCTCCATCGTCATGCTGCTCGAGGTCATAGAGTGGGCACCACTGGATTCTTGAACGGTTCGGCCCGCTGAACGGGCTGTAAATGCCCACGCACTTCTCTGCTGCTTTACAACAGATCCATCTGTATAGATGAGCACTTTGGGGCTATATGAGTGTTCATAGATGAGTGCGTTGACTTCTGCATTGACAGCGACAGGGTTCTGCTCTCCGCACCGTCTGTCGAGTGTGATAATGCAGGAGAAAATGCACTTAAAAGCTGGAGGCACCGGCACCCATTCCTTGCCGGGGTTGATACTGGTAAGACTGCAGACCTGTCTGACGACATCTTCCGCCCGACCCATCCATGATTTGCCTCTCTTTAGCCTGTCACCCTTTTCTCTGGATATAGCGCCATGCAGAGGTGCTGCTCATCTGCACTTATTTTTAAGTATGCACGAGCCCTCCAGATCTTGATCCTGTGTTCTATTGTGGGGAAGTCAAGGAGGTATCTCTGTCAGCGACTTGCTTGCGACAGGTATTTCAGGACTCCCCTACTTTTGCACCACACGAAATAATAACTCGTGTCGTTTGCAAAAGGGATACAATTTATTTAGAGCTGATTACAAATATATAGATTCGGAATACTTCATTGACAATAAACATCATGGTACGTTACACAGATGCAATGAATAGGTGATAATGATACTATTAATCACTGAATGGAATCTAAAGCCTAACAATCACTATTGTCTATAAACTTATAGTATTCGTAAGGAACACGTCTACTCTCTAGCCGTCTCAGTCGCAGTCTGAGCCACGCTTCTAGTTGCGTGTTCAAACCCGGACGTTGGATCCTCCGTGCGCTGGCGAGTCTTGCGTGCGTGGTGTCCCAGCACACTGGTCAGTTAACTTGAGTAACCTGTACTCCATGGTTACTCGTCGAGGCGAGTTTCCTAGTGTCTTGGGAAACCCTCGCTCACTTGCACTCAATGCCCTCTTGGTTGACACAAGTGTGTCCTGTTGTAAAGCTATTTATAGTGCTTGTCTGGTGTTCTCTAATGGTCTCTGTCTTAGCTCTATTTCTTATACTCTTAACTCTGTAAGCTCTTATGCAGATATTTTACAATCTCATTGCTACACAGCTGGTGTCTTTCGTGCGGCCCAAAATGATGCGCATGGCTTCGTTTTGTACCTTTTCAAGTCTTCCAAGATGTGTAGGGCTGACAGTGAGGATGGCCAGGGCATACTCTGCTCAGACCTTAATCTGTGTCGGACGATTCCAGTAGGTTGATGATTGCTCTCGGTTGCATAAAATTCAATCCATCCTTTCTCCAATAGTCCTCTTCCTCTTTCAACACATGGTCCTCACATTTTTTCCAGTAAATTTTATCATATTTAATAGCGCGGACTGGGTTAGTATCTTGACGTCAGACAATTTGAATGTAGTATTGGCAGCTGCCACTTGTCCTTTAATTTTAGCCCACACAAGTTAGTTCTATAGGGTTTAAATGAGAAAGATACCGCGGAAGTCTCAAGCACCTATGGCCATGCTCTTCTATCAATTTGTAAATTTGAAATTTCTTGCTTTTGTGCGTCTGTTTTACAAGGAACAACAACTGTAGCTTGAAATATGTTTCTGGAAATGGTATATTTTCCCTTCGGAGCCATATCTTTATTGCTTCCTTTGTGCTCGATGCCTTATGTATTTTGTCTTCTTGGGCAACAACATTGTGATATGATGCATTGTCCATGATTAGACAAGCCGGTCTATCAAGGGATGGAAGTACTGTATTCTCGAACCAATCTCTAAATACATTACCATTCATCTCATTATGATAATCCCTATTGTCTGTATGCTTTGATACAAACACGAGCCCAGCATTCTGTAGTAAGCCATTATGAGTACTACCAGCATGGGCTATGACCAAACGCTGTCCTTTACTACTGAGCACATAACGTTTTATCTTTCCATCCATTGATTGCCATTCCTTTTCACTTGTGTGGTGCGCATTGATCAACGTTTCATCCAAATACACTGTCATAATTTTCTTTGTGCATTTCCCTTATTTCACGTAGGTATCTGCTTCTCATGGTTCCTAAATGCGGTTGCCCGCAAAGGATATTTCTACCTCCCTTGTACTTTCTAAAAGTGAAGCCTACTGTCCTTATAATTTTCCACAAAGTTGTTTTGGATAGCTCTATGTTATTGTCCTTTCTCAACAAAACCCTCAGTTTTCTTACACTCACTGTTTCTTTGGCATCCATCATTTTTATAATAACTAGTCTGATGACATCCTTGTCAAAGCTGTCTACAATTGCCTTTCTACCTACCGTTTGCTTATCGCGTCTTGGTTTCATTCCAGATTCTTGCACCCATCGACGAAACGATCGTTTACTCAAACCTAATGCATGCACTGTTCTTTTTTCGGGATTTGTAACAGTATGAAACAGTTTCCTGCAATCAGCTTCTTGACAAAAATATGTGTACAACTTCATAGCGATCTTTTGAAGTGTACACAATTTCACTTTTAATCCCATTGAACAGTATTAACACATTCAAATATTAGCTATTAAGATTACATTAATGGTAAGATTTATTTATATAATCACGTTTCATGAAATAACCCACAGTTTGACGACACCTCTGAACTATAACACTCAGTCTGTGCAAAAACGAAAGACCGCCAGACAATTTTAAAAATAGCGCGAATGTGTCTTGCTGGAGCTGTAATACTCTTAAAATTAAGGCATTAATGGTGGAGCCGTAAAATATATACCGCATATAAGCAAACATTGAAATCTGCTGTACAATCTCCAGAACAAACATTTTTTTTTGTTGGGTGGACATAATGATAAGGTTATATACTAAATCTCATCATTTTTCCTCAGTTGGTTACTGAGATATTGAATTTTATATTGAGGCAACAAAAAAAAAAAACAACAACACTATATTAGAGAACTCCTGTTTGCGGACGACCAAGCACTAATAGCAAAATCAGAAGCTGAATTACAAGACCACATGAATAGTCTAAACGAAATGTGCAGGGAACATATCATGAAAATTAGCACAAGCAAAACAGAGGTAATGACTATAACTAAAGAAGGAAAAACAACAACAAATCACCTAAACGAACATCCCTTGAAACAAGTAAAGAGGAGTTTCAAGTACCTAGGAAGCATAATATCATCAAATGACAGATCAGAAGACGAGATCGAAAATAGATGCAAAAAAGCAAACCAACTCATTGGACAAATGGCACCAATACTAAAGAACAAACATGTATCAATAACTACTAAGTAAGCACTTTACAATACAATCTTCCTACCAATGCCAAACCTGAACAATGACAGAAAAAGAGAAAAGAAAAATCACAACAATAGAAATCAGATTCCTGAGAATACTCAACGTATCAAGAAGAGATAGGATCAGAAATGAAGAAATCAGGATTAAAGTGGGTGTTACAGCAGCACTAGATTTTATTAGAAAGCAGCAAGTCAAATGGTTTGGCCATGTAAGTAATTTACCAGTCAACAGTATACCACAACGAGCAATGATGTGCAGACCGGATGGAAACAGAGCAAGAGGCCGACCACGTAAAAGTTGGACGGAGGGAATAGCAGAGTCCATGGGAATATCGATACATGAAGCCCATAAGCGGGCACTCTCACGATGTTTATACTTCACCTCGACACCGCAGGGTACAAGAGGAACATGATTAGATGAGATGAGATGAGACCACAACCAAGGGAGTCGCGGTAGTGAGATGGCTAGACGCTCTACTACCGTCCAGTTGGTAATGGGTTCGATCCACATAAGAGATTTTGAAATTACCCTATTTACTGTTTCATTCTTTATTAAGAAATAGTGGCAAGATACTCAATATATTATGCACATTTCTACATAGAATGTTTGTCTTATAATACGTTTTAATATGTGCATGCGTATTATGTTAGGGCCGCAGTGGCATGGGGATTAGTGCACTTGCCTGTACAGGCCACTTCAGACAGTGGTCAGGGTTCAACTCCCAGTAGAAGCAGGATTATTATAGAAATCTGTAAACCCCGCAAGTTACATTCGCGGCGAGATCCGCTATCGATTCTCGCGCATAGCACGTTACTAGTGAGAGTATACTGAATTACGAGATAGTCGCTAACTCCTAGGCCAGGAAGACTGCCGATTGGTCTATACAAATATTAAACTCGCACATTTTGTCGAGTACACTTTAAGACTGTGAACGTTTTCTTTGCTTACATGATACCTTACGTATTAATCATTATTTGTTAGTCAGTCGTCCAAAGTTTGTCACAAAAGCGCCTTGAATGATAAACTAATAGACCGAAGGGAATAAAAAAAAAATAATACCTTGATCACAATTCTCCCCAGACCTGCCAGCAACACAAGAGATGCACCTTCCAGTGACGGCGTTACACAACTGGTTTTTACAGTCCAGCCGGCATGCTAGGGTGCAGTTGTCTCCCCAAAATGTAGGATTACAGTCTGTCAATAACAGTAGCTAAAAGCATGACTTTCAAGTTGCCTTTTAATTATGGTTGTAATTGCAATAATGTGCATCATCAACATCATCATATAGGGGGGTCCTGTGTAGAACGTCCTTTCAATCATCCTCCATGTTTAAGTCTCTTCATGTTTTCGTCAGATTTTTTAAATTTGTTGCGTATCCCTTACGGGACGTTGCAGTCAATACCAGAATTTGTCAGCTGCTGTTGATGCACTAGGCAAGTGTTACGTTCAGTAGTTTGCCATTGTTTTCTGAACGACCGGCTCCCAAACCAGTATGTTATAATACAACGCGACACGGTCTACTGCACAAATCGGTCGCAGCTGAACTTCGAACACCTGGTACCCGGCTCACGAACCGTGTTCACAAGCCTTTAGCTACTTTCTTTGGTATTTTTTATTTGTTTATTTAGTGGACCTGGCTACGTGCTGAATTTCATTGTTTCATTCTTGTGCTGTTTTCATGTTTGTTCTTTGATGAATTGTGATATCATTTGCAAAAAATGTGAGAAAACAGGGATATTATATACTTATATGTAATTACACAAAGATAAAATGTATGTTTTATAACTAGAATCAATCTCAATATTTTGAAATCAATTTAGTGAACAACAGCTCTACTGTGGCGATTTTTCCCCCGCATTTCCATCCTGTTTCAGGATATTGCAGTCAACACTAGCATCTTTCAGCTGTATGTTGATTCCTAGGCTAGATTACGCTCATCAGCACGCCACGACTTTCTGAGCGACCGGCTGCATACTCTCATAAGTCACTAGCGTGACTCGAACCACTTCTAATTCTCGTCCGCTCACGTCGACCACGAGAGTATTCGGGATTAACGGAGAAAGCTGCTAACCCCTCGGCCAGGCAGCCGGCCTACTGTGGCGATGCCTACTGTAATTTCCTTTCGATTGTGTATTTAAAGCCCCGGTCCTTCTTTGTGTTTGTCCCTTCCTGTTTCTTTTACCAAAACCACACCGTACATAAATGCTATTTCTAAGCCAGTGTGGCGTGTATTACGACCGAAATGTTTCAGTGATCGACAGATAACAGAGCTGCTTTCTTCGATGATCAGATACTGTAGAATAATTGCATCTTTACTCATCTTGATTAACGAGATGCTTAGGTATGTTAAGTAAATTGTAGAACGAAATGGTACATAAAACAGAATACGTGACATTTAAAAAGAAATTGACACATTCACAGTGGATAACTTATTTTGAAATTAATAATCAAAATGCCTTCCGTGAATAATTGTATGTCGATAAATCTAGAAATGTGTAGATATCATCAAACATTATTCTTTGGTACTCATGACTGCTCGAAATGTTTGATTGCGTGATATCCATTTGATGTTTTGCATACAGCGCGAACAATAAAGTCTTTGTTATAGTATAAATGAAGATGTATGCAAACTGGCTGCATCAACTATTGTCAACTGAGAAGCTTCGAAAAAGTGCTTGATGTAAGAGTGTCCATCCATCCATCCATCATGTGCCATGCCGATAAGCGTGGGCGGTCATGTTTTGCCATCTCACTATATCACAAGAGTCGTGCATCAGCTCCGTGTTCCTGTCTCGACCATGCCACGTGGCCAAGCCATCCAGGTATTTACTTCTCGGTCTTTCCCTTGGTCTCTTCCCTTCGGTCTTTCCAGTCGTCACCAAGTTCTCCAAGTCATTTCTTCTCATAACATGCCCGAAAATTTTTGACTGTCTACGTCTAATTTCCCTAATCCGTTTACGATCTTCATTTGTTTCCTGAAGGACTTGTTTATTGTGTTTTTTTTTTTCTGTCCGCCCATGGTATTCTCAGAAATCACATTTCCACAGACTTCAGATGTTTTTCAGCTTGACTGCTCATTGCCCACGCTTCACATCCATACAAAATTATAGGTTCTATGTAGCATCTCAACATTCTTTTTTCTCGTTTCAATTGATAACATTTTATTTGTCAGTATGTTTTACATCTTGTAAAAGGCTATCTTCGCAATGGCAATTCTAGTTCTAATCTCTTCAAAGCATCTCCCATCAGATGTTATGACTGTTCCGAGATAACTGTACCGATTAACTTGCGTATGAATATGCCCATTTACTCGTATATAACATTGACGTATTTCCTTCTTCCCAGTGACGACCATAATCTGTGTCTTCTTACTATTCAATTCGAACCCTAGTTGCTCACTTTGTACAACAACCGCATCTACTAAATGTTGCAGCTCCTGTTCATTGTCTGCAATCAAGACAGTATCATCTGCATATCTAATGTTATTGATGTATCTTCCCCCAATGTTGATTCATTCCATATCTTCTATATTTCGGAAAATATTTTCACTGTACAGTGAAAAAAGATCTGGAGACATTGCACATCAGTGTCTCACACCTCTTTTAATAGGCTGATATTGACTTACTTCATTATCAATTCTGATGGCAGCTTTTTGTTTCCAATATATATTTTTTTACAAGTCTAAGATCTTGTCCATCAATTTGTAGATCTTCAAGTATCCTTATCATGTTGACATGTCTCACTTTATCGAAAGCCTTTGTGTAGTCAATAAAGCAAAGATATAGATCTTTGGTTACTTCTATAGAACGTTCAATTACTGTTCTCGGTGTTGTTGTTGTTTGTCCATCAAGAATGATGATAACCATTCATTTCATCCAGTGGGGTTGAAAGTATGGAGCCGTGAGTTCTAAGATGGCTGATAAGACCTTTTTTGGCTCGAAATGTTCTTTGACAATGTGGACAAAGAATGCTCGATGTTTCTGGGGGAGGATTTTCTGCAGTGGTTTTTCTGTTGTCTTTTCTTCACAGCTCTTGCAGTCCTGGTTGCCTCACAAGTGACTGCACCCTTGCGTAATGATGCACGCCACGAATTTCGGTCACTGGCTGCAGTCTCCCATGTGTCATGATGAATTCCAAAAGCATTCAGTGAGATTTTCAGAGTGTCTTTAAAGCGTTTCCTCTGGCCACCTTGGGAGCGTTTACCACAACGCAGCTCGCCGTAAAAAAATTCGTTTAGGGAGCCTGTGATCTGGCATGCGAGTCAAGTGACCAGTCCAGAGAATCTGATTCTTCATCAGTAGAGTGTGGATACTGGGCATGGCCGCTCTTTCTAGGACCTCAGTGTCTGGGATCTTGTCTTGCCATTTAATCTTCAGTAACTTCCTAAGACAGACTGTGTGGAATTGGTTTAATTTCCTAGCGCGTCGCTGATAAACAGTCCAGGTTTCACAAGCGTATAGCAGTGTGTGTGGCTAATACAACTGCTTTGTAGAATTTCAGCTTTGTTTGCAGGCTTATTCCATTTATGTCCCATACATTCTTGTACAGTCTGCCAAAGGCCGCGCTGGCCTTGGAGATTCTTGCATTCACTTCATCATCAATTGTGGCAGCTTGTGACACAGTGCTTCCAAGATAGGTGAATTTGTCCACAACACTTAGACTATGACCATTCACTTTGATATTCGGCACAGTGTGATTATTCCCTGGAGCTGGCTGCTACATAACTACAATCTTCTCCAAATTGATATTGAGCCCAAAGTTGGCACAGGCATGTGAGAAAGCTGAAACATTATGTTGCATGTCCGCCTCTGAGTTGGCGTATAGAGCGCAATCATCAGCAAACAGGCGCCCCCTGACGGTGTCGCTGTCAATTTTGGTTTTAGCTTTCAGCCTTCAGAGGTTGAATATCTTTCCATCCATGCGGTAGTTGATGTCTATTCCAATGTCGTTGTTCTCGAAGGCATTCGTCACTTTCATTGACCTTACCAAGGCTTTTGATACAGCCAGCAGAGAAGGACTGTGGAAGATTATGGCAAAATATGGCTGTCCACGAAAGTTTGTCCAAATAGTGCGGCTATTTCATGACGGCATGCAGGCAAGAGTACAGGAAAATGGTGAACTGTCTGAACCCTTTCCTGTCACCAATGGAGTGAAGCAAGGATGTGTCCTGGCACCAACACTGTTCAGCCTCATGTTTTCAGCCATGTTGATGAATGCCTTCGAGAACGACGACATTGGAATAGACATCAACTACCGTATGGATGGAAAGGTATTCAATCTCAGAAGGCTGAAAGCTAAAACCAAAACTAACAGCGACACCGTCAGAGAGCTCCTGTTTGCTGATGATTGCGCTCTATATGCCAACTCAGAGGCGGACATGCAACATAATGTTTCAGCTTTCTCACATGCCTTTGCCAACTTTGGGCTCTATATCAACTTGGAGAAGACTGCAGTTATGTACCAGCAAGCTCCAGGGAATAATCACACTGTGCCGAATATCAAAGTGAATGATCATAGACTAAGTGTTGTGGACAAATTCACCTATCTTGGCAGCACTGTGTCACAAGCTGCCACAATTGATGACGAAGTGAATGCAAGAATCTCCAAGGCCAGTGCTGCCTTTGGCAGACTGTACAAGAATGTATGGGACAGAACTGGAATAAGCCTGCAAACAAAGCTAAAAGTCTACAAAGCAGTTGTATTATCCACACTGCTATATGCTTGTGAAACCTGGACTGTTTATCAGCGACACGCTAGGAAATTAAACCACTTCCACACAGTCTGCCTACGGAAGCTACTGAAGATTAAATGGCAAGACAAGATTCCAGACACTGAAGTCCTAGAAAGAGCACCCATGCCCAGTATCCACACTATACTGATGAAGAATCAGATTCGTTGGGCTGGTCACTTGACTCGCATGACAGATCACAGGCTCCCTAAACGAATTTTGTACAGCGAACTGCGTTGTGGTAAACGCTCCCAAGGTGGCCAGAGGAAACGCTCCCAAGGTGGCCAGAGGAAACGCTTTAAAGACACTGAAAATTTCTCTGAATACTTTTGGAATTCATCTTGACACCTGGGAGGCTGCAGCCAGAGACCGAAATTCGTGGTGTGCATCATTACGCAAAGGTGCAGTCATATGTGAGGCAACCAGGACTGCAAGACCTGTGAAGAAAAGGCAGGACAGAAAAACCACTTTAGGAAATCCTACTCCAGAGACGTCAAGCATTCTTTGCCCACATTGCCAAAGAACATTTCGAGCCAAAATAGGCCTTAGCCATCGTAGAACCCACGGCTCCACACCTTCAACCCCACTGGATGAAATGAATGGTCATCATCATTCTTGATGGACAAACAACACACACACATTAATTTGGTATTCCGGGTTTTGTGTTGGCTTTCAATTTCCTTGCAATTTTTCTGAAGCCATGTTTCTTTTGCCTCTTTGCGTAGGTTCCTAATTTTCTTGTGAATCTCTTCATATTTTTTCTTGTTATTTTTGTTATTTATTCTTATTTCCATGAGTTTTAAGATGTCTTCCATCATCCGCGTGAGTGTAACTTGCCATAATTCATTTGTCAAAGTCATCATCCAGACAACATGCCGAAGAATGTGCCAACGGCTTCGGACGGAGGTGCGCAACTGGGGAGGGGGGGGGGGGTACAAGCCTTATCCTGGTGCGAGGAAAGGGCAGACCAGGACCTAAGCCTTGGTTCGCAGCTGATCTAAGCTCGAAGCTTCGACAGGCAGACAGTTGTTTTACTGATCCGGCAGCTTCTGCTGCTTGTCTTGTTCCAGATGTATTGGTGTTACCTTTCCTCTGGAGTAAACGAGGTAAGCCGAGAGAGGGATTATGCTGCATGGGCAACACATGGTCTCTACAAGACGCAGGCTTTGTGTTATGGAGAGGTATAACTCCACTCCTGGTCTTAATCAATCTCGAACAGCCATGGGCTGTAGTTATTATGCCACAATTTAACAAAGTATCGTCTGTCAAGAAGGCAAAGTGCCAGTCAGTCATTTAATCAAGTGAACCTGTTTGTTAGAAGACATAACATAATCGTATTTTCTAAAAGGGTAGTGAGTAAGCATTAAACCTGCAACGTATATATGAGATGCATTACACAGCGTACCATTATCACACAGACGCCCCCGTTTTCCTCGAATACAAGACAGGCAGGTTCCGTTGCTTGGTTGACAGAACTGGTTCATACAATTAGTGCTGCATTTCTGTAAGCAGTCGACTCCAAAATATGTTTTACTACATGCTATATGGAAAACAAAATACAAGATAACTGTGTTTATTTGTATGCATATTGGTAAATAAACAATGTGGTATTTGTTGTTAATTGTTATCATTCACCATTTTAATAACTGATTTAAGTGTCATTATTCATCATTAAGTGATAATTGAGCACTTTAATCCCATTTATACTGATGCGTTGGATGAGTTATTTCTTAGAATGTTTATCATTTGTTTCTGGCATATATCATTGTCATATTGATATTCGTTCACTTGAATTTAATGTTTATTTAGTTAAATGTTATTCATGATTACCTTTCTTTACATATCCCCACTGCTATCGGCAGATACTAGATTAATCATTAATATTACCTTCAGTTTTCGTTCATTGCTGAGGATATGCTCTACTCATTTGTTTATCTGCTGTCTGTGTTTACTTTTGTTCTTTCTAGCTTAGCTAACTTTCTATCATAGACTGTGATATATATATATATATATATATATATATATATATATATATATATATATATATATATATATATATATAGTGGTCAGGTCTTAGTCAGATATGACTGAGCTACCGTATGACAGTAGACGGTACTACCTGCTTTCTGTCAACGCCGAATGTTGGGCGGCGCTTACCAAACCCGACATCCCACATTGTGCCAACGGCTTCGGGCGGAAGAGCGCAATTGGGAGGGTACTAGCCTTATCCTGGTGAGAGGAAATGCAACCCAAAGACAAAATAAGTCATGGCAGGGCAGACAAGGCCCTAAGCCTTGGTTGGCAGCTGGTCTAGGATGGAAGCTCCGACAGGCGGACAGTTAGAGAATTGCTTTGCTGATCCGGCAGCTTCTGCAGCTTGTCATGTTCCAGATTATAGGTGTCAACTTTCCTCTGGAGTGAACTAGGCAGGCCGAGAGAGGGATCATGCTGCATGGGCAACACATGGTTTCTTTATTTTAGCCCAGGCTTTGTGCTATGGAGAGGCAATAACTCCATCCCTTGTCTTAACTGGTCTCGGAATCAAAGCGAGAGGCAACTGTTACGGGTTATAAGTCCTTGTCAGTTGGCGTAGACATGGGGAGCTACGCGTTGCCTCTGACGGTGGGAGACACCTACAGGTGTCACTGATCAGCTACCGCCGCCTCAAGCTGGGAACCCCCCAGCCAATTGGGTGCTGATCCGCCACAGCCTGCCTGCTTCAATGGGTGCTTGGGGCTAGGACAAAATCTGAATCGCTGGCTGTTAAACCAATGCACCAGGTACTAATAAAAAGAATAGAAACCTCAAGCTACGGCTTGCAACCTGGAACGTGAGAACCATGTGTCCAGGATTTTCCACTGACTTGACAAATATTGACGATGTGAGAAAAACGGCTGTGATTGATGCTGAACTCAATCGTCTTAACATTGATATTTCTGGCCTGCAGGAGACTCGCCTCGCTGAGGAAGGGTCACTCAGGGAAACAATTACACCTTTTTTTGGAAGGGAAGAGGGCAGGCAGAAAAAAAGGCAACATGGTGTGGGCTTTGCAGTGAAGAATTCGCTACTGAGAATGATTGATATCCCAGCTGGAGGTAATGAAAGATTATTATCACTGCGCTTGGCAACCTCTTGTGGATTTGCCACCATTCTCACTGCATATGCACCGACACTCACTTCCTCTGATGATGTGAAGGATACGTTCTATGAGCAGCTAGACTCGGCGATCAAGGCAGTTCCAAAATCCGACTACATTTATATGCTCGGTGATTTGAATGCTCGTGTGGGCAAGGACTCGAGTTCATGGCCAGTGTGCCTTGGAAAATACAACATCGGTCGCATGAATGATAATGGGCAAAGGCTGCTGGAGCATTGCACTAGAAATGACCTATGTATTACAAACTCTTTTTTTAAAACAAAAGAGATGCATAAGGTCACATGGAAACATCCAAGATCCAGTCATTGGCATCAGCTCGACTTCATTATCACACGGAGACAACATCTGAACCATACATCATTAACATGAAGTTACCACAGTGCTGACTGTGATACAGATCATTCTTTGGTTGTTGCAAGGGTTAGACTGAGACCAAAGAGAATCTACACAGCTAAACACAAGTCTAGCCCCAGGATCAATATTACTAACACTCAATATCCTGGAAAGTGCTTTGAATTTCAACAGTAACTTGAAGACGCTTTCAATAATACATCAGAAAATTGTATAGTAAATGATAAATGGAGTAAACTTAAGGAAACTATTTATAAAACAGCGGTAAGGGTTTATGGCACTGTGGATCATAAGAGGCAGGACTGGTTTGCGGCAAACAGCCAGATACTGCAGCCCTTGATTGATAAAAAGAAGATAGCTCTCTTAAGAAACAAGGAAAGACCAACGCGTAACACTCTGAGTGAGCTGAAGCAAGCGAGGAAGGATGTACAAAAGGCTGCCAGGCAGTGTGCGAATGACTATTGGATCAAGTTATGTGAGTCCATTCAAATCGCAAGTGATAAGGGAAACATCAGAAGCATGTATGAAGGTATAAAGAAAGTCTGTGGTCCAATGATCAAAAGAAGTGCACCGCTGAAAACCTTGACTGGAGAAATCATCACTGATAAGAAACAGCAGATGGATAGATGGGTCGAGCACTATTTAGAGCTTTACTCAAGTGAGACCAAGCTAGCGGATGATGCCCTCAACGCCATAGAGGCCCTGCCAACTCTTGACCACCTGGACACACTTCCCACTATAACAGAAGTTAAGTGTGCTATAAATGAGCTTGCATCTGGCAAGGCTCCAGGTAAGGATGGGATTCCAATAGAGGTGATCAGGAGTGGGCAAGACACACTCGCTCTACAGATCCACCAGCTAATAGAGCTATGCTGGCGAGAAGGACAAGTCCCACAGGATTTCAAAGATTCAAACATCATAACGCTGTACAAGAACAAGGGAGATCGGAGCGACTGTAACAACTATAGGGGTATCTCACTTATGTGTATTGTTGGGAAAGTATTTGCCAGAATTGTCCTGCACAGACTTCAAGTCCTGGGAGATCAAGTCTACCCCGAATCACAGTGCGGCTTCCGTCAGAACCGGTCTACCATTGATATGATATTCTCATTGCGACAGATGCAAGAAAAATTCCGGGAACAAAATCAGACACTGTTTATTGCCTTCATCGACCTCACAAAGGCATTCGATTTGGTCAGTCGTGAGGGTCTGTTCAAAGCACTAAAGAAGATTGGCTGCCCACCAACTCTTCTGTCCATTGTGGAATCGTTCCACACAGGCATGAAGGGTATAATCAAGTTTGATGGCTCAACTTCAGAAGAGTTTGAAATCACGAGTGGAGTTAAGCAAGGTTGTGTACTATCCCCCACCCTCTTTGGGATATACTTTTCACTTCTACTGAAATATGCCTTTCGTGATCAGGATGACGGTATATACATTCACTCACGCTCAGATGGTGGCCTCTATAATGCTCAGAGATTGAAGGCCAAGACCAAAATTAGCAGGGTACTAATCAGAGAGTTGCTTTTTGCGGATGATGCTGCGATTACGACCCACTCTGAGGAAGAATTACAACATCTACTATCTGCATTCTCCAATGCTTGTTCTGAATTTGGTTTAACAATTAACAAAAAGAAGACACAGATTATGTCACAAGGTGCACATGATGTACCATCAATCTTTATTGACGACCCCGAACTGGAGATAGTAGACCATTTTACATATCTAGGATCAGTGGTAAATAGCAAATTATCCCTCGATCAGGAAATCAACATCAGGATTGGCAAGGCAGCAACAACAATGAACATGTTAGCAAAAAGAGTCTGGGAGAACAGGAAGCTTACTGCCAAAACAAAAGTCCTCGTCTACCAAGCCTGTGTCCTTAGTACTCTTCTTTATGGCAGTGAAACCTGGACAACTTACTCACGCCAAGAGAAACGTTTAAACAGCTTTCATATGCGGTGTCTGCGAAGAATACTTGGTATCTTCTTCTTCTTCTTCGTTCATCCGGAGTTTTTTTTCGGATGTGATTGCGTTGTGCCTGTTTACAGCAGAGCTGCGTTCTTGCGCCGTTAGGCCGACATATCCGACTTCTGCGGGCATTTGTTGACCGGGTTAACCTTCCCGGGTGTTTCTTAGGACGTTAGACTCACTGTTGTTGTGTTATCTCCCATCCCATCTTGGCCCATATAGAACAGCCAAAGGCATCCTGGTCAGCCCTCAAGGGAAGGCAGGGGCAGACCTTGGGCATTCCCCGCCATCCAAGGCGGCTTCCATAATTGCAGAGCCATCACACAGCGCTCTGGTACTGGGCTCACCCAAGGAATCGTCACGTCCTGCACATGGCTGCTTAGCCTCACTTCCGTATATTGGGCCTTCCGTTCGCCATAGGCTGTTCTTCCAGAAGCCAGAAGAATGCAGTTTGCAGATGACATCCACACAGTGAGCTTTCGATTCGGACTTTCCACGTAATGGATTTGCTATCCGAGCAATATTCCATTTTGTACCACTAGGACACTTTTTCCACCTTTTATAAAGCCCACACAGTGAGCTTTCGATTCGGACTTTCCACGTAATGGATTTGCTATCCAAGCAATATTCCATTTCATGCCTCTGGGAGGCTTGTGTAACCGACATGCCTGTGGTATGAAGTGTGGCAGTCTAAATACTTCTTCATGTACATTTAAATGTCAACCTGAATACAGTTAAAGTAAGCTGCAGTCGACTTGAGCTTGTTGATATCTCCATAGAGCTTGTCCTCGAATGAAGCAGGTGTGGCCCAAAATATCTTTCTCTGTTCTGCATATATTGGGCACTCTTGCAGCAAATGTTTAGCTGTCATTTTACCAGTTCCACAATTACATTCATCTGTATCTCCTATCTTTAGTTTGTTGAACAAGTGGTATTTCAGCCTGTTATGTCCTGTGCGGAGTATGAAGATTGTTACTTGTTCTCTTCGGTCGAGTTTGTAATATGCATCATCCTTCTGGTGGCCAGGATGCTCTGATTCCCATTTGGTTCTATAAGTGCATTTTATCAACCTCTTTGCCTCATTATAGGTTATGTCTATATCAGGCTGTGGTAGTCGTCCGCCCTCTTTTGCCAGTCTGTCAGCCTCTTCATTTCCAGGTATACTGCAATGTGATGGGATCCACTGTATTACAACTTTTTTGGATTTCTGGCATAGCCCATGGAGTGCTGCTCTTAGGTCAGCTATTTCTGTGCTGTTATTGCTCTTCAGTATTGAGACAGCTGACTTTGCATCTGTGAAGATAGCTATTTGCTTCTCTTTATTTTCCTCCATCAAGAGCATTTCTGCTGCAGTTTTCAGAGCCTCTACCTCCGCTTTGAAGTTACTTGAAAACTTTCCAGTTGCCACTGAATTTGTTTTTTTCACTCCATTTTTTTAAATTTAGGAGAATTCCTCCTCCTCCATTCTCTACTGAATTTTTGGCTGATCCATCTGTATATGCATGGGTCCAATTGCTGTTTGGGTAATGTTCTTTTATGTAGTTTAGGGTTATTTCTCTTCTTTCGGTTTCATGCTGAGTGTTCTTTTTCTCAATACCAGGAATGTTTTCTATCATCCCAGGCAGTTGCTGCTGTCTCCAAGCTGGGAACTTGTCTGCATTGTAAATGGGTCTGACTGTTGACATGTTAAGTATGGGATCTGCCCTAATCTTTCGTTTTGCAGTTTCTACAAAGTTGCTACTCTTCAGTCTTCCCTTTCCAAAACCACGAAACCTTTTATACATAGGGTGGTCTGTCAATCTTCTAAATTTTTCAGCTTGTTGCTGGGCTCTGCTATCTCTTCTATCCTGCATTGGTTGTAAACAAGTGATCTTTTCTAATTCATTAATAGGCGTTGTCTTCAGGCTTCCAGTTATGATTCGCATTCCTTGATTTTGGACTCTACTTATTTTGTTAAAGTTTGACTTAGCTGCTGTTGCCCAAGCTGCAATGCCATATTCCAGTACTGGCCTCACCCGTCCAGTATATAACTTCTTGAGAACTTTCTCATCTGCTCCCCACGTTGCAAGCTTTTTCATGATTGCCATTCTTTGCCTTGCTCTTGTTCGATTTTTCTCAACCTGTGTTTTCCATGTCAGGCGACGATCAAATGTGACTCCTAGATAGTTTGGATTTTCTTCATGGCGCAATATTTTTCCATTCAATTCCAGCTTAGGTTGCTGAGTTTTAGTTGAGAGGGAGAACACTGTGCATGTTGTTTTCTCCTCACTTATCTTCACTAGCCATGATTTTGACCAGTCCTCTAGCGCTAATAGGGCTTGCTGTATTCTGCTGTTAGCTGTACTAATATATTCTCCAGATGTCCATATGGCTAGGTCATCTGCAAAGGATGATGTGTGTACTCTGGCTGGAAAATTGTCTGTGATGTCGTTTATATATCTTCTTCTTCTTCTTCAGCGTTCCGAGCCATTGAGGTTCTTTGCTGCAAATACAATCCGTCTCCATTCGTCTCTCTGGTGGACCTTCTCTTGCCAGTCGTTGATTCCAAGTGCTTGTAGGTCTGTACATGTATTATCTCTCCACCGCCTTCTTGGTCTACCTCGGGGTCTACGGTCATTTATTTCCTGAGTGTAAGCGAGTTTTGTTTCCCTATTATCTTCCATTCTTTCTATATGCCCCAGCCATTGTAGTCTATTAGCCTTCATGATACCAGTGATTAGCGGGGACTTAAACAGATCATAAATGTCTTTGTTACTTCTTCTTTTCCACTCTCCACTTTGTGTATCCCTAATGGGTCCAAAGATGCGTCTTAAAATTTTGTTCTCAAAGGTTTGTAACAAGGCTTCATCTCCTTTCGTTGTACTCCAGGTTTCAGAGCCATACAGCACAACTGGTCTGATCAGTGTTTTGTATATTGTGATTTTGGTGTTACGAGATAACGCCTTTGATTTTAGTAGATGTTGTAGTGCATAGTATATCTTATTTCCAGAGTTGATTCTAGTTTGTATTTCTTCCCTTATGATGTTGGAGCAGTTGAAGATCGTACCCAGGTATTTGTATGTTTCCGTTCTTTTAATGGTCATATTATCTATTTGTATGTGGCCAGAGTTTCTAGCCATTCCGTCTCTTGAAATTACCATATATTCTGTCTTATCTTGGTTGATAACCAGCCCCATCTGTTGGGCTTTTTCCTTTAAGTGAGTCAATATTTCCAATGTCTTTTGTTCACTTTGCCCTATAATATCTATATCATCTGCATAACCAAGCAGCTTGGATGTTCCTCCAATATCACATTCCTCCTTTACCTTCCTTACAACTTTCTCTAGAGCCAGATTGAAGAGTAGCGGCGATAGTGCATCACCCTGTTTCAAGCCAGATGTTATTTGGAAGGGGTCTGATTTCCTGCCTTTATATGTTACTATATTATAAGTATCTTCCATGCATAGTCTGGTCATGTTGATTAACTTCCTTGGTATTCCAAATTCCTGCATAGCATTCCATAGACTATTCCTATGGACACTATCATAAGCCTTTTTAAAATCCACAAAAATGTTATGGAGATCTCTTTTATATTCCCAATGTTTCTCGGCTATTTGTCGTAAGATAAATATCTGATCTATTGTTGATCTGTTTTGTCTAAAACCCGCCTGGTCGTTTATATATGCTAGGAATAATGTTGGTGAAAGAACTCCTCCTTGGGGGACACCTTGCTCCAACAGCATCATTTTGCTGGTTTGTCCTTGTACTTTTGTCCTGGCAGTTCTGTTCTCAAGGTAGTGGCTGATCCAATTGTACATTTTCCCACAAACATGCATTTTTTGCAGTTTTACTTTCAGTCCTTCCTTCCATACTTTATCAAATGCTTTTTCTAAATCTATCCAGACCGCTAGTGTGTGCTTTTTCTCTTGGAAGGCATCCTCTATTTCCTGAGCGATATAGGTTATTTGATCTTCAGTGGATCTGTACTTTCTTAATCCTGCTTGGTGTGGTGTTAAGAGTTAGTTTTCTTCCAGATGCCATGTTAGCCTGCCATTGATAATGCGTTCCATTAATTTTCCTACACAGCTAAGTAGACTGATAGGTCGATAGCCATTTGGTTCTTCCAGGTCTTTTCCTTTCTTTGGGACTGGTATTAGTATAGCTTCCTTCCATGCCTGTGGGACTATTCCTCTCTTCCAGCTGTAATTTAGGACTGCTAGTAGTTTCTTTTTTGCCTTAGTGCCTAGTCCTATTAGCATTTCATTTGTGATTCCATCCTTTCCTGGTGATTTCTTCTTTTTTAGGGTATTCATTGCCTGTTCCATTTCTTCCATTGTTAGATTTGCCATCATATATTCTGCTGCTGTCTCTGTATTTCTATGATGTATCTGTTTATCTTTGATTGCTTTCTTCTGTTCGGTTGTAATATCAATGTGGTTTGCACTGGCATAGTGTTCCATTAGTTCATTTGCAGCCTTTTTTTCCTGTAAGCAAGGCATTTCCTTGTTTAATTGTTATTTGTTTGTTTCTAGGTCCTTCATTGTTCATGGCTTTCACTAGTTTCCATAGTTTGTTTCCATCCCTGTCAAAATTCAGGTTTTCTGTTTTTTCCCTCCAACAATCTCTTGTTGTTTGATTTACTGTTCTTTTATATTTTGCTGAGATGGCTTTGAGAGAGATGTTCGCTTCAGTTGTTTGTTCTCTCTCTGCGGTCTTCCTAGCTTCTTCAACTTTGTCCTCCAACATTTGTAGTTCTTCAGTCCAGTATGGTTTGTAATTTTTCCTTGCTCCTCTTGGAATAGACTCAGTGGCCGCCTGTATTATTGCTCTGTTTAGACTTTCCACCATTTGCTTCATGTTGCCATATTGTGTATTTATGTTTTCACAATATTTGTCTGTTAGTATGGCAAATCTGTCCCAATCTGCTCGTTTGTAATTCCAGCGGGGCAAAGGCTTGTGCTCCTGTGGAACATACTCCATATTCATTACAAGCTTGATTGGTCTGTGGTCACTACTTGCTAATTGGTCAAGCACGTGGCGATCGATTTTGTTGAGGATGTCTCCTGTGCAGAAAGCTAAATCTGGAGTAGAAGTGGTAATCCATCTTCTGGAGTAGAAGCTCGGTGTGTCATCCACTTTGATGAGTAGATGGAGATTTGAGTCTATTTCCCAGTCCTCCACTTCATCTCCTCTTTTGTCAGTATCTGGGTATCCCCATCTTTCTGAACGGCTATTAAAGTCTCCGACAACAATGCAATTTGTATCAGTTATTTTCATGTTTGAGAGTGTAAGATCCTTATCTGCCGGGCTATACAGATTGTAAATTCTTATTTTCACGTCCTTTATCATTATATCAACACCTATAATTTCCGTTTGGTTGTCAGAGATCACAGATACTTCGCTGCAAGGTATTGTATTTCGTGTAAGTATTACAACTCCTCCTTTGTGTCCTTCGCGGTCGAAACGTGTGGCCTGATATCCCTCGACTGAAAATGTGCGATTGGCGTTGAGGTGTGTCTCTTGAATGCACGCCACATCTATTCTATCTTCATGAAGACGCTGTGTTAGGGAGGCTTTCTTGTTATAAACTCCTTCGGCATTCCACTGTAGTATGTTGAGTGTCCGGGGTGTTTGGTCAATAGCTCTTAACCTACTCCTATGTGCCTTGACTCCACAGCACAGGTGAAGGTGACCACCAGTAGTCATGGGTGGACCCCCTCGAGGCAGGGGGCCCGGCACTATCACCGCCTGATGGGACTTCACGGGATTAGCACCATAACGATTAATTTTAATTTGTGACATCATGAATTAAGTTACGTTGCACTGCTTTGTCAAGCCTGTGGCTCAGTACATCCGATTTCGACAAGCATTTGTTCGGGGTGCTTTCCCTAGCCTTTGACTGTCCTCAGTCTACCTACAAGGCAGCAGTTTTGTGTGTCACTTGGTCTGGTCCCTCTCCCTTGACCTGTCCGACATGGGTGACCCTACCAGTAGCTGTGCTACCGTCGGCATAGCTCTTGGGGTCATTGGAACACACAAGCCCCTCTACCTCGACAAGGTGGACACACGGTAGAGGGGGAATACTTGGTATTAAGTGGCAAGACAAAATCACAAATACTGAAGTATTGGAAAGATCAGGTTGTGTAACGGTGTATTCCATGCTCAGTCTTCGTAGATTTAGATGGATAGGACACGTTAGGAGGATGGATGATGGTAGAATACCAAAGGACATCTTTTTTGGTGAATTACAGACGGGTAGGAGATCTCAGGGTCGGCCTCTACTACGATACAAAGATGTGTGTAAGCGGGACATGATTGATACAGGCATTGATAATGCACATTGGGAGCACGTCGCCGCTGAACGTGATGCATGGAGGGCAACTATCAGAAATGAAATAAAGGCAAAAGGAGAAAATGATTGCAGATAAAGCACACACAGAGCGTGAGAGACGTAAGATGGTGCAACATGGTGGAAGTGACCATGTTTTCACATGCACCTACTGTGGGCAAACATTTGCAGCAAGAATTGGACTTACCAGCCACACTCGCCACCACCATGGATCGTAGTTATTAAGCCTTTTTGAAGCACAATGTACCAAACTATCGTCTGTCAAGACGGAAAGGTGCCAATGGTATATATATATATATATATATATATATATATATATATATATATATATATATATATATATATATATATATATATATATATATATATATATATATATATATATATATATATATATATATCCACTCTCCTGAAAGTAGTAACTGTCTATACCAGAATCCAGAATACATTGTATATCACGAGCATATTCCAACACCAAAGTAGAGGAATCTATTCAGAGTGAAATAACAAGATGGGATTCACAAACTCTCTTGTTAGAAAAGACGCTTCAAGCACACATTATACTGTGGTAGCGTGAAAGAGGAGCGTTAAGAACGAGTTCGTGTATTGCATTTGTTCAGAAGAGGAATAATTCAGGAATTGTCACGGACGAGTTTCGTCTAAACGACGATGCTTATGGAGAAAGAAAACGGCAAGAAGGAATTGCCTGCGTGCACCAGACTGCCCTTGCATTCGTGGATATAGTAAAGTCTCTATTGGAAAATACGGTCTGAAATACGGATGCTCATCCAGCCATTAAGGAGGTGTGCACACCTATGCCAACCACCGCAGTACCAGAGATAGTAGACATGGAGAAACAAGTCTTCAGTCTACCCATTTCTGACAGGAAAAGAGGTAGGAAAAAGAGTACCAGGAGTACTTTTAACAATTACCTAGGTGGTAACTGCTTGCACCATAGTAGAAGTGGTTTAGCTGGCTCACCAGTACATGACCCTTAGGAATCCTATTTGACTTCTACTAAAAGTCAATCTCGAGAGCAAAAGGAGCGGAGGGCAACATTTAAAGAGGTGGAAGGTGAAGCCTTATCATACGCTCGTGTTTCCTTCTGCTGAGATGATCAAGAAGTGGAACTACATTTGACTGAGACAGGGAGGAAGGAAACACCGGAACCCCGTGTGATGTTCAGTGCTACAGCTCAAGATAGTTCAGAATATATATATACATATATTTCAGACCGTATTTTACAATAGAGAGGTTAACACTTGTATCACCACGAATGCAAGGGCAGTCCCGTCCACGTAGACTATTCCTTCTTGCCGTTTTCTTTCTCCATAAGCATTGTCGTTTAGACGAAACTGTTCTTCTTGCTCGTCAGTGACAATTCCTGAATTGTTCCTCCTCTGATCAAATGCAGTACACCAACTCTTTCTTAGCGCTTTTCTTTCACGGTACCACATTATTTATTGTGTGTGCTTGAAGCGTCTTTTCTTATATATATATATATATATATATATATATATATATATATATATATATATATATATATATATATATAAAGACAGTGACTACAGTCGCCCTGCCAGTATGGTCACTGCCAAGAAGGAAAACTACGGCAAACTACCTTCTTTAAAGTTGCCTAATTTATCATGATTCGCCTAATTACAGATCATAACAGGAAAATGACATAGACACTAGTCTTAGTTTAGTTTAGTCGATGGATCAACATCTTGGCACACTGGTGTAATATATATATATATATATACATTTGAAATATGGACACTGAAATTAGCAACATGGAATGTTCGAACGTTAAGCGACGACGGAAAAATTAGGTAACATCAAACAAGAAATGGAGTGAGAGAAAATTCATATCTTATGAATGTGCGAGACGAGATGGAAAGGGGCAGGATTTATGAGTGGGGAAATTGTAAAATTATTTATTCTGGTGGAGAATAACTTCAAAGAGATGTAGCAATTATCTTGGATCGGAAAACATCAAAATCTGTTCAAGGATATTTGGTTGCGTCAGACAGGGTTATATTGGTAAAATTAATCGGCAACCTTTTAACATAAGAGTCATTCAAATATATGCCCCAACAGGAAAATGCAGTGAAGATGGTATAGAGGAATTTTATAATGACATTGAGTCTGGTTTAAACAAATGTAAACATTCAGAAACAAATATCATAATGGATGACTCCAATGCAAAAGTGGGAAATCAAGGCAATAGATGCACAGTAGGCAACCATGGTTTGAGAGAGTGAAACGAAAGAGGATACAAACTTGTAGAATGGACAAAAGAGCAGGAAATGATTGTAGGAAACACATGGTTTAAACAACATCCTAGAAGATTATGGATTATCAGGAGTCCTGATAGCAAAATAAGAAACCAGATTTATTACATTCTTATAAGCAGAAGGTTTAGAAATGCGTCAACATTAGCAAAAAACAATTCCCAATGCTGACTGTTACAGTGAACACAGATTGATGACAGGAACATTGAGGGTAAGGTTAAAGAAAATCATGTATTCACCAGGAAACACTAAATATGATCTGTGTACATTGAAAAATGACAAGGTAATACAAGATAATTGTAACATAGAAATAAAGAATAGATTTGATACACTGTCTGATCTAAAGATCCTATTTCAAGATGTGGATAATAAATGGGAAATACTGAAGAATTATTCTACAATTAAAGAAAGTGGGTCGTAAGAAATGGATGACAGAAGAAATCCATTTACAACAAATGGAAACAAGAAGAGACACAATAAAAATAATCCTGCCAAATATGAAGACATACACAGAGAAGTCAGAACATTATGTAAGGAGGCAAAAGAAGCAAGGCTTGAGAAACATTGCATAGAAATTGTAGAACAACACAACAGGAAAAATAACAATTAATGCACACAATAATTCAAGTGCTTACTAATAAAAGAACGCATACATCAGCAGGGTGCCTAAACAACACAAGATGGCAAATTCATAATAGACAAAGATCAGATTTTACATGTATGGTCACATTATGTGAAAGACTTGTATGATGATAAAAGAGAAGAACAGTATGATATTCGAAATAATAATGAAGGACCATAAATATCGAAGATGGAGGTTAATAATGTTCTTAACCATATTAAAACTGGTAAGACTACCGGTTCAGACAATATCACAACAGAAATAATTAATGCTTTAGAAGAATTTAGAATAGATCAAGTCAACAGAATGCTGAACACAATTTATGATACTGGAGATATACCTCATGAATTGTGTAATTTATTGCAATCCCATAGAAATCAGGAGCATTGGATTGTGATCACCACAGAACAATTAGTATAATGAGCCACATAACGAAGATTTTTCTAAGACTTATCATGCAATGAGTTAGGAAGATATACAACCCGAAATATGAGAAGACCAATGTGGGTTTGTAGAAGGCAAGGGTAAAGTACATGCTATGTACATGCTGAGTACAATAATTGAACGTTCTATAGAAGTACAAAAAAGATATACATCTTTTGATTGTGTGGTTGTTTCGGGATTTTGAAATTTAAATATTGAGCACAACCCACTACTGGCAACGCCGATCGCATTCTGGTATGAACCTAAGGCCTATCCACGTCAATATGGAAGCACTATACTCGAGTTTCGCTCTCGTTTGAGCTCGTCAGTAGTGCATATCCCTGACGGGATCCGGAAACAGTCCCGGATCACGCGTGTGAAGCGGGTTAGTTAGTTAGTTAGTTATCAGTTGGGGTATCTTCGTTGCACTCCGGACATGTCCATAGGTGCTCAGATCCTCCCCCCAGCATATGCATCAGCGTCCGGTGGCTAATAGTGCCAGTTCTGTGTTGGTTGACGAGGCGCTTTGTTTTCCCGATGTACCTCTCGCGTCTGGCTGTGCCGATTCTTACTCCCAGGTCTTTCATCCTGGACAGCGATGTGGAATCACTAGCGTCAAAATCCTCTGTTCTCGCCATATCTTTAAGGGCGTTAATAACATCGGCACGATCCATGGGCTGGCCATCTACAGGGGGTGCAGAGCCAGCCAATTTATCAGCTCGTTCATTTCCCTCGACTCCCGCATGTCCCGGGACGAAGATGAAAGTGACTTTGCGGACAACAGACTTCCGCAGCGACTCAGTCCACTGTCTACGTACAGATCCAGCTTCGACCTTCTGAATCATGCTCATTGAATCACTTAGTACACACACGTTGGTATAATTCTGTGATTCCAGCCATATGAAAGCCTGTGTAACTGCCATCACCTCCATCGTCATGCTGCTCGTGGTCATGGAGTGGGCACCACTGGATTCTTGAACGGTTCGGCCCGCTGAGCGGGCTGTAAATGCCCACGCACTTCTCTGCTGCTTTACAACAGATCCATCTGTATAGATGAGCACTTCGGGGCTATCTGAGTGATCATAGATGAGCGCGTTAACCTCTGCATTGACAGCGGCAGGGTTCTGCTCTCTGCACCGTCTGTCGAGTGTGATAATGCAGGAGAAGGTACACTTAAAAGCTGGAGGCACCGGCACCCATTCCTTGCCGGGGTTGATACTGGTAAGACTGCAGACCTGTCCGACGACATCTTCCGCCCGACCCATCCATGATTTGCCCCTCTTTAGCCTGTCACCCTTTTCTCTGAATACAGCGTCATGCAGAGGGTGCTGCTCATCTGCACTTATTTTTAAGTATGCACGAGCTCTCCAGATCTTGATCCTGTGTTCCATTGTCGGGAAGTCAAGGAGGTATCTCATTGCTACACAGCTGGTGTCTCTCGTGCAGCCCAAAATGATGCGCATGGCTTCGTTTTGTACCTTTTCAAGTCTTCCAATCTGTGTAGGGCTGACAGTGAGGATGGCCAGGGCATACTCGATGCGTGAAAGCACAAGTCCTTGGAACAGAAGTAATAGCAGTCTTTGCTCGATATTGGCACTCGCCATGACTCTCATTGCTGCCAAACCTTTTCGAGCCTTCGTTATGACATAATCGACATGATCTCTGAAGGACAGGCTACGATCAAGCCTCACGCCAAGATATGTCATTGACTGGGTTCTACTCAGAATGCTCCCATCCATTCTTACTGCCGGCAGGTCTGTTTCCACAATATGGTTGTTTAGTGAGAACCATGTAACCGTTGCCTTTGCAGGGTTGACAAGGGCAACGGCATCAGCACACCATGAAGAAATTCGATCTAGTTCGCCCTGCATATAGTTGGCAACCGCCTGTCTATCTCGACCCTGTCGATACACGAGGATGTCGTCAACGAATGATAGAGTCCTACCCCTCCCATCCAACTGTTGTTCAGTGATCGGCACCGTATACACGTTGAAAAGTACTGGTGACAGTGGTGAACCCTGCGGCAATCCTGGACATATCGTTATCGGCTCAGAAGACCAACTCCCGCATCTTAGCACCACCTTCCTTTGGAGTAGAACTGCAGCTATCCATCGTACAAGGTGAGGGTGCACTTTCAGTCTGAGGAGGGTTTGCATCAAGTGCTCGAAAGATACTCTGTTATATGCGTCCACGCGGCACACACTGGACACACCAAATTATCACAACAGAACATCACAACGCTCCGGCTCCGGTCAGGGATATGCACTACTGACGAGCTCAAACGAGAGCGAAACTCGAGTATAGTGCTTCCATACTGACGTGGATTGGCCTTCAACCACACAATCAATTGATTATTGCTCACTGGATTTAGGAGGCCTGGTGTTCCTTGTCAGTGAGAAGTCCTGATCGTTAGGGTCCCATCGATTGAAGGACGTCGGTCGTGGCTGTCACCAACTGGCTGGGGGTAGATCCCAGATGGGCAACCACTCAGCCAAAATCATTTTCTTCTACTGGTGTTTAGTTCTGGATGCAGTTTAAGATCCCCTAACTCTGTCAGAAGGGACTAGTTACCACCCAGATCCCAGAGAGAAAACGTGGAACTAATGTCTTTTATGCTGATTTAAGACACTGTCCCTGATACTCAAGAAAACAGCCAAGAAGTGGCTCGTTGAAGATAGAATATATCTATATAGTTTTGGCTGTACTTGGTATCACCAGAAGTGAGAAAGGAGGAGTTAAGACATGCAACGTAATCTGGTTACTTATGACTGCATAGGCAAGATACCTCCCGGACATAGATTCCCACTTCTGGATAATATGTGCGAACCCCCACTAAATGATACAATAATGTGTGTACTTGATTAAGCTACACAAACATTTATAAACATTTAGAATTATACGGACAAATTGAGTTTTAAACTACAACAACTGTGTTTATTATTGCTATTGATGATCATATGATGATGATGATTATATTATGGTATACGTAACTCATCTGGCTGAAAAGCTCAGAAGCACATAGGTCCTGTTTCCCCCAGTGAGACGCAGTTCACTGTCAGATTGAAGGAGTCCAAATTGGTCCCTCACAAGGCTAAGTCACTTCCGGATATGGGTTGTTGACTGTCCATTGCTCCTAAGAGATCTGGAATGAAACGAACGGAGATGGGTAGTATCTACGTCTACACATCTCAAAACACATATGTCTATACATTCATATAAACATACATTCAAGTCATAATATATGATGGTATGATGATATATATGATAGCATATTACATAAACATATATCAGTTCTAAATAAATAAATATATATATATATATGCATATATTAATAAAACTATTTAGAACATCTATAGCTCAAAACCTACATATTCATATACATTTGTGTAATGGAGTGTTTCCCATATAAGTTCACCTCACTTACTCTTTCCCTTTCTGATTCATTCATACTGTCTTGTCGGAAGGGCTGGTCGCACAGTCCTGTCGAACATTAAATGCCTTCCCTGAATCTGTCTGGGATATTGAATGTCCTAAGTCATGTCTGTCCTCATGCAGACAAGGTGAACTGGTGCCATTCCTCAAACCAAGTGGTTTCACCATAATCTTGGTAGGCACTCAAAGTGTTGGTCCAAATAATCAATGTTAATTGGACGCTATCAAGAGACTGGTAGCTCTCAGGAATTTCTCCTAAGTAGTCAGTCTCCCCAATGTTTAACATCATACAGGATGAATCTAAATGTATCTCCTGTACATGCATAAGCCACACGCTCATGTAGCTTGGATAATGGATTTCTCCAAATTATCACATACAACAAATCAGACAACCAAGTGGTGAATGAAAGAAGAAAATAGTTCTCAGTGAAATCGTAAAGCTAGAACTGGAACATTAAGTACAAAGAAAATCCACCAGTGTAAAGTTTGGGAGAATATGCAGAACACGAAACTACACAAGCCTTCAGACTAGCAGACAACTAATCAGAGTAATGGTCTTACCTGGGTTATAGCTAGGAAATCCTGTCATACGACTTCGTACAGAAGTCCAACAGAACGAAATGTTAATATTTCTCCAGTAGGTATCCTAAGAATGCTATTGTGAATTTGCGTCTGAAGTCTTGCTGGCCATGCATGTAGTTTTATTCTAGTCAATTCCTGGCTAGTTTCCAGGTTGGTTAATTAATATGTCCAAGTTCCTGTTAGCTCCACCTATTTTTCCATGTAAGATGATTTACCTAGATGGATTAAGTGCCAAATTCTTTTCACCCCTCCTCCTTTCCTGTGAAGGGTAGTTTCATCTGTCAATCAAATTGACCGATGCCCCCCACGCCTGAAACAATGAAACCTGCTTTGGCGGCAATGCAGTTGCGTCATTACATTCCAATAGGCTGGTAACACCAGCCTTCCCGGTTGCTGGCCAGAATGTGTCAGCCATGGGTTTCTACTTTGCCCCGTAGTGTTGCGGAGAGGTGTTAAGCATCTGGTCCTAATTGCTCCTTTGTGGTGGCAATTACAGACGTCCCGGCTCCACAAAGTCTGGACTTTTAGATAGGTGTTAGGCCTGCATTAAATTGCCGTTTTTGGATCACACGGGGTTCTGTTGAACTAAGGTGTTAGGTGTCTATTCCAACCGCAGGCTTGTAAACTAACACGTCAATCTCAACTGACTGGCTCCGCGATGTATCAACGCCGTCGGCCCCAGCCTAGATTTCACACTTTGTCTTTCTCGTCCCTTGAACTGAAAACAATGAGTTTTCAACCTTTGATAGCGCCCGCCCCGACTGGTGCCGTGGTGTCTGGGTTTTAACTTTGATCTGGACATCAAAGCTTTCTCAGACCTAGCATTACAGAAATGATGGGGCGTGCGTGGTCAAAATGTATTTTCCTCTTGTTTTCAAGTTTATTGCATTTCTATCATTTTCTGGTGGACGTTTATGCTTTTAGAGAATGATAGAAAAATAATGTGGGCTCTTTAATTCCTTTTTAACTTGGGTAATTATGATGCTGCCGGGGCTGTCCCGCCACATAGCTCTCCAATTTAAGTAGGTTCCTTAATGAAGCCTATAACAGAGCCTCGGCAGCATTCAAGAATGTATCTAAGTTCTCTCCGTTCTCCAACTGCCTCCAAGTCTGGGTTCCCAATATTCTTTGTGGCAGTGGGATGTTCTATGAGTCAAGAGAAATATCCCATGTCCATTCTCCCAGGATAAATCGTGCAAATCTTTGCTCCTGGTGTTGTGTCGGATTTCCAGGCTATTGATCGGTAATGTCCTGTCCTCTGGAGGTTTTACTTTTTCCCAGCCGGGAAATTGCAAAATGTATAACAAGATTCTCCGGCGCCGCAGAGAGACTGTTATTTTCCACTCAATTTCTGGCCCTTGTCCTATAAGCAGAGGAAGTGCCATCAGTGTTTTCTTAAAAGAATTGGTCGCAGTACTGTTGCTCCATTTTCTTTTCCTCCGTCGGCCAAAGATCATAATAAAATCCTTTAATCTCCTCCTTTTGGCAGGAAATTTGCTAAACATCATAATTTTATGATGTGCATTCAACTCGTACTTGCCTCTTTCTTGGTAGGATGTCAGTTTACTACCTCTTGATTTAAGAGTTTTCTTCCTTCGATAATTATTTATCCAGGTGCGTTCCTCTTCAACAGAGTTCCATTTTGAATCTGTGTTTGAAAGTATAAGGCTAGTAGAAGTTGTCCAGCTTTGAGAAATCATGTTGTTCCCCAAGAACTGTGAATTTGTATCACTCCTTGTAGAAGTATACATAAACAGCTGTTCTCCCCATCCAACATTGGTTGAAGTGAAAGGTAAACAAGGTCCTGAGTGTTGAGTATACCAACCGCTCCGGTTTTGTTCCGCTGCAGAGTCCATCATTTGTGATCCCCTGTTAGCTTCAGCTGTGTTGATGATAGGCATTACCTTCATCCTGTCCAAAGAAGTATTTTCTTCTTTGTTGTTAGCAGACATGTTTATCGTCCCTGAATCAGAGTCCGTGGTATAACCTACATGAATGCTTTGTGTATCTTGAGTTTCCTTTTCGAAAGACTCCAAGATACTGACATCGTAAGAATTCTCCTCCGTGTCTTGTTTGTCCTCCATGGCTGGGCTCTCTTGTGCCAAGTCCAATTGAGGTATTCTCTCCCTGGTCTGGTTTTCTTGTTCCAAATCCAATAGAAGTGAATGTTGTGGGATGTCATTTTCAATGCCATATCCCACCTGAGATAAGTAATTCAAACTGATAATTATTTCATCTTGTGTGGCCACACCGTGAGAAACAATGGAATCCTGTTTTACATCCATTCCGGTCTCAGTTGAATTCATTTCCACTCCTAGTTTCTCTGAACTGAAGGGAATAAAAGAGTCGGGTAAGGTCTCGCCTTCGATCTCTTTAATAGTTTTCCTCAGGTCCTCCTCCTCCTGGATTTTTCTCCTTTGGGAAGTCTTAGGAAGCTCCTGAGATTGCTGGGTTGCCAAGCCAGCTAATCCGCTTTCATTGCGGTGTAAACATTTATCACGTTTGTGACTGTTTACCGAACGCTTGGTACATTTATTCCTATTCCGTTTATTTTTAATATTTTTAGGAATAGGCGAGGGAAGCATCTGCCTTTCTGTGCGCAAGTTTTGGTTTTTCTGAGCCATGGGGATTTGCGAAGGAATGCATGCCTCTTCTTTGTGACGGTCAGCTTCCCCGCTTTCTATCAGAGTTTCGGCTTGAGTGATTGGCTTTTCCTCAATCGAGCTGGTAGATTCCTCCACGTTCAGTATTTCAATTTGCTTCTTCTTCATCTCATCTTCTTCAGCTTTGTGACGCATATCTGCTTCTAATTCTGCAACTCTTTTCATCATCTGCTCATCTTCTTTGTCCCACCAATCCATTTCTTCTCTAATAAATAGTTCTAGCTTCTCTCCTACTAAGCCGAGCCTTATGCCCCATCCTCTAGCGGACTCTAAGAAATCTGTGCGTGCATCCATGATCTCTTCTCAGCTTAACTCAGGCAAGTAGTTATATTATTACCCTACACAGAGCTAGTTAGATTTATGCTAGAGCAGGATAGTGACAAGAGGAACAGACACTGCTATGAGAATGATAGTAGTGAATTTGAGTGAGAAAGTTGATGCAAAGCAGTCCGTCATACACTGAATTAACTAAGCATTATCAAATTATTCATGATTAAATCAAATGATAAAGCATGTAATCAAAATAATCATCAAGTAAATCATCAATAAACTAATTAATATCACTAATTAATGTGATTATTAATTCTACAGTGGTGAATGATGTAAATTAACTCATATGATATTATCCGTTATTAACTTTTTAACAAGTTATTTAAATTCTACAAACTTCCCTAGAAACAAATTCCTAAGTTAATACTTAGCAAATGTAATGGGTGAAGAATGAAAGAATGGTTTATGAAAATCAATAGTCTAGAATTTATTCTCTGATTCTATCATGGATGAGAAGTCCTAATGTGTCAAAATCTTGCCTACAATCAAGCAAGCTATTACATTAGAAATAAATTATAACTAACTAATGCTGCTAAGAATGTAAGTGAGAATTACCTAGGTTCTATCCATGGGCAAGACCAGAATAATACCAGACTAACAGATTTGAAATAGGTTCGTTCCTTGCGAGCGAACCAAGTTTTCTAGGGTTTACTCCCGTATTCTATAGCGGGCGAGCAGACCACTAGGCTTTAGGGTTTACTCCCGGATTCTATAGCGGACGAGCCGTCCCAATATGTCACCAACTGGCTGGGGGTAGATCCCAGATGGGCAACCACTCAGCCAAAATCATTTTCTTCTACTGGTGTTTAGTTCTGGATGCAGTTTAAGATCCCCTAACTCTGTCAGAAGGGACTAGTTACCACCCAGATCCCAGAGAGAAAACGTGGAACTAATGTCTTTTATGCTGATTTAAGACACTGTCCCTGATACTCAAGAAAACAGCCAAGAAGTGGCTCGTTGAAGATAGAATATATCTATATAGTTTTGGCTGTACTTGGTATCACCAGAAGTGAGAAAGGAGGAGTTAAGACATGCAACGTAATCTGGTTACTTATGACTGCATAGGCAAGATACCTCCCGGACATAGATTCCCACTTCTGGATAATATGTGCGAACCCCCACTAAATGATACAATAATGTGTGTACTTGATTAAGCTACACAAACATTTATAAACATTTAGAATTATACGGACAAATTGAGTTTTAAACTACAACAACTGTGTTTATTATTGCTATTGATGATCATATGATGATGATGATTATATTATGGTATACGTAACTCATCTGGCTGAAAAGCTCAGAAGCACATAGGTCCTGTTTCCCCCAGTGAGACGCAGTTCACTGTCAGATTGAAGGAGTCCAAATTGGTCCCTCACAAGGCTAAGTCACTTCCGGATATGGGTTGTTGACTGTCCATTGCTCCTAAGAGATCTGGAATGAAACGAACGGAGATGGGTAGTATCTACGTCTACACATCTCAAAACACATATGTCTATACATTCATATAAACATACATTCAAGTCATAATATATGATGGTATGATGATATATATGATAGCATATTACATAAACATATATCAGTTCTAAATAAATAAATATATATATATATATGCATATATTAATAAAACTATTTAGAACATCTATAGCTCAAAACCTACATATTCATATACATTTGTGTAATGGAGTGTTTCCCATATAAGTTCACCTCACTTACTCTTTCCCTTTCTGATTCATTCATACTGTCTTGTCGGAAGGGCTGGTCGCACAGTCCTGTCGAACATTAAATGCCTTCCCTGAATCTGTCTGGGATATTGAATGTCCTAAGTCATGTCTGTCCTCATGCAGACAAGGTGAACTGGTGCCATTCCTCAAACCAAGTGGTTTCACCATAATCTTGGTAGGCACTCAAAGTGTTGGTCCAAATAATCAATGTTAATTGGACGCTATCAAGAGACTGGTAGCTCTCAGGAATTTCTCCTAAGTAGTCAGTCTCCCCAATGTTTAACATCATACAGGATGAATCTAAATGTATCTCCTGTACATGCATAAGCCACACGCTCATGTAGCTTGGATAATGGATTTCTCCAAATTATCACATACAACAAATCAGACAACCAAGTGGTGAATGAAAGAAGAAAATAGTTCTCAGTGAAATCGTAAAGCTAGAACTGGAACATTAAGTACAAAGAAAATCCACCAGTGTAAAGTTTGGGAGAATATGCAGAACACGAAACTACACAAGCCTTCAGACTAGCAGACAACTAATCAGAGTAATGGTCTTACCTGGGTTATAGCTAGGAAATCCTGTCATACGACTTCGTACAGAAGTCCAACAGAACGAAATGTTAATATTTCTCCAGTAGGTATCCTAAGAATGCTATTGTGAATTTGCGTCTGAAGTCTTGCTGGCCATGCATGTAGTTTTATTCTAGTCAATTCCTGGCTAGTTTCCAGGTTGGTTAATTAATATGTCCAAGTTCCTGTTAGCTCCACCTATTTTTCCATGTAAGATGATTTACCTAGATGGATTAAGTGCCAAATTCTTTTCACCCCTCCTCCTTTCCTGTGAAGGGTAGTTTCATCTGTCAATCAAATTGACCGATGCCCCCCACGCCTGAAACAATGAAACCTGCTTTGGCGGCAATGCAGTTGCGTCATTACATTCCAATAGGCTGGTAACACCAGCCTTCCCGGTTGCTGGCCAGAATGTGTCAGCCATGGGTTTCTACTTTGCCCCGTAGTGTTGCGGAGAGGTGTTAAGCATCTGGTCCTAATTGCTCCTTTGTGGTGGCAATTACAGACGTCCCGGCTCCACAAAGTCTGGACTTTTAGATAGGTGTTAGGCCTGCATTAAATTGCCGTTTTTGGATCACACGGGGTTCTGTTGAACTAAGGTGTTAGGTGTCTATTCCAACCGCAGGCTTGTAAACTAACACGTCAATCTCAACTGACTGGCTCCGCGATGTATCAACGCCGTCGGCCCCAGCCTAGATTTCACACTTTGTCTTTCTCGTCCCTTGAACTGAAAACAATGAGTTTTCAACCTTTGATAGCGCCCGCCCCGACTGGTGCCGTGGTGTCTGGGTTTTAACTTTGATCTGGACATCAAAGCTTTCTCAGACCTAGCATTACAGAAATGATGGGGCGTGCGTGGTCAAAATGTATTTTCCTCTTGTTTTCAAGTTTATTGCATTTCTATCATTTTCTGGTGGACGTTTATGCTTTTAGAGAATGATAGAAAAATAATGTGGGCTCTTTAATTCCTTTTTAACTTGGGTAATTATGATGCTGCCGGGGCTGTCCCGCCACAGTGGCGATTGGGCAATCTTGAGCATAGCCTACGATGGGTAGCGTTGTGATGTTCTGTTGAGATAATTTGGTGTTTCCAGTGTGTGCCGCGTGGTTACACACCCACTTCACACGCGTGATCCGGGACTGTTTCCGGATCCGGTCAGGGATATGCACTACTGACGAGCTCAAACGAGAGCGAAACTCGAGTATAGTGCTTCCATATTGACGTGGATAGGCCTTAGGTTCATACCAGAATGCGATCGGCGTTGCCAGTAGTGGGTTATGCTCAATATTTAAATTTCAAAATCCCGAAACAACTACACAATCAATTGATTATTGCTCAATGCATTTAGGAGGCCTGGTGTTCCTTGCCAGTGAGAAGTCCTGATCGTTCGGGTCCCATCGACTGACGGACGTCGGTCGCGGATATTGGGCAATCTTGAGCATAGCCTACGATGGGTAGCGTTGTGATGTTCTGTTGTGATAATTTGGTGTGTCCAGTGTGTGCCGCGTGGTTACACACCCACTTCACACGCGTGATCCAGGACTGTTTCCGGATCCGGTCAGGGATATGCACTACTGACGAGCTCAAAATAGAGCGAAACTCGAGTATAGTGCTTCCATATTGACGTGGATAGGCCTTAGGTTCATACCAGAATGCGATCGGCGTTGCCAGTAGTGTGTTGTGCTCAATATTTAAATTTCAAAATCCCGAAACAAGCACACAATCAATTGATTATTGCTCACTGGATTTAGGAGGCCTGGTGTTCCTTGCCAGTGAGAAGTCCTGATCGTTCGGGTCCCATCGATTGACGGACGTCAGTCGCGGCTATTCGGCAATCTTGAGCATAGCCTACGATGGGTAGCGTTGTGATGTTCTGTTGTGATAATTTGGTGTGTCCAGTGTGTGCCGCGTGGTTACACACCCGCTTCACACGCGTGATCCGGGACTGTTTCCGGATCCCGTCAGGGATATGCACTACTGACGAGCTCAAACGAGAGCGAAACTCGAGTATAGTGCTTCCATATTGACGTGGATAGGCCTTAGGTTCATACCAGAATGCGATCGGCGTTGCCAGTAGTGGGTTGTGCTCAATATTTAAATTTCAAAATCCCGAAACAACCACACAATCAATTGATTATTGCTCACTGGATTTAGGAGGCCTGGTGTTCCTTGCCAGTGAGAAGTCCTGATCGTTCGGGTGCCATCGATTGACGGACGTCGGTCGTGGCGATTGGGCAATCTTGAGCATAGCCTACGATGGGTAGCGTTGTGATGTTCTGTTGTGATAATTTGGTGTGTCCAGTGTGTGCCGCTTGGTTACACACCCGCTTCACACGCGTGATCCGGTACTGTTTCCGGATCCGGTCAGGGATATGCACTACTTACGAGCTCAAACGAGAGCGAAACTCGAGTATAGTGCTTCCATATTGACGTGGATAGGCCTTAGGTTCATACCAGAATGCGATCGGCGTTGCCAGTAGTGGGTTGTGCTCAATATTTAAATTTCAAAATCCCGAAACAACCACACAATCAATTGATTATTGCTCACTGGATTTAGGAGGCCTGGTGTTCCTTGCCAGTGAGAAGTCCTGATCGTTCGGGTCCCATCGATTGATGGACGTTAGTCGCGGCTATTCGGCAATCTTGAGCATAGCCTACGATGGGTAGCGTTGTGATGTTCTGTTGTGATAATTTGGTGTGTCCAGTGTGTGCCGCGTGGTTACACACCCGCTTCACACGCGTGATCCGGGACTGTTTCCGGATCCCGTCAGGGATATGCACTACTGACGAGCTCAAACGAGAGCGAAACTCGAGTATAGTGCTTCCATATTGACGTGGATAGGCCTTAGGTTCATACCAGAATGCGATCGGCGTTGCCAGTAGTGGGTTGTGCTCAATAATTAAATTTCAAAATCCCGAAACAACGACACAATCAATTGATTATTGCTCACTGGATTTAGGAGGCCTAGTGTTCCTTGCCAGTGAGAAGTCCTGATCGTTCGGGTCCCATCGATTGACGGACGTCGGTCGCGGCGATTGGGCAATCTTGAGCATAGCCTACGATGGGTAGCGTTGTGATGTTCTGTTGTGATAATTTGGTGTGTCCAGTGTGTGCCGCGTGGTTACACACCCGCTTCACACGCGTGATCCGGGACTGTTTCCGGATCCCGTCAGGGATATGCACTACTGACGAGCTCAAACGAGAGCGAAACTCGAGTATAGTGCTTCCATATTGACGTGGATAGGCCTTAGGTTCATACCAGAATGCGATCGGCGTTGCCAGTAGTGGGTTGTGCTCAATATTTAAATTTCAAAATCCCGAAACAACCACACAATCAATTGATTATTGCTCACTGGATTTAGGAGGCCTGGTGTTCCTTGCCAGTGAGAAGTCCTGATCGTTCGGGTGCCATCGATTGACGGACGTCGGTCGTGGCGATTGATCAATCTTGAGCATAGCCTACGATGGGTAGCGTTGTGATGTTCTGTTGTGATAATTTGGTGTGTCCAGTGTGTGCCGCTTGGTTACACACCCGCTTCACACGCGTGATCCGGTACTGTTTCCGGATCCGGTCAGGGATATGCACTACTTACGAGCTCAAACGAGAGCGAAACTCGAGTATAGTGCTTCCATATTGACGTGGATAGGCCTTAGGTTCATACCAGAATGCGATCGGCGTTGCCAGTAGTGGGTTGTGCTCAATATTTAAATTTCAAAATCCCGAAACAACCACACAATCAATTGATTATTGCTCACTGGATTTAGGAGGCCTGGTGTTCCTTGCCAGTGAGAAGTCCTGATCGTTCGGGTCCCATCGATTGATGGACGTTAGTCGCGGCTATTCGGCAATCTTGAGCATAGCCTACGATGGGTAGCGTTGTGATGTTCTGTTGTGATAATTTGGTGTGTCCAGTGTGTGCCGCGTGGTTACACACCCGCTTCACACGCGTGATCCGGGACTGTTTCCGGATCCCGTCAGGGATATGCACTACTGACGAGCTCAAACGAGAGCGAAACTCGAGTATAGTGCTTCCATATTGACGTGGATAGGCCTTAGGTTCATACCAGAATGCGATCGGCGTTGCCAGTAGTGGGTTGTGCTCAATAATTAAATTTCAAAATCCCGAAACAACGACACAATCAATTGATTATTGCTCACTGGATTTAGGAGGCCTAGTGTTCCTTGCCAGTGAGAAGTCCTGATCGTTCGGGTCCCATCGATTGACGGACGTCGGTCGCGGCGATTGGGCAATCTTGAGCATAGCCTACGATGGGTAGCGTTGTGATGTTCTGTTGTGATAATTTGGTGTGTCCAGTGTGTGCCGCGTGGTTACACACCCGCTTCACACGCGTGATCCGGGACTGTTTCCGGATCCGGTCAGGGATATGCACTACTGACGAGCTCAAACGAGAGCGAAACTCGAGTATAGTGCTTCCATATTGACGTGGATAGGCCTTAGGTTCATACCAGAATGCGATCGGCGTTGCCAGTAGTGGGTTGTGCTCAATATTTAAATTTCAAAATCCCGAAACAACCACACAATCAATTGATTATTGCTCACTGGATGTAGGAGGCCTGGTGTTCCTTGCCAGTGAGAAGTCCTGATCGTTCGGGTCCCATCGATTGACGGACGCCAGTCGCGGCTATTGGTCAATCTTGAGCATAGCCAACAATGGGTAGCGTTGTGATGTTCTGTTGTGATAATTTGGTGTGTGCAGTGTGTGCCACGTGGTTACACACCCGCTTCACACGCGTGATCCGGGACTGTTTCCGGATCCCGTCAGGGATATGCACTACTGACGAGCTCAAACGAGAGCGAAACTCGAGTATAGTGCTTCCATATTGACGTGGATAGGCCTTAGGTTCATACCAGAATGCGATCGGCGTTGCCAGTAGTAGGTTATGCTCAATATTTAAATTTCAAAATCCCGAAACAACCACACAATCAATTGATTATTGCTCACTGGATTTAGGAGGCCTGGTGTTCCTAGCCAGTGAGAAGTCCTGATCGTTCTGGTCCCATCGATTGACGGACGACGGTCGTGGCGATTGGGCAATATTGAGCATAGCCTACGATGGGTAGCGTTGTGATGTTCTGTTGTGATAATTTGGTGTGTCCAGTGTGTGCCGCGTGGTTACACACCCGCTTCACATGCGTGATCCGGGACTGTTTCCGGATCCGGTCAGGGATATGCACTACTGACGAGCTCAACCGAGAGCGAAACTCGAGTATAGTGCTTCCATATTGACGTGGATAGGCCTAAGGTTCATACCACAATGCGATCGGCGTTGCCAGTAGTGGGTTGTGCTCAATATTTAAATTTCAAAATCCCGAAACAATCACACAATCAATTGATTATTGCTCACTGGATTTAGGAGGCCTGGTGTTCCTTGCCAGTGAGAAGTCCTGATCGTTCGGGTCCCATCGATTGACGGACGTCAGTCGCGGCTATTGGGCAATCTTGAGCATAGCCTACGATGGGTAGCGTTGTGATGTTCTGTTGTGATAATTTGGTGTGTCCAGTGTGTGCCGCGTGGTTACACACCCGCTTCACATGCGTGATCCGGGACTGTTTCCGGATCCGGTCAGGGATATGCACTACTGACGAGCTCAACCGAGAGCGAAACTCGAGTATAGTGCTTCCATATTGACGTGGATAGGCCTAAGGTTCATACCAGAATGCGATCGGCGTTGCCAGTAGTGGGTTGTGCTCAATATTGAACTTTCAAAATCCCGAAACAACCACACAATCAATTGATTATTGCTCACTGGATTTAGGAGGCCTGGTGTTCCTTGCCAGTGAGAAGTCCTGATCGTTCGGGTTCCATCGATTGACGGACGACGATCGTGGCGATTGGGCAATATTGAGCATAGCCTACGATGGGTAGCGTTGTGATGTTCTGTTGTGATAATTTGGTGTGTCCAGTGTGTGCCGCGTGGTTACACACCCGCTTCACATGCGTGATCCGGGACTGTTTCCGGATCCGGTCAGGGATATGCACTACTGACGAGCTCAACCGAGAGCGAAACTCGAGTATAGTGCTTCCATATTGACGTGGATAGGCCTAAGGTTCATACCACAATGCGATCGGCGTTGCCAGTAGTGGGTTGTGCTCAATATTTAAATTTCAAAATCCCGAAACAATCACACAATCAATTTATTATTGCTCACTGGATTTAGGAGGCCTGGTGTTCCTTGCCAGTGAGAAGTCCTGATCGTTCGGGTCCCATCGATTGACGGACGTCAGTCGCGGCTATTGGGCAATCTTGAGCATAGCCTACGATGGGTAGCGTTGTGATGTTCTGTTGTGATAATTTGGTGTGTCCAGTGTGTGCCGCGTGGTTACACACCCGCTTCACACGCGTGATCCGGGACTGTTTCCGGATCCCGTCAGGGATATGCACTACTGACGTGCTGAAACGAGAGCGAAACTCGAGTATAGTGCTTCCATATTGACGTGGATAGGCCTTAGGTTCATACCAGAATGCGATCGGCGTTGCCAGTAGTGTGTTGTGCTCAATATTTAAATTTCAAAATCCCGAAACAACCACACAATCAATTGATTATTGCTCACTGGATTTAGGAGGCCTGGTGTTCCTTGCCAGTGAGAAGTCCTGATCGTTCGGGTCCCATCGATTGACGGACGTCAGTCACGGCTATTGGGCAATCTTGAGCATAGCCTACAATGGGTAGCGTTGTGATGTTCTGTTGTGATAATTTGGTGTGTCCAGTGTGTGCCGCGTGGTTACACACCCGCTTCACACGCGTGATCCGGGACTGTTTCCGGATCCGGTCAGGGATATGCACTACTGACGAGCTCAAACGAGAGCGAAAGTCGAGTATAGTGCTTCCATATTGACGTGGATAGGCCTTAGGTTCATACCAGAATGCGATCGGCGTTGCCAGTAGTGGGTTGTGCTCAATATTTAACTTTCAAAATCTCGAAACAACCACACAATCAATTGATTATTGCTCACTGGATTAAGGAGGCCTGGTGTTTCTTGCCAGTGAGAAGTCCTGATCGTTCGGGTCCCATCGATTGACGTACGTCAGTCGCGGCTATTGGGCAATCTTGAGCATAGCCTACAATGGGTAGCGTTGTGATGTTCTGTTGTGATAATTTGGTGTGTCCAGTGTGTGCCACGTGGTTACACACCCGCTTCACACGCGTAATCCGGGACTGTTTCCGGATGCCGTCAGGGATATGCACTACTGACGAGCTCAAACGAGAGCGAAACTCGAGTATAGTGCTTCCATATTGACGTGGATAGGCCTTAGGTTCATACCAGAATGCGATCGGCGTTGCCAGTAGTGAGTTGTGCTCAATATTTAACTTTCAAAATCCCGAAACAACCACACAATCAATTGATTATTGCTCACTGGATTTAGGAGGCCTGGTGTTCCTTGCCAGTGAGAAGTCCTGATCGTTCGGTTCCCATCGATTGACGGACGTCAGTCGCGGCTATTGGGCAATCTTGAGCATAGCCTACATTGGGTAGCGTTGTGATGTTCTGTTGTGATAATTTGGTGTGTCCAGTGTGTGCCACGTGGTTACACACCCGCTTCACACGCGTGATCCGGGACTGTTTCCGGATGCCGTCAGGGATATGCACTACTGACGAGCTCAAACGAGAGCGAAACTCGAGTATAGTGCTTCCATATTGACGTGGATAGGCCTTAGGTTCATACCAGAATGCGATCGGCGTTGCCAGTAGTGGGTTGTGCTCAATATTTAAATTTCAAAATCCCGAAACAACCACACAATCAATTGATTATTTCTCACTGGATTTAGGAGGCCTGGTGTTCCTTGCCAGTGAGAAGTCCTGATCGTTCGGGTCCCATCGATTGACGGACGTCAGTCGCGGCTGTTGGGCAATCTTGAGCTTAGCCCACAATGGGTAGCGTTGTTATGTTCTGTTGTGATAATTTGGTGTGTCCAGTGTGTGCCGCGTGGTTACACACCCGCTTCACACGCGTGATCCGGGACTGTTTCCGGATCCGGTCAGGGATATGCACTACTGACGAGCTCAAACGAGAGCGAAACTCGAGTATAGTGCTTCCATATTGACGTTGATAGGCCTTAGGTTCATACCAGAATGTGATCGGCGTTGCCAGTAGTGGGTTGTGCTCAATATTTAAATTTCAAAATCCCGAAACAACCACACAATCAATTGATTATTGCTCACTGGATTTAGGAGGCCTGGTGTTCCTTGCCAGTGCGAAGTCCTGATCGTTCGGGTCCCATCGATTGACGGACGTCAGTCGCGGCTGTTGGGCAATCTTGAGCTTAGCCCACAATGGGTAGCGTGGTTATGTTCTGTTGTGATAATTTAGTGTGTCCAGTGTGTGCCGCGTGGTTACACACCCGCTTCACACGCGTGATCCGGGACTGTTTCCGAATCCGGTCAGGGATATGCACTACTGACGAGCTCAAACGAGAGCGAAACTCGAGTATAGTGTTTCCATATTGACGTGGATAGGCCTTAGGTTCATACCAGAATGCGATCGGCGTTGCCAGTAGTGGGTTGTGCTCAATATTTAAATTTCAAAATCCCGAAACAACCACACAATCAATTGATTATTGCTCACTGGATTTAGGAGGCCTGGTGTTCCTTGCCAGTGAGAAGTCCTGATCGTTCGGGTCCCATCGATTGACGGACGTCAGTCGCGGCTATTGGGCAATCTTGAGCATAGCCTACAATGGGTAGCGTTGTGATGTTCTGTTGTGATAATTTGGTGTGTCCAGTGTGTGCCGCGTGGTTACACACCCGCTTCACACGCGTGATCCGAGACTGTTTCCGGATCCCGTCAGGGATATGCACTACTGACGAGCTCAAACGAGAGCGAAACTCGAGTATAGTGCTTCCATATTGACGTGGATAGGCCTTAGGTTCATACCAGAATGCGATCGGCGTTGCCAGTAGTGGGTTGTGCTCAATATTTAAATTTCAAAATCCCGAAACAACCACACAATCAATTGATTATTGCTCACTGGATTTAGGAGGCCTGGTGTTCCTAGCCAGTGAGAAGTCCTGGTCGTTCGGGTCCCATCGATTGACGGACGTCAGTCGCGGCTTTTGGGCAATCTTGAGCATAGCCTACGATGGGTAGCGTTGTGATATTCTGTTGTGATAATTTGGTGTGTCTAGTGTGTGCCGCGTGGTTACACACCCGCTTCACACGCGTGATCTGGCAATGTTTCCGGATGCCGTCAGGGATATGCACTACTGACGAGCTCAAACGAGAGCGAAACTCGAGTATAGTGCTTCCATATTGACGTGGATAGGCCTTAGGTTCATACCAGAATGCGATCGGCGTTGCCAGTAGTGGGTTGTGCTCAATATTTAAATTTCAAAATCCCGAAACCACACAATCAATTGATTATTGCTCACTGGATTTAGGAGGCCTGGTGTTCCTTGCCAGTGAGAAGTCCTGATCGTTCGGGTCCCATCGATTGACGGACGACGGTCGCGGCGATTGGGCAATCTTGAGCATAGCCTACGATGTGTAGCGTTGTGATGTTCTGTTGTGATAATTTGGTGTGTCCAGTGTGTGCCGCGTGGTTACACACCCGCTTCACACGCGTGATCCGAGACTGTTTCCGGATGCCGTCAGGGATATGCACTACTGACGAGCTCAAACGAGAGCGAAACTCGAGTATAGTGCTTCCATATTGACGTGGATAGGCCTTAGGTTCATACCAGAATGCGATCGGCGTTGCCAGTAGTGGGTTGTGCTAAATATTTAAATTTCAATATCCCGAAACAACCACACAATCAATTGATTATTGCTCACTGGATTTAGGAGGCCTGGTGTTCCTAGCCAGTGAGAAGTCCTGATCGTTCGGGTCCCATCGATTGACGGACGTCAGTCGCGGCTATTGGGCAATCTTGAGCATAGCCTACGATGGGTAGCGTTGTGATATTCTGTTGTGATAATTTGGTGTGTCTAGTGTGTGCCGCGTGGTTACACACCCGCTTCACACGCGTGATCCGGGACTGTTTCCGGATCCCGTCAGGGATATGCACTACTGACGAGCTCAAACGAGAGCGAAACTCGAGTATAGTGCTTCCATATTGACGTGGATAGGCCTTAGGTTCATACCAGAATGCGATCGGCGTTGCTAGTAGTGGGTTGTGCTCAATATTTAAATTTCAAAATCCCGAAACAACCACACAATCAATTGATTATTGCTCACTGGATTTAGCAGACCTGGTGTTCCTTGCCAGTGAGAAGTCCTGATCGTTCGGGTCCCATCGATTGACGGACGTCAGTCGCGGCTATTGGGCAATCATGAGTATAGCCTACGATGGGTAGCGTTGTGATGTTCTGTTGTGATAATTTGGTGTGTCCAGTGTGTGCCGCGTTGTTACACACCCGCTTCACACGCGTGATCCGGGACTGTTTCCGGATAACGTAAGGGATATGCACTACTGACGAGCTCAAACGAGAGCGACACTCGATTATAGTGCTTCCATATTGACGTGGATAGGCCTTAGGTTCATACCAGAATGCGATCGGCGTTGCCAGTAGTGGGTTGTGCTCTATATTTAAATTTCAAAATCCCGAAACAACCACACAATCAATTGATTATTGCTCACTGGATTTAGGAGGCCTGGTGTTCCTTGCCAGTGAGAAGTCCTGATCGTTCGGGTCCCATCGATTGACGGACGTCAGTCGCGGCTATAGGGCAGTCTTGAGCATAGCCTACGATGGGTAGCGTTGTGATGTTCTGTTGTGATAATTTGGTGTGTCCAGTGTGTGCCGCGTGGTTACACACCTTCTTCACACGCGTGATCCGGGACTGTTTCCGGATCCCGTCAGGGATATGCACTACTGACGAGCTCAAACTAGAGCGAAACTCGAGTATAGTGCTTCCACATTGACGTGGATAGGCCTTAGGTTCATACCAGAATGCGATCGGCGTTGCCAGTAGTAGGTTGTGCTCAATATTTAAATTTCAAAATCCCGAAACAACCACACAATCAATTGATTATTGCTCACTGGATTTAGGAGGCCTGGTGTTCCTAGCCAGTGAGCAGTCCTGGTCGTTCGGGTCCCATCGATTGACGGACGTCAGTCGCGGCTTTTGGGCAATCTTGAGCATAGCCTACGATGGGTAGCGTTGTGATATTCTGTTGTGATAATTTGGTGTGTCTAGTGTGTGCCGCGTGGTTACACACCCGCTTCACACGCGTGATCTGGCAATGTTTCCGGATGCCGTCAGGGATATGCACTACTGACGAGCTCAAACGAGAGCGAAACTCGAGTATAGTGCTTCCATATTGACGTGGATAGGCCTTAGGTTCATACCAGAATGCGATCGGCGTTGCCAGTAGTGGGTTGTGCTCAATATTTAAATTTCAAAATCCCGAAACCACACAATCAATTGATTATTGCTCACTGGATTTAGGAGGCCTGGTGTTCCTTGCCAGTGAGAAGTCCTGATCGTTCGGGTCCCATCGATTGACGGACGACGGTCGCGGCGATTGGGCAATCTTGAGCATAGCCTACGATGTGTAGCGTTGTGATGTTCTGTTGTGATAATTTGGTGTGTCCAGTGTGTGCCGCGTGGTTACACACCCGCTTCACACGCGTGATCCGAGACTGTTTCCGGATGCCGTCAGGGATATGCACTACTGACGAGCTCAAACGAGAGCGAAACTCGAGTATAGTGCTTCCATATTGACGTGGATAGGCCTTAGGTTCATACCAGAATGCGATCGGCGTTGCCAGTAGTGGGTTGTGCTAAATATTTAAATTTCAATATCCCGAAACAACCACACAATCAATTGATTATTGCTCACTGGATTTAGGAGGCCTGGTGTTCCTAGCCAGTGAGAAGTCCTGATCGTTCGGGTCCCATCGATTGACGGACGTCAGTCGCGGCTATTGGGCAATCTTGAGCATAGCCTACGATGGGTAGCGTTGTGATATTCTGTTGTGATAATTTGGTGTGTCTAGTGTGTGCCGCGTGGTTACACACCCGCTTCACACGCGTGATCCGGGACTGTTTCCGGATCCCGTCAGGGATATGCACTACTGACGAGCTCAAACGAGAGCGAAACTCGAGTATAGTGCTTCCATATTGACGTGGATAGGCCTTAGGTTCATACCAGAATGCGATCGGCGTTGCTAGTAGTGGGTTGTGCTCAATATTTAAATTTCAAAATCCCGAAACAACCACACAATCAATTGATTATTGCTCACTGGATTTAGCAGACCTGGTGTTCCTTGCCAGTGAGAAGTCCTGATCGTTCGGGTCCCATCGATTGACGGACGTCAGTCGCGGCTATTGGGCAATCATGAGTATAGCCTACGATGGGTAGCGTTGTGATGTTCTGTTGTGATAATTTGGTGTGTCCAGTGTGTGCCGCGTTGTTACACACCCGCTTCACACGCGTGATCCGGGACTGTTTCCGGATAACGTAAGGGATATGCACTACTGACGAGCTCAAACGAGAGCGACACTCGATTATAGTGCTTCCATATTGACGTGGATAGGCCTTAGGTTCATACCAGAATGCGATCGGCGTTGCCAGTAGTGGGTTGTGCTCTATATTTAAATTTCAAAATCCCGAAACAACCACACAATCAATTGATTATTGCTCACTGGATTTAGGAGGCCTGGTGTTCCTTGCCAGTGAGAAGTCCTGATCGTTCGGGTCCCATCGATTGACGGACGTCAGTCGCGGCTATAGGGCAGTCTTGAGCATAGCCTACGATGGGTAGCGTTGTGATGTTCTGTTGTGATAATTTGGTGTGTCCAGTGTGTGCCGCGTGGTTACACACCTTCTTCACACGCGTGATCCGGGACTGTTTCCGGATCCCGTCAGGGATATGCACTACTGACGAGCTCAAACTAGAGCGAAACTCGAGTATAGTGCTTCCACATTGACGTGGATAGGCCTTAGGTTCATACCAGAATGCGATCGGCGTTGCCAGTAGTAGGTTGTGCTCAATATTTAAATTTCAAAATCCCGAAACAACCACACAATCAATTGATTATTGCTCACTGGATTTAGGAGGCCTGGTGTTCCTTGCCAGTGAGCAGTCCTGATCGTTCGGGTCCCATCGATTGACGGACGTCAGTCGCGGCGATTGGGCAATCTTGAGCATAGCCTTCGATGGGTAGCGTTGTGATGTTCTGTCGTGATAATTTGGTGTGTCCAGAGTGTGCCGCGTGGTTACACACCCGCTTCACACGCGTGATCCGGGACTGTTTCCGGATCCCGTCAGGGATATGCACTACTGACGAGCTCAATCGAGAGCGAAACTCGAGTATAGTGCTTCCATATTGACGTGGACAGGCCTTAGGTACATACCAGAATGCGATCGGTGTTGCCAGTAGTGTGTTGTGCTCAATATTTAAATTTCAAAATCCCGAAACAACCACACAATCAATTGATTATTGCTCACTGGATTTAGGAGGCCTGGTGTTCCTTACCAGTGAGAAGTCCTGATCGTTCGGGTCCCATCGATTGACGGACGTCAGTCGCGGCTATTGGGCAATCTTGAGCATAGCCTACGATGGGTAGCGTTGTGATGTTCTGTTGTGATAATTTGGTGTGTCCAGTGTGTGCCGCGTGGTTACACACCCGCTTCACACGCGTGATCCGGGATTGTTTCCGGATCCCGTAAGGGATATGCACTACTAACGAGCTCAAACGGGAGCGAAACTCGAGTATAGTGCTTCCATATTGACGTGGATAGGCCTTAGGTTCATACCAGAATGCGATCGGCGTTGCCAGTAGTGGGTTGTGCTCAATATTTAAATTTCAAAATCCCGAAACAACCACACAATCAATTGATTATTGCTCACTGGATTTAAGAGGCCTGGTGTTCCTTGCCAGTGAGAAGTCCTGATCGTTCGGGTCCCATCGATTGACGGACGTCAGTCGCGGCTATTGGGCAATCTTGAGCATAGCCTACAATGGGTAGCGTTGTGATGTTCTCTTGTGATAATTTGGTGTGTTCAGTGTGTGCCGCGTGGTTACACACCTTCTTCACACGCGTGATCCGGGACTGTTTCCGGATCCCGTCAGGGATATGCACTACTGACGAGCTCAAACTAGAGCGAAACTCGAGTATAGTGCTTCCATATTGACGTGGATAGGCCTTAGGTTCATACCAGAATGCGATCGGCGTTGCCAGTAGTGGGTTGTGCTCAATATTTAAATATACATCTTTGCTTAATTGACTGCACAAAGGCTTTCGATAGAGTGAGACAGGTCTACATGATAGAAATGCTTGCAGTTCTACCAATTGATGTGAAAGACCTTAACCGTGTAAAGAATATATATATATATATATATATATATATATATATATATATATATATATATATATATATATATATATATATATATATATATATATAATTAGGATGTATGTATGTAAATATATATGTATGTATGTCCTTTATACGTTCGCGAACGGTCCACCCGATTGAGATGAAATTTTCTACACGTCTACCTCTCATTCCAGCGCTGCCAACTGTCAATTATTTTTTTCTTCTTCCTCCTCCTCCCTCCTCCACCTCCCTAAATACGTACGTAAATATATGATGATGATGATGAAAGAATCTCCGAACCAAAACGCTAGGAAAAGCGAAGAAAATGACGTGACTACACAGAATCGTCACACGGCAATCATCATCATCAAGTGCCGTGCCGGCTGGCGTAGGCGTTCATGGCTCTCCATAGAACTCGGTCTTTGGTTTTCTGGATCAACTCTGCTGCTGATATTCCTCCATGTCACGGCAATATCAATAACAATTCATCTTTTTATGTGTAAGGAAGTTATCTACAGTCATGTAGAAGGGAAGAACAATCAATGGAAAGACCGAAATCACAGAACCTAGACGAGTATGAATTCGGAATGGCGAACTCCCTCCTCCTCTCTTCTCATCCTCCCTCTACCTCCTCCCTCTACCTCCTCCCTCCACCCTCCTCCTCCTCTTCCTCCTCTCTCTACCTCCCCCCTCCTCCTCCTCCCTCTCCCTCCTCCTTCTCCCTCTTCGTCTCCCTTCCTCCTCCATCCTCCTCCCTCCTACTCCTTCCTCCTTCTCCCTCCGCCTCCTCCCTCCTCCTTCTCCTCTTCCCTCCTCCTCCCTCTCCCTTCTCCTCCCTCCTCCTCTTCCTGCCTCCTTCTCCCTCATCCTCCTCCTCCTCCTTCTCCCTCCTTCTCCCTCTTCCTCCCCCCTCTTCCTCCTCCCTCCTCCTCCTCATCCTTCTCCCTCCTTCTCCCTCTTCCTCCTCCCTCTTCCTCCTCCCTCCTCCTCCCCGTCCTCCCTTTCCCTCCTCCTCCCTCCTCTAACCTCCTTCTCCCTCCTCCTAATACCTCCTCCTCTCTCCTCCTCCTCTCTCCTCCTCCTTCCTCCTCCTTCCTCCTCCTCCCTCCTCCTCCCTCTTCTTCCTCCTACCTCCTCCTCCCTCCTTCTCCTCTCTCCCCTCCTCCTAATCCCTCCTCCTAATCCCTCCTCCTCCCTCTTCCTCCTCCTACCTCCTCCTCCCTCCTTCTCCTCTTTCCCCCTCCTCCTAATCCCTCCGCCTCCCTCCTCCTCCCTCATATTCCTCCCTACTCCTCCTCCTCCCTCCTCCTCCTCCTTTGTAGGCCAGTATATTCCACATGGCTAATAACAAGTGCCAGACCATTATCTAATATTACTGTGTTGTGTAGTTTTGATGTTTGCATTTTGCCCATGCCTTTATAATGCATATCTTTTATATTGTTGCTGTTCTTTGTTAGCCTTGAATGATGTGCGAATGAAATAATGTATGAAAGAGGGTGACAGAAGGGCAGAATGTTAGACGGGCCTGCTTGCCCAATTCTTAACCCTTTGAAAATAAAGTTTGTTCGTTCGTTCGTTCGTTCCGCCTATCTCTTCCTCCTCCCTCCTCCTCCCTCTTCCTCCTACCTCCTCCCTCCTCCTCCTCTCTTTTCCTCCCTCCTCCTCCCTCTACCTCCTCCCTCCTCCTCCCTCCTCCTCCTTCCTCCACATCCCTCCTCCTCCCTCTTCCTCCTTCTCCCTCCTCCTCATTCTTCCTCCTCCTCATTCTCCCCCTCCTCCCTCCTCCCTCCTCCTTCTCCCTCCTCCTTCTACCTCTTCCTCCCTCCTCCTTCTCCCTTTTCCTCCTCTCTCCTCCTCCTCCTTCCTCCTACCTCCTCCTCCTCCTCTCTCCTCCCTCTCCCTCCTCCTCCTCCCCCTCCTCCTCCTGCGTTCTCCTCCCCCCTCCTTCTCCCTCCTCCTCCTTCTCCCTCCTTCTCCCTCTTCTTCCTCCCTCTTCCTCCTCCCTCCTCCTCCCCTCCTCCCTCTTCCTCCTCCTCCTTCTCCCTCCTTCTCCCTCCTCATCCTCTCTACTCCTCCTCCTCTCTCTTCCTCCTCCTTCCTCCTCCTTCCTTCTCCTCCCTCCTCCTCCCTCCTCATCCTTCTCCTCTTTCCCCCCTCCTCCTCCTAATCCCTCCTCATCCCTCCTCCTCCCTCTATTCCTCCCTACTCCTCCCTCCTCCTCCCTCCTCCTCCTCTCTCCGCCTATCTCTTCCTCCCTCCTCCTCCTCCCTCCTCCACCCTCTTCCTCCTCCTTCCTCCTACTCCTTCTTTTTCTTCTTCTTCTGCTGCTGCTGCCGCTGTTCCATTTACCCAAGTTAATTGTTGGGGGAATATGTAAAGGTCTTTCAAGTGCTCTTTCTAATGCTTTTTGTAAGTTGGTCTTCGTTTATCTAAGGTTGTTCTAACCGCAACCAATAAATGATTAGACAGACAGACAGACAGACAGACAGCCAGACAGACAGACAGACAGACAGACAAACAGACAGACAGACAGACAGACAGACAGACAGACAGACAGACAGACAGACAGTCGGGAACGGGAAATTATATGAATTAAATGAGATGCTCCCCACCAGGGACTGGGCGAAGTCGGGCCGGGTCTGCTAGTATATATATATATATATATATATATATATATATATATATATATATATATATATATATATATATATATATATATATTGATAATGAAGTAGGTCATTATCAGCCCATTAAGAGAGGTGTGAGACAGGAATGTGTGATGTCTCCAGATCTGTTTTCCCTGTAGAGTGAAAATATTTTCAGATATGTAGGGGAGACTGGGGAGAAATGGACCAGCAATTTTGTAGTTTTCAATTTTTGCTCATCACCGGAACAGATTTTATCGAAACATAACAAAACCATGACTAAAATGGTGTACATTCATTTATTTTAAAAGGGGAAAACATTTAGCAATCTATTTCTATATGTTTCTTTACAAAATGCATTTCAAAAATGTATATGAACATGGGGAGAAATTGACCACCATTGGGGTGAAATGGACCAGCACGTGGGGAGCAATGGACCATAGTGGGGAGAAATGGACCTATTTTAAAAAGAAGCAGCAACAACTCATCCATATTGCTATAAGAAATAAATAATCATTAAAAGGATATTTGCAGTTTTTTTTTTTATTATTTTAAGCGACAGTAAAAAAAAGTTTAATATGATATATTAATCTAATATAAAGTTTTATCGAACATTTATGCCTGCAAGACTTTCTTTGAAGACATAGCCATCTTTGGTCCTAGAAGTGGTTCCAGTGATTGTGGATCTAGTAAGCTGTGCTTTAATACATGTAATTGAGACACTGGCGACATCTTCTACCTTAGGCTTAACAAATTTACCAGCAACCTTCTCACTCTTGCGCAAGAACTCTACCTCAACATCACCATCATCATCAATGTCTCCCCTTACAATTCCTACATAGTAAACACAAGTCTTCTTTGTTCCATATTCACATAGCACACACAGGCCTTCAAAAACCTCACGCACACCAGTCAAGCTAACCGTACACTCCTCATTTTCACCAAATGAAACATCAGAATCTGTGTCATCACAAAACGAAATGTCAGTTTCTGGATCTGAATCAACATCAAGTTCTTTCAGCAGCTGTCTCTTTGCCTTTTTGGGTGGAACTTTTGCTGCCTTTTCTTTCATCACCGCTCTTTCCCTAATTCGATCCATTTCTGGCGTAGAAGTAGCCAGCATAGTTTTTCTTCTTTTCCTCATATTATTTGAATCTTTTCGCGGACCAGCTTTTGGTAGTCCTCTGAAAACACGAGGCGAAGTAAAGGAAGAAGTAGCTTTATGTTGAAGACTCCCTGATATTTCCTGCAAGTCATCTACAAGGTTCTCAACATTACGCTCTTTCTGATTTTCATGAAATTCTTGTGCAGTTTGATCTGTGCTGGTACCACAATGTGGAGATGCTGATCCTGTCTGTTCATTGCTTTCTAAAGTGGCATTTTCACTGTCCTTGCTGATGGGCCTGTTCGTTATTTCTGAAGGCATAAAATCATCTTCTGTAAAAACATCTTCGTTAAAGGGCAAAATACCTGACACTGCAAAGTCTGATTGAATGTTAATGGGAGTTACCGCTTTAAGAAAAGCGTGGCCTCCTAGATTTGCAACTTGATAGATTGTCAGTGGTGTCCCAACATTTTTCATCATCCATGAATCACACGCATTGTTGTAGACCGACTTCATGGGTCCAAAAACTGAACGGTTCAAGGGCTGAGTTTTAGATGAGGTGTGTGGTGGCAACGTGATCACATGAATGTTGTTTTTCTTGCACAGTTCAAGTGATTCAAATGAAATGTGGGAATCGTGATTTTCCAAGATCAAAATCAAAGGGAAGTCTTTGGAAGGTCTTGAATGCTTAATGAAGTGATTTATAACTTTGACGAAATTATCACGGGTCATCCAACCTGATTCATTCACAAGGCCAAGGGAACCTTCAGGTGCTCCAGCAAGCATAACATTCTTAAAAATTTTTCTGGGAAACACAAAAACTGGAGGGATAATGTGACCCGCAGCTGACACAATGCAACAGATTGTGACCAGTTCTCCTCTTTCTCTGGATGTCACCTGGCCTATTTGCTTCACTCCTCGTGGGGCAATTACTTTTGGCACTTTCTGTACAGTGGTCAGACCTGACTCATCCAAATTGTAGATTTGAGCTCCACTCACATTTAGTTTTGTAATGGTTTCCTTCACAATGTTCAAGAAGGTGCAAATATTATGTTTGTTGAAAGCTGTAGCTCTAGCCAGAGATGTTGCCTCAGGTTGCCTTATGGTCAGTTCGGGATTCCTTCGCAAAAATCCACAAAGCCAGTCATTCCCTGCCATCATTTGCTCATCCCAGGTTAAAGGATGTGCAATGTTATTGACTTTCGCCATCTCGTACGCCAAAATACGAAAGTTTTTAGTTGTGAGTCCATGGAACATTCTTGCACAATCTTTCAAGTAACTAGCAAAATCAGCTTCTTGCTTAGCTGTGAAAACAAGGCTATGCCTATAATTTGGTACGAGTCTAGTAGGCAGACCATTTCCTTCTCTGTCTTTTGTAAGATTGTTATTGAGGGTAGAGCGAGCAATGCCGTACTCCCTTGCAGCTTTCCTCACTTTCATTCCATTTTTCACAGCATTAACAGCTTCTCTCATACGTTCCTCCGTAACGAGACCCTTGTTGGCGTTTCTGATGTACAATCTTGGCATCTGAAACAAAAGAGTGACAGAATTATATAACATTTAGAATGGTAGGCCTATCATTTGCAAAGAAATACTGATCATAGCACGAATGGCGTGCATCTTTAATAAATCACTTAAATCAAATTTGTTAACAGTTTTATTGGTCTAGATTTAGACCCCAGTATTAAAAAGAATCAATAATGCTGATATTCGAATGCAATCTTCAACACTTTTCATAACAACAGACTGTCTTGTCAATTTCTTCTATGGGGAGAAATGAACCATGGGGAGAAATGAACCGGTCCATTTCTCCCCCATCAATGTATTAAACCATTCAGCCATAAAGTCTCTTAAATCTAATATTATATGCTATATTTTTTATATGAACTCTTAAATAACAAGTAAATAAAGATATTAACGTAATTACCTTGTCCTGATTCCTGACTATGCGTCTGCTTTACGATGGTGTCTGGAACTGGAAAAAGAAACTTTAGTGCAGAAAATTTTTCAAACTTTGCGTGGGAACGACCTGTGCGGGAAGTCGATGGCAAATGAAAAATTCGGACTATGTTTGATGTGGAAAACAAACTTATTATGGTTTCATTTTCATTGCATCACAGCCAGGGGCCAGAGAGGGGGTGGTCCATTTCTCCCCTATGTCCATTTCTCCCCAGTCTCCCCTACACGATATGACAGGAATCATCATTGAGGAAGAAACATTAATTAGATATGCGCACGATGCATTTCTGATTGCAGACAATGAGCAGGATCTGCAACATTTAGTAGATGCGGTTATTGCACACAGTGAGGAATTAGGGAAGGAATTAAACTGTAAGAAGACACAGATTATGGCCGTCACTAGAAAGAACTAAACGCCACAATGTAATATACAGGTAAATGGGAATATTCTTAAACAAGTGAATCGGTACAGTTGTCTCGAAACTATCATAACATCTGATGGGAGATGCCTTGAAGAGATTAAAACAAGAATCGCCATGGCGAAGGTAGCCTTTTGCAAGATGAAAAACATACTGACCAATAAAACGATGTAAATTGCTTCGAGAAAAAGAGTGTGGAGTTTCTACATAGAGCCTGCACTTTTGTATAGATGCGAAGCGTGGATAATGAGCAGTCAAGCTGATAAACATAAAATGGCTGTGGAAATGTGGTTTCTGAGGAGAATGCTAAGAATTCCATGCACAGACGGAAAAACCAGCGACAAAGTCTTACAAGAAACAAATGAAAATCGTAAACTGATTAGCGAAATTAGACCTCAATCAATCATGTGCCATGCCGGAAAGCGTGGGCGGTCTTGATTCGCCATTTCACTCGATCACCTAGACCTAGACAGTCAAATATATTTGGACATGTTATGAGAAGAAATAAATTAGAGAACTTGGTGGCAACTGGCAAGATCGAGGGGAAGAGAACAATGGGAAGACAGAGAAGTAAATTCATGGATGGCTTCACCTCTCGGCCTGGTCGAGACTAGAACGTTAAGCTGATCCACGACTCTGGTGATTGAGTGAAATAGCGAATCACAACCGCCCACGCTTACCGGCATGGCACCAGATTTATATATATATATATATATATATTGTACATTGAATGTGTTTTTGCGCTAGGAGTAATGGGTTTACCCCGGACTGACAACCCTTGTTTCAGTATTCATTAATGCATAGATCTAAGAATGATCACTGCCCAATCTCAACGACCCTCTCATGGAAGACTAGTCTTGGTTAAACGGTCATCATTGTGTCCAAAGTTGTATACTGGTGGTGCTATGGACAAGTGTATTCAGGGATTATAGTTAATACTGGTTAACGTTTCACCTCATGGATGTTGTCCTTGAGATTTGTAGGCAGACACAGCACAGTCCAAATCTCATTTCTTTACCGTCACATCACAATCCCCCCCCCCCCCCCCCCCCCCAAGGCCGCTCACTTTTCAGCGACACAGTTGACAGAGTACCCAAGACTTGGTTAACTATCTCGGTCAGGAGGTTCCTCTCACGTTGACACCCTCATTTGGCGAAAAAGCAAAGGAAATGGCACCAGGATGTTGTCGTTGAAACTATTGTCAACAAAGGGGAATTATATAGTATTGCGGAATTTATATTTGCTCAGGCTTTTGACTTATTCTCGTTTCAAACAAGTGAAGCTGAATAAACCGCCTTCCATCACCGCCGACAGACGAGAAATTATACAATTTTCCGTCCTCACCGACAGACCAGAAGTGAATGCGGTTATTGATCCCAAGGCTCTGATGTCAAGATTATCAAAAGTTTCACCCCGTAACGAAAGACACGGAAAAGACACGATAGTCATGAGTGCCACTATAGTCAGTTGTTTTTTTTTGCCCCAATATAAACATCCATATCTCAGTAACCAACTGAGGGAAAACTATGAGATTTAGTATATAACCTTATCATTATGTCCACCCAACAACAACAAAAATTGTTCTGGAGATTTTACAGCAGATTTCAAAGTTTGTTTATATGCGGTATATAATTTACGGGTCTGAGATGAAATTCATAATTTTAAATGTATTACAGCGTAGCCAGACAATCGGCGCTCAGTGTTGAATATTGTATGTTTTTTCACGGTATTGGCCTTATGCCAACTCCCCGCGTTGTTTAAACTAGGACTGTTCATTCAGAGGTGTCTCAAAATGTGGGTTATTTCAGAAAACCTGATTAACATGTTGTTGTTTTTTAAAATCTTACCACTTATCGCTAACATTGAAATGTGTGAATATTATTCAATAGGATTGAATGCGAAATTATACACTTCAAAGAATAGCTATGAAGTTTTTGTCAAGGAGCTGATCGCAGGAAACTGTTTTATACTATTACAAATTCCTTAAAAAGAACAGTGCATGCATTGGGTTTGAGTAAACGGGCATTTCTTCGATGGGTGCAAGAATCTGGAATTAAACCACCACGCAATAACCAAACGGTAGGTATAAAGATTATTGTAGACAGCTTTGACAAAGATGTCATAAGGCGAGCTATTATAACAATGCTTTAAAAAGTCACTTGATATACGACAGGGTCGACTTCATTGCACCGGGTTCTATCCCATATGGCTCAGTCTCTTTCCGCAGCGCGGAAGGCATCGCACAAAGTACTAACTCCGCGGCTCTAGCGACGACCCACAGAAGTCTCCGAAAAATTTAACTCGTGAACCAAAGGATGCGGCCCGGAGTCGAACCCACGACATTTGGAGCCCGAGTCAAAAGGCTTGACCACTTCGCCACGGAGACTCATAAAATTATAAAAGTTTTGGATTTTATATCCAGGATTATCCAGCATTATAAAAATGCTGGATGTCAAAGAAACAGTGACTGTAAGAAAACGTAGGGTTTGGTTCAGAAAGAACAATAACATAGAGCTATCAAAAACAACTTTGTGGAAAATTATAAGGACATTATCTTCACTATTTGAAAGTACAAGGGCGGTAGATATAATCTTTGCGAGCAACCGCATTTAGGAGCCATGAGAAGCAGATACCTACGTGAAATAAGGGAAATGCGCAAAGAAAATTATGGTATAGTGTGTTTGGATGAAATGTGGATCAATGCGCACCACACAAGTGATAAGGAATGGCAATCAGTGGATGGACAGATAAAGCGATATGTGCCCAGTTGTATAGGACAACTTTTGGTCATGGCCCATGCTGGTATTACGCATAATGGCTTACAACACAATGCTGGGCTCGTGTTCGTATCAAAGCATACAGACAATAGGGATTATCATAATAAGATGAATGGTAATGTATTTAGATATTGGCTCGAGAATACTGTGCCTCCATCCCTAGATAGACCGTCGTGTCCAATTATGGACAATGCATGATATCAATGTTGTTGCCCAAGAAGACAAAATACATACAGCATTGAGCACAAAGGGAGCAATAAATATATCACCCCGAGTGGAAAACATACCATTTCCAGAAACGTATTTCTAGCTATAATTGTTGTCCCTTGCAAAACAGACGCCAAAAAGCAAGAAATATAAAATCGACAAGTTGATAGAAGAGCATCGTCATGGGTGCTTGAGACTTCCACCGTACCATTCTCATTTTAACCCTATAGAACTTTTGTGGGCTAAAATTAAAGGACAGGTGTCAGCTGACAATACTATATTCAAATTGTCTGACGTCAGGATACTAATCCAGTCCGCGCTATTAAATATTGATAAAAGTTACTGGAAAAATGTGAGGACCATGTGTTGAAAGAGGAAGAGGATTATTGGAGAAAGGATGGATTGAATTTTATGCAACCGAGAGCAGTCATCAACCTACTGGAATCGTCCGAAACAGATTAATGTCTGAGCAAATCGCAGACCTTAATCCGCGTGCACACCAACTGAGATATTTTGCTACAAATATTCAGAAGAATTGCAGGCCCTAAACATTACAGCATCGGCATAATGTCAATGGCAACAGTTTGTATTCTAAAGTGATGCATTTTCAATTCCGCTAGCCCTCAGCGGTGACAAATAACTGTATTGAAAACACACACACACACACACACACACACACACACACACACACAAACTAAACGCATTGAATACCAACAGAAAAGTAATATTGCGGTGGAAACTGACATATTGTGGCATAACAAGAAATGTGAGAGCAAACACGTTGTCAAATTAGGGGACAACACACGTGCATACGAATCAATCTATAAACTTCAATGAAAAGAGGACCAACATCTTGGTCGTTAAGAATAAAGCCCACTACAGAGACACTGACAACTATTTTCATAGTGCAAAACAGGTAATCATGTTCCGTCTCTGAACGGTAAACAGCAGAGTAGACAATCTTTCACGAAGACTCAAAGCGGGTCTGTCACCCATGTGTACGTGTGAACTAACTACACAGACAGCTGAACAGATCCTTAAAAATGGAAACATGATGACTAAATTGCGGTATCATTTCTGGTCACTCCATACGCACATTAACGCACAGCTATTTGGAAGCTTTCACGAACTCAATATAAAAAGCTAACACGAATACTTGTGTACACATTATTAACCAGCAGCTGAAGAAACAAGAAGGAAATGAAAAATAAGGTAAGAAATATATTCATTCTACTTTCCTATGCCTCTGTAAATTCTCTGTCTTTACTAATATTACACATTGCACCCCTCTCAGAGCCGGTCTCTCTGGCTGTGGGGTTACAACACTTTCTCTCTGTAATCCCGTTTATCACGCAGAGTCTCGCAGCGGAGCGAGAACTGAGGTGGTTCGACCCCCGCTCGTGACTTGCGGATACTGAGCCGGCCGCTCAGAAAGCAATGGCAAACTACTGAGCGTAATCTTGCCAAGAGATCAACAGACAGCTGAAAGATGCTGCTGTTGACAGCTAAGTCCTGTAAAAGGATACGCAAAACATTTATTTATTTAGGGAGGAAGGAAACACCGGAACCCCGTGTGATGTTCAGTGCTACAGCTCAAGATAGTTCAGAATATATATATACATATATTTCAGACCGTATTTTACAATAGAGAGGTTAACACTTGTATCACCACGAATGCAAGGGCAGTCCCGTCCACGTAGACTATTCCTTCTTGCCGTTTTCTTTCTCCATAAGCATTGTCGTTTAGACGAAACTGTTCTTCTTGCTCGTCAGTGACAATTCCTGAATTGTTCCTCCTCTGATCAAATGCAGTACACCAACTCTTTCTTAGCGCTTTTCTTTCACGGTACCACATTATTTATTGTGTGTGCTTGAAGCGTCTTTTCTTATATATATATATATATATATATATATATATATATATATATATATATATATATATATATATATATATATATATATATATATAAAGACAGTGACTACAGTCGCCCTGCCAGTATGGTCACTGCCAAGAAGGAAAACTACGGCAAACTACCTTCTTTAAAGTTGCCTAATTTATCATGATTCGCCTAATTACAGATCATAACAGGAAAATGACATAGACACTAGTCTTAGTTTAGTTTAGTCGATGGATCAACATCTTGGCACACTGGTGTAATATATATATATATATATACATTTGAAATATGGACACTGAAATTAGCAACATGGAATGTTCGAACGTTAAGCGACGACGGAAAAATTAGGTAACATCAAACAAGAAATGGAGTGAGAGAAAATTCATATCTTATGAATGTGCGAGACGAGATGGAAAGGGGCAGGATTTATGAGTGGGGAAATTGTAAAATTATTTATTCTGGTGGAGAATAACTTCAAAGAGATGTAGCAATTATCTTGGATCGGAAAACATCAAAATCTGTTCAAGGATATTTGGTTGCGTCAGACAGGGTTATATTGGTAAAATTAATCGGCAACCTTTTAACATAAGAGTCATTCAAATATATGCCCCAACAGGAAAATGCAGTGAAGATGGTATAGAGGAATTTTATAATGACATTGAGTCTGGTTTAAACAAATGTAAACATTCAGAAACAAATATCATAATGGATGACTCCAATGCAAAAGTGGGAAATCAAGGCAATAGATGCACAGTAGGCAACCATGGTTTGAGAGAGTGAAACGAAAGAGGATACAAACTTGTAGAATGGACAAAAGAGCAGGAAATGATTGTAGGAAACACATGGTTTAAACAACATCCTAGAAGATTATGGATTATCAGGAGTCCTGATAGCAAAATAAGAAACCAGATTTATTACATTCTTATAAGCAGAAGGTTTAGAAATGCGTCAACATTAGCAAAAAACAATTCCCAATGCTGACTGTTACAGTGAACACAGATTGATGACAGGAACATTGAGGGTAAGGTTAAAGAAAATCATGTATTCACCAGGAAACACTAAATATGATCTGTGTACATTGAAAAATGACAAGGTAATACAAGATAATTGTAACATAGAAATAAAGAATAGATTTGATACACTGTCTGATCTAAAGATCCTATTTCAAGATGTGGATAATAAATGGGAAATACTGAAGAATTATTCTACAATTAAAGAAAGTGGGTCGTAAGAAATGGATGACAGAAGAAATCCATTTACAACAAATGGAAACAAGAAGAGACACAATAAAAATAATCCTGCCAAATATGAAGACATACACAGAGAAGTCAGAACATTATGTAAGGAGGCAAAAGAAGCAAGGCTTGAGAAACATTGCATAGAAATTGTAGAACAACACAACAGGAAAAATAACAATTAATGCACACAATAATTCAAGTGCTTACTAATAAAAGAACGCATACATCAGCAGGGTGCCTAAACAACACAAGATGGCAAATTCATAATAGACAAAGATCAGATTTTACATGTATGGTCACATTATGTGAAAGACTTGTATGATGATAAAAGAGAAGAACAGTATGATATTCGAAATAATAATGAAGGACCATAAATATCGAAGATGGAGGTTAATAATGTTCTTAACCATATTAAAACTGGTAAGACTACCGGTTCAGACAATATCACAACAGAAATAATTAATGCTTTAGAAGAATTTAGAATAGATCAAGTCAACAGAATGCTGAACACAATTTATGATACTGGAGATATACCTCATGAATTGTGTAATTTATTGCAATCCCATAGAAATCAGGAGCATTGGATTGTGATCACCACAGAACAATTAGTATAATGAGCCACATAACGAAGATTTTTCTAAGACTTATCATGCAATGAGTTAGGAAGATATACAACCCGAAATATGAGAAGACCAATGTGGGTTTGTAGAAGGCAAGGGTAAAGTACATGCTATGTACATGCTGAGTACAATAATTGAACGTTCTATAGAAGTACAAAAAAGATATACATCTTTTGATTGTGTGGTTGTTTCGGGATTTTGAAATTTAAATATTGAGCACAACCCACTACTGGCAACGCCGATCGCATTCTGGTATGAACCTAAGGCCTATCCACGTCAATATGGAAGCACTATACTCGAGTTTCGCTCTCGTTTGAGCTCGTCAGTAGTGCATATCCCTGACGGGATCCGGAAACAGTCCCGGATCACGCGTGTGAAGCGGGTTAGTTAGTTAGTTAGTTATCAGTTGGGGTATCTTCGTTGCACTCCGGACATGTCCATAGGTGCTCAGATCCTCCCCCCAGCATATGCATCAGCGTCCGGTGGCTAATAGTGCCAGTTCTGTGTTGGTTGACGAGGCGCTTTGTTTTCCCGATGTACCTCTCGCGTCTGGCTGTGCCGATTCTTACTCCCAGGTCTTTCATCCTGGACAGCGATGTGGAATCACTAGCGTCAAAATCCTCTGTTCTCGCCATATCTTTAAGGGCGTTAATAACATCGGCACGATCCATGGGCTGGCCATCTACAGGGGGTGCAGAGCCAGCCAATTTATCAGCTCGTTCATTTCCCTCGACTCCCGCATGTCCCGGGACGAAGATGAAAGTGACTTTGCGGACAACAGACTTCCGCAGCGACTCAGTCCACTGTCTACGTACAGATCCAGCTTCGACCTTCTGAATCATGCTCATTGAATCACTTAGTACACACACGTTGGTATAATTCTGTGATTCCAGCCATATGAAAGCCTGTGTAACTGCCATCACCTCCATCGTCATGCTGCTCGTGGTCATGGAGTGGGCACCACTGGATTCTTGAACGGTTCGGCCCGCTGAGCGGGCTGTAAATGCCCACGCACTTCTCTGCTGCTTTACAACAGATCCATCTGTATAGATGAGCACTTCGGGGCTATCTGAGTGATCATAGATGAGCGCGTTAACCTCTGCATTGACAGCGGCAGGGTTCTGCTCTCTGCACCGTCTGTCGAGTGTGATAATGCAGGAGAAGGTACACTTAAAAGCTGGAGGCACCGGCACCCATTCCTTGCCGGGGTTGATACTGGTAAGACTGCAGACCTGTCCGACGACATCTTCCGCCCGACCCATCCATGATTTGCCCCTCTTTAGCCTGTCACCCTTTTCTCTGAATACAGCGTCATGCAGAGGGTGCTGCTCATCTGCACTTATTTTTAAGTATGCACGAGCTCTCCAGATCTTGATCCTGTGTTCCATTGTCGGGAAGTCAAGGAGGTATCTCATTGCTACACAGCTGGTGTCTCTCGTGCAGCCCAAAATGATGCGCATGGCTTCGTTTTGTACCTTTTCAAGTCTTCCAATCTGTGTAGGGCTGACAGTGAGGATGGCCAGGGCATACTCGATGCGTGAAAGCACAAGTCCTTGGAACAGAAGTAATAGCAGTCTTTGCTCGATATTGGCACTCGCCATGACTCTCATTGCTGCCAAACCTTTTCGAGCCTTCGTTATGACATAATCGACATGATCTCTGAAGGACAGGCTACGATCAAGCCTCACGCCAAGATATGTCATTGACTGGGTTCTACTCAGAATGCTCCCATCCATTCTTACTGCCGGCAGGTCTGTTTCCACAATATGGTTGTTTAGTGAGAACCATGTAACCGTTGCCTTTGCAGGGTTGACAAGGGCAACGGCATCAGCACACCATGAAGAAATTCGATCTAGTTCGCCCTGCATATAGTTGGCAACCGCCTGTCTATCTCGACCCTGTCGATACACGAGGATGTCGTCAACGAATGATAGAGTCCTACCCCTCCCATCCAACTGTTGTTCAGTGATCGGCACCGTATACACGTTGAAAAGTACTGGTGACAGTGGTGAACCCTGCGGCAATCATGGACATATCGTTATCGGCTCAGAAGACCAACTCCCGCATCTTAGCACCACCTTCCTTTGGAGTAGAACTGCAGCTATCCATCGTACAAGGTGAGGGTGCACTTTCAGTCTGAGGAGGGTTTGCATCAAGTGCTCGAAAGATACTCTGTTATATGCGTCCACGCGGCACACACTGGACACACCAAATTATCACAACAGAACATCACAACGCTCCGGCTCCGGTCAGGGATATGCACTACTGACGAGCTCAAACGAGAGCGAAACTCGAGTATAGTGCTTCCATACTGACGTGGATTGGCCTTCAACCACACAATCAATTGATTATTGCTCACTGGATTTAGGAGGCCTGGTGTTCCTTGTCAGTGAGAAGTCCTGATCGTTAGGGTCCCATCGATTGAAGGACGTCGGTCGTGGCGATTGGGCAATCTTGAGCATAGCCTACGATGGGTAGCGTTGTGATGTTCTGTTGAGATAATTTGGTGTTTCCAGTGTGTGCCGCGTGGTTACACACCCACTTCACACGCGTGATCCGGGACTGTTTCCGGATCCGGTCAGGGATATGCACTACTGACGAGCTCAAACGAGAGCGAAACTCGAGTATAGTGCTTCCATATTGACGTGGATAGGCCTTAGGTTCATACCAGAATGCGATCGGCGTTGCCAGTAGTGGGTTATGCTCAATATTTAAATTTCAAAATCCCGAAACAACTACACAATCAATTGATTATTGCTCAATGCATTTAGGAGGCCTGGTGTTCCTTGCCAGTGAGAAGTCCTGATCGTTCGGGTCCCATCGACTGACGGACGTCGGTCGCGGATATTGGGCAATCTTGAGCATAGCCTACGATGGGTAGCGTTGTGATGTTCTGTTGTGATAATTTGGTGTGTCCAGTGTGTGCCGCGTGGTTACACACCCACTTCACACGCGTGATCCAGGACTGTTTCCGGATCCGGTCAGGGATATGCACTACTGACGAGCTCAAAATAGAGCGAAACTCGAGTATAGTGCTTCCATATTGACGTGGATAGGCCTTAGGTTCATACCAGAATGCGATCGGCGTTGCCAGTAGTGTGTTGTGCTCAATATTTAAATTTCAAAATCCCGAAACAAGCACACAATCAATTGATTATTGCTCACTGGATTTAGGAGGCCTGGTGTTCCTTGCCAGTGAGAAGTCCTGATCGTTCGGGTCCCATCGATTGACGGACGTCAGTCGCGGCTATTCGGCAATCTTGAGCATAGCCTACGATGGGTAGCGTTGTGATGTTCTGTTGTGATAATTTGGTGTGTCCAGTGTGTGCCGCGTGGTTACACACCCGCTTCACACGCGTGATCCGGGACTGTTTCCGGATCCCGTCAGGGATATGCACTACTGACGAGCTCAAACGAGAGCGAAACTCGAGTATAGTGCTTCCATATTGACGTGGATAGGCCTTAGGTTCATACCAGAATGCGATCGGCGTTGCCAGTAGTGGGTTGTGCTCAATATTTAAATTTCAAAATCCCGAAACAACCACACAATCAATTGATTATTGCTCACTGGATTTAGGAGGCCTGGTGTTCCTTGCCAGTGAGAAGTCCTGATCGTTCGGGTGCCATCGATTGACGGACGTCGGTCGTGGCGATTGGGCAATCTTGAGCATAGCCTACGATGGGTAGCGTTGTGATGTTCTGTTGTGATAATTTGGTGTGTCCAGTGTGTGCCGCTTGGTTACACACCCGCTTCACACGCGTGATCCGGTACTGTTTCCGGATCCGGTCAGGGATATGCACTACTTACGAGCTCAAACGAGAGCGAAACTCGAGTATAGTGCTTCCATATTGACGTGGATAGGCCTTAGGTTCATACCAGAATGCGATCGGCGTTGCCAGTAGTGGGTTGTGCTCAATATTTAAATTTCAAAATCCCGAAACAACCACACAATCAATTGATTATTGCTCACTGGATTTAGGAGGCCTGGTGTTCCTTGCCAGTGAGAAGTCCTGATCGTTCGGGTCCCATCGATTGATGGACGTTAGTCGCGGCTATTCGGCAATCTTGAGCATAGCCTACGATGGGTAGCGTTGTGATGTTCTGTTGTGATAATTTGGTGTGTCCAGTGTGTGCCGCGTGGTTACACACCCGCTTCACACGCGTGATCCGGGACTGTTTCCGGATCCCGTCAGGGATATGCACTACTGACGAGCTCAAACGAGAGCGAAACTCGAGTATAGTGCTTCCATATTGACGTGGATAGGCCTTAGGTTCATACCAGAATGCGATCGGCGTTGCCAGTAGTGGGTTGTGCTCAATAATTAAATTTCAAAATCCCGAAACAACGACACAATCAATTGATTATTGCTCACTGGATTTAGGAGGCCTAGTGTTCCTTGCCAGTGAGAAGTCCTGATCGTTCGGGTCCCATCGATTGACGGACGTCGGTCGCGGCGATTGGGCAATCTTGAGCATAGCCTACGATGGGTAGCGTTGTGATGTTCTGTTGTGATAATTTGGTGTGTCCAGTGTGTGCCGCGTGGTTACACACCCGCTTCACACGCGTGATCCGGGACTGTTTCCGGATCCGGTCAGGGATATGCACTACTGACGAGCTCAAACGAGAGCGAAACTCGAGTATAGTGCTTCCATATTGACGTGGATAGGCCTTAGGTTCATACCAGAATGCGATCGGCGTTGCCAGTAGTGGGTTGTGCTCAATATTTAAATTTCAAAATCCCGAAACAACCACACAATCAATTGATTATTGCTCACTGGATTTAGGAGGCCTGGTGTTCCTTGCCAGTGAGAAGTCCTGATCGTTCGGGTCCCATCGATTGACGGACGCCAGTCGCGGCTATTGGTCAATCTTGAGCATAGCCAACAATGGGTAGCGTTGTGATGTTCTGTTGTGATAATTTGGTGTGTGCAGTGTGTGCCACGTGGTTACACACCCGCTTCACACGCGTGATCCGGGACTGTTTCCGGATCCCGTCAGGGATATGCACTACTGACGAGCTCAAACGAGAGCGAAACTCGAGTATAGTGCTTCCATATTGACGTGGATAGGCCTTAGGTTCATACCAGAATGCGATCGGCGTTGCCAGTAGTGGGTTGTGCTCAATATTTAAATTTCAAAATCCCGAAACAACCACACAATCAATTGATTATTGCTCACTGGATTTAGGAGGCCTGGTGTTCCTTGCCAGTGAGAAGTCCTGATCGTTCGGGTCCCATCGATTGACGGACGTCGGTCGCGGCGATTGGGCAATCTTGAGCATAGCCTACGATGGGTAGCGTTGTGATGTTCTGTTGAGATAATTTGGTGTGTCCAGTGTGTGCCGCGTGGTTACACACCCGCTTCACACGCGTGATCCGGGACTGTTTCCGGATCCGGTCAGGGATATGCACTACTGACGAGCTCAAACGAGAGCGAAACTCGAGTATAGTGCTTCCATATTGACGTGGATAGGCCTTAGGTTCATACCAGAATGCGATCGGCGTTGCCAGTAGTGGGTTGTGCTCAATATTTAAATTTCAAAATCCCGAAACAACCACACAATCAATTGATTATTGCTCACTGGATTTAGGAGGCCTGGTGTTCCTTGCCAGTGAGAAGTCCTGATCGTTCGGGTCCCATCGATTGACGGACGCCAGTCGCGGCTATTGGTCAATCTTGAGCATAGCCAACAATGCGTAGCGTTGTGATGTTCTGTTGTGATAATTTGGTGTGTCCAGTGTGTGCCACGTGGTTACACACCCGCTTCACACGCGTGATCCGGGACTGTTTCCGGATCCCGTCAGGGATATGCACTACTGACGAGCTCAAACGAGAGCGAAACTCAAGTATAGTGCTTCCATATTGACGTGGATAGGCCTTAGGTTCATACCAGAATGCGATCGGCGTTGCCAGTAGTGGGTTGTGCTCAATATTTAAATTTCAAAATCCCGAAACAACCACACAATCAATTGATTATTGCTCACTGGATTTAGGAGGCCTGGTGTTCCTTGCCAGTGAGAAGTCCTGATCGTTCGGGTCCCATCGATTGACGGACGTCAGTCGCGGCTATTGGGCAATCTTGAGCATAGCCTACGATGGGTAGCGTTGTGATGTTCTGTTGTGATAATTTGGTGTGTCCAGTGTGTGCCGCGTGGTTACACACCCGCTTCACACGCGTGATCCGGTACTGTTTCCGGATCCTGTCAGGGATATGCACTACTGACGAGCTCAAACGAGAGCGAAACTCGAGTATAGTGCTTCCATATTGACGTGGATAGGCCTTAGGTTCATACCAGAATGCGATCGGCGTTGCCAGTAGTGGGTTGTGCTCAATATTTAAATTTCAAAATCCCGAAACAACCACACAATCAATTGATTATTGCTCACTGGATTTAGGAGGCCTGGTGTTCCTTGCCAGTGAGAAGTCCTGATCGTTCGGGTCCCATCGATTGACGGACGTCAGTCGCGGCTATTGGGCAATCTTGAGCATAGCCAACAATGGGTCGCGTTGTGATGTTCTATTGTGATAATTTGGTGTGTCCAGTGTGTGCCACGTGGTTACACACCCGCTTCACACGCGTGATCCGGGACTGTTTCCGGATCCCGTCAGGGATATGCACTACTGACGAGCTCAAACGAGAGCGAAACTCGAGTATAGTGCTTCCATATTGACGTGGATAGGCCTTAGGTTCATACCAGAATGCGATCGGCGTTGCCAGTAGTGGGTTGTGCTCAATATTTAAAATTCAAAATCCCGAAACAACCACACAATCAATTGATTATTGCTCACTGGATTTAGGAGGCCTGGTGTTCCTTGCCAGTGAGAAATCCTGATCGTTCGGGTCCCATCGATTGACGGACGTCAGTCGCGGCTATTGGGCAATCTTGAGCATAGCCTACGATGGGTAGCGTTGTGATGTTCTGTTGTGATAATTTGGTGTGTCCAGTGTGTGCCGCGTGGTTACACATCCGCTTCACACGCGTGATCCGGGACTGTTTCCGGATCCGGTCAGGGATATGCACTACTGACGAGCTCAAACGAGAGCGAAACTCGAGTATAGTGCTTCCATATTGACGTTGATAGGCCTTAGGTTCATACCAGAATGCGATCGGCGTTGCCAGTAGTAGGTTATGCTCAATATTTAAATTTCAAAATCCCGAAACAACCACACAATCAATTGATTATTGCTCACTGGATTTAGGAGGCCTGGTGTTCCTTGCCAGTGAGAAGTAATGATCGTTCGGGTCCCATCGATTGACGGACGTCAGTCGCGGCTATTGGGCAATCTTGAGCATAGCCTACGATGGGTAGCGTTGTGATGTTCTGTTGTGATAATTTGGTGTGTCCAGTGTGTGCCGCGTGGTTACACACCCGCTTCAAACGCGTGATCCGGGACTGTTTCCGGATCCGGTCAGGGATATGCACTACTGACGAGCTCAAACGAGAGCGAAACTCGAGTATAGTGCTTCCATATTGACGTGGATAGGCCTTAGGTTCATACCAGAATGCGATCGGCGTTGCCAGTAGTGGGTTGTGCTCAATATTTAAATTTCAAAATCCCGAAACAACCACACAATCAATTGATTATTGCTCACTGGATTTAGGAGGCCTGGTGTTCCTTGCCAGTGAGAAGTCCTGATCGTTCGGGTCCCATCGATTGACGGACGTCGGTCGCGGCGATTGGGCAATCTTGAGCATAGCCTACGATGGGTAGCGTTGTGATGTTCTGTTGTGATAATTTGGTGTGTCCAGTGTGTGCCGCGTGGTTACACACCCGCTTCACACGCGTGATCCGGTACTGTTTCCGGATCCTGTCAGGGATATGCACTACTGACGAGCTCAAACGAGAGCGAAACTCGAGTATAGTGCTTCCATATTGACGTGGATAGGCCTTAGGTTCATACCAGAATGCGATCGGCGTTGCCAGTAGTGGGTTGTGCTCAATATTTAAATTTCAAAATCCCGAAACAACCACACAATCAATTGATTATTGCTCACTGGATTTAGGAGGCCTGGTGTTCCTTGCCAGTGAGAAGTCCTGATCGTTCGGGTCCCATCGATTGACGGACGTCAGTCGCGGCTATTGGGCAATCTTGAGCATAGCCAACAATGGGTCGCGTTGTGATGTTCTATTGTGATAATTTGGTGTGTCCAGTGTGTGCCACGTGGTTACACACCCGCTTCACACGCGTGATCCGGGACTGTTTCCGGATCCCGTCAGGGATATGCACTACTGACGAGCTCAAACGAGAGCGAAACTCGAGTATAGTGCTTCCATATTGACGTGGATAGGCCTTAGGTTCATACCAGAATGCGATCGGCGTTGCCAGTAGTGGGTTGTGCTCAATATTTAAAATTCAAAATCCCGAAACAACCACACAATCAATTGATTATTGCTCACTGGATTTAGGAGGCCTGGTGTTCCTTGCCAGTGAGAAATCCTGATCGTTCGGGTCCCATCGATTGACGGACGTCAGTCGCGGCTATTGGGCAATCTTGAGCATAGCCTACGATGGGTAGCGTTGTGATGTTCTGTTGTGATAATTTGGTGTGTCCAGTGTGTGCCGCGTGGTTACACATCCGCTTCACACGCGTGATCCGGGACTGTTTCCGGATCCGGTCAGGGATATGCACTACTGACGAGCTCAAACGAGAGCGAAACTCGAGTATAGTGCTTCCATATTGACGTTGATAGGCCTTAGGTTCATACCAGAATGCGATCGGCGTTGCCAGTAGTAGGTTATGCTCAATATTTAAATTTCAAAATCCCGAAACAACCACACAATCAATTGATTATTGCTCACTGGATTTAGGAGGCCTGGTGTTCCTTAACCGGTGAGAAGTCCTGATCGTTCGGGTCCCATCGATTGACGGACGACGGTCGTGGCGATTGGGCAATAGTGAGCATAGCCTACGATGGGTAGCGTTGTGATGTTCTGTTGTGATAATTTGGTGTGTCCAGTGTGTGCCGCGTGGTTACACACCCGCTTCAAACGCGTGATCCGGGACTGTTTCCGGATCCGGTCAGGGATATGCACTACTGACGAGCTCAAACGAGAGCGAAACTCGAGTATAGTGCTTCCATATTGACGTGGATAGGCCTTAGGTTCATACCAGAATGCGATCGGCGTTGCCAGTAGTGGGTTGTGCTCAATATTTAAATTTCAAAATCCCGAAACAACCACACAATCAATTGATTATTGCTCACTGGATTTAGGAGGCCTGGTGTTCCTTGCCAGTGAGAAGTCCTGATCGTTCGGGTCCCATCGATTGACGGACGTCGGTCGCGGCGATTGGGCAATCTTGAGCATAGCCTATGATGGGTAGCGTTGTGATGTTCTGTTGTGATAATTTGGTGTGTCCAGTGTGTGCCGCGTGGTTACACACCCGCTTCACACGCGTGATCCGGGACTGTTTCCGGATCCGGTCAGGGATATGCACTACTGACGAGCTCAAACGAGAGCGAAACTCGAGTATAGTGCTTCCATATTGACGTGGATAGGCCTTAGGTTCATACCAGAATGCGATCGGCGTTGCCAGTAGTGGGTTGTGCTCAATATTTAAATGTCAAAATCCCGAAACAACCACACAATCAATTGATTATTGCTCACTGGATTTAGGAGGCCTGGTGTTCCTTGCCAGTGAGAAGTCCTGATCGTTCGGGTCCCATCGATTGACGGACGTCAGTCGCGGCTATTGCGCAATCTTGAGCATAGCCAACAATGGGTAGCATTGTGATGTTCTGTTGTGATAATTTGGTGTGTCCAGTGTGTGCCACGTGGTTACACACCCGCTTCACACGCGTGATCCGGGACTGTTTCCGGATCCCGTCAGGGATATGCACTACTGACGAGCTGAAACGAGAGCGAAACTCGAGTATAGTGCTTCCATATTGACGTGGATAGGCCTTAGGTTCATACCAGAATGCGATCGGCGTTGCCAGTAGTGTGTTGTGCTCAATATTTAAATTTCAAAATCCCGAAACAAGCACACAATCAATTGATTATTGCTCACTGGATTTAGGAGGCCTGGTGTTCCTTGCCAGTGAGAAGCCCTGATCGTTCGGGTCCCATCGATTGACGGACGTCAGTCGCGGCTATTCGGCAATCTTGAGCATAGCCTACGATGGGTAGCGTTGTGATGTTCTGTTGTGATAATTTGGTGTGTCCAGTGTGTGCCGCGTGGTTACACACCCGCTTCACACGCGTGATCCGGGACTGTTTCCGGATCCCGTCAGGGATATGCACTACTGACGAGCTCAAACGAGAGCGAAACTCGAGTATAGTGCTTCCATATTGACGTGGATAGGCCTTAGGTTCATACCAGAATGCGATCCGCGTTGCCAGTAGTGGGTTGTGCTCAATATTTAAATTTCAAAATCCCGAAACAACCACACAATCAATTGATTATTGCTCACTGGATTTAGGAGGCCTGGTGTTCCTTGCCAGTGAGAAGTCCTGATCGTTCGGGTCCCATCGATTGACGGACGTCGGTCGCGGCGATTGGGCAATCTTGAGCATAGCCTACGATGGGTAGCGTTGTGATGTTCTGTTGTGATAATTTGGTGTGTCCAGTGTGTGCCGCGTGGTTACACACCCGCTTCACACGCGTGATCCGGGACTGTTTCCGGATCCGGTCAGGGATATGCACTACTGACGAGCTCAAACGAGAGCGAAACTCGAGTATAGTGCTTCCATATTGACGTGGATAGGCCTTAGGTTCATACCAGAATGCGATCGGCGTTGCCAGTAGTGGGTTGTGCTCAATATTTAAATTTCAAAATCCCGAAACAACCACACAATCAATTGATTATTGCTCACTGGATTTAGGAGGCCTGGTGTTCCTTGCCAGTGAGAAGTCCTGATCGTTCGGGTCCCATCGATTGACGGACGCCAGTCGCGGCTATTGGTCAATCTTGAGCATAGCCAACAATGGGTAGCGTTGTGATGTTCTGTTGTGATAATTTGGTGTGTCCAGTGTGTGCCACGTGGTTACACACCCGCTTCACACGCGTGATCCTGGACTGTTTCCGGATCCCGTCAGGGATATGCACTACTGACGAGCTCAAACGAGAGCGAAACTCGAGTATAGTGCTTCCATATTGACGTGGATAGGCCTTAGGTTCATACCAGAATGCGATCGGCGTTGCCAGTAGTGGGTTGTGCTCAATATTTAAATTTCAAAATCCCGAAACAACCACACAATCAATTGATTATTGCTCACTGGATTTAGTAGGCCTGGTGTTCCTTGCCAGTGAGAAGTCCTGATCGTTCGGGTCCCATCGATTGACGGACGTCGGTCGCGGCGATTGGGCAATCTTGAGCATAGCCTACGATGGGTAGCGTTGTGATGTTCTGTTGAGATAATTTGGTGTGTCCAGTGTGTGCCGCGTGGTTACACACCCGCTTCACACGCGTGATCGGGGACTGTTTCCGGATCCGGTCAGGGATATGCACTACTGACGAGCTCAAACGAGAGCGAAACTCGAGTATAGTGCTTCCATATTGACGTGGATAGGCCTTAGGTTCATACCAGAATGCGATCGGCGTTGCCAGTAGTGGGTTGTGCTCAATATTTAAATTTCAAAATCCCGAAACAACCACACAATCAATTGATTATTGCTCACTGGATTTAGGAGGCCTGGTGTTCCTTGCCAGTGAGAAGTCCTGATCGTTCGGGTCCCATCGATTGACGGACGTCAGTCGCGGCTATTGGGCAATCTTGAGCATAGCCAACAATGGGTAGCGTTGTGATGTTCTGTTGTGATAATTTGGTGTGTCCAGTGTGTGCCACGTGGTTACACACCCGCTTCACACGCGTGATCCGGGACTGTTTCCGGATCCCGTCAGGGATATGCACTACTTACGAGCTCAAACGAGAGCGAAACTCGAGTATAGTGCTTCCATATTGACGTGGATAGGCCTTAGGTTCATACCAGAATGCGATCGGCGTTGCCAGTAGTGGGTTGTGCTCAATATTTAAATTTCAAAATCCCGAAACAACCACACAATCAATTGATTATTGCTCACTGGATTTAGGAGGCCTGGTGTTCCTTGCCAGTGAGAAGTCCTGATCGTTCGGGTCCCATCGATTGACGGACGTCGGTCGCGACGATTGGGCAATCTTGAGCATAGCCTACGATGGGTAGCGTTGTGATGTTCTGTTGTGATAATTTGGTGTGTCCAGTGTGTGCCGCGTGGTTACACACCCGCTTCACACGCGTGATCCGGGACTTTTTCCGGATCCGGTCAGGGATATGCACTACTGACGAGCTCAAACGAGAGCGAAACTCGAGTATAATGCTTCCATATTGACGTGGATAGGCCTTAGGTTCATACCAGAATGCGATCGGCGTTGCCAGTAGTGGGTTGTGCTCAATATTTAAAATTCAAAATCCCGAAACAACCACACAATCAATTGATTATTGCTCACTGGATTTAGGAGGCCTGGTGTTCCTTGCCAGTGAGAAATCCTGATCGTTCGGGTCCCATCGATTGACGGACGTCAGTCGCGGCTATTGGGCAATCTTGAGCATAGCCTACGATGGGTAGCGTTGTGATGTTCTGTTGTGATAATTTGGTGTGTCCAGTGTGTGCCGCGTGGTTACACATCCGCTTCACACGCGTGATCCGGGACTGTTTCCGGATCCGGTCAGGAATATGCACTACTGACGAGCTCAAACGAGAGCGAAACTCGAGTATAGTGCTTCCATATTGACGTTGATAGGCCTTAGGTTCATACCAGAATGCGATCGGCGTTGCCAGTAGTAGGTTATGCTCAATATTTAAATTTCAAAATCCCGAAACAACCACACAATCAATTGATTATTGCTCACTGGATTTAGGAGGCCTGGTGTTCCTTGCCAGTGAGAAGTCCTGATCGTTCGGGTCCCATCGATTGACGGACGACGGTCGTGGCGATTGGGCAATAGTGAGCATAGCCTACGATGGGTAGCGTTGTGATGTTCTGTTGTGATAATTTGGTGTGTCCAGTGTGTTCCGCGTGGTTACACACCCGCTTTACATGCGTGATCCGGGACTGTTTCCGGATCCGGTCAGGGATATGCACTACTGACGAGCTCAACCGAGAGCGAAACTCGAGTATAGTGCTTCCATATTGACGTGGATAGGCCTTAGGTTCATACCACAATGCGATCGGCGTTGCCAGTAGTGGGTTGTGCTCAATATTTAAATTTCAAAATCCCGAAACAATCACACAATCAATTGATTATTGCTCACTGGATTTAGGAGGCCTGGTGTTCCTTGCCAGTGAGAAGTCCTGATCGTTCGGGTCCCATCGATTGACGGACGTCAGTCGCGGCTATTGGGCAATCTTGAGCATAGCCTACGATGGGTAGCGTTGTGATGTTCTGTTGTGATAATTTGGTGTGTCCAGTGTGTGCCGCGTGGTTACACACCCGCTTCAAACGCGTGATCCGGGACTGTTTCCAGATCCGGTCAGGGATATGCACTACTGACGAGCTCAAACGAGAGCGAAACTCGAGTATAGTGCTTCCATATTGACGTGGATAGGCCTTAGGTTCATACCAGAATGCGATCGGCGTTGCCAGTAGTGGGTTGTGCTCAATATTTAAATTTCAAAATCCCGAAACAACCACACAATCAATTGATTATTGATCACTGGATTTAGGAGGCCTGGTGTTCCTTGCCAGTGAGAAGTCCTGATCGTTCGGGTCCCATCGATTGACGGACGTCGGTCGCGGCGATTGGGCAATCTTGAGCATAGCCTACGATGGGTAGCGTTGTGATGTTCTGTTGTGATAATTTGGTGTGTCCAGTGTGTGCCGCGTGGTTACACACCCGCTTCACACGCGTGATCCGGTACTGTTTCCGGATCCTGTCAGGGATATGCACTACTGACGAGCTCAAACGAGAGCGAAACTCGAGTATAGTGCTTCCATATTGACGTGGATAGGCCTTAGGTTCATACCAGAATGCGATCGGCGTTGCCAGTAGTGGGTTGTGCTCAATATTTAAATTTCAAAATCCCGAAACAACCACACAATCAATTGATTATTGCTCACTGGATTTAGGAGGCCTGGTGTTCCTTGCCAGTGAGAAGTCCTGATCGTTCGGGTCCCATCGATTGACGGACGTCAGTCGCGGCTATTGGGCAATCTTGAGCATAGCCAACAATGGGTCGCGTTGTGATGTTCTGTTGTGATAATTTGGTGTGTCCAGTGTGTGCCACGTGGTTACACACCCGCTTCACACGCGTGATCCGGGACTGTTTCCGGATCCCGTCAGGGATATGCACTACTGACGAGCTCAAACGAGAGCGAAACTCGAGTATAGTGCTTCCATATTGACGTGGATAGGCATTAGGTTCATACCAGAATGCGATCGGCGTTGCCAGTAGTGGGTTGTGCTCAATATTTAAAATTCAAAATCCCGAAACAACCACACAATCAATTGATTATTGCTCACTGGATTTAGGAGGCCTGGTGTTCCTTGCCAGTGAGAAATCCTGATCGTTCGGGTCCCATCGATTGACGGACGTCAGTCGCGGCTATTGGGCAATCTTGAGCATAGCCTACGATGGGTAGCGTTGTGATGTTCTGTTGTGATAATTTGGTGTGTCCAGTGTGTGCCGCGTGGTTACACATCCGCTTCACACGCGTGATCCGGGACTGTTTCCGGATCCGGTCAGGGATATGCACTACTGACGAGCTCAAACGAGAGCGAAACTCAAGTATAGTGCTTCCATATTGACGTTGATAGGCCTTAGGTTCATACCAGAATGCGATCGGCGTTGCCAGTAGTAGGTTATGCTCAATATTTAAATTTCAAAATCCCGAAACAACCACACAATCAATTGATTATTGCTCACTGGATTTAGGAGGCCTGGTGTTCCTTGCCAGTGAGAAGTCCTGATCGTTCGGGTCCCATCGATTGACGGACGACGGTCGTGGCGATTGGGCAATAGTGAGCATAGCCTACGATGGGTAGCGTCGTGATGTTCTGTTGTGATAATTTGGTGTGTCCAGTGTGTGCCGCGTGGTTACACACCCGCTTCAAACGCGTGATCCGGGACTGTTTCCGGATCCGGTCAGGGATATGCACTACTGACGAGCTCAAACGAGAGCGAAACTCGAGTATAGTGCTTCCATATTGACGTGGATAGGCCTTAGGTTCATACCAGAATGCGATCGGCGTTACCAGTAGTGGGTTGTGCTCAATATTTAAATTTCAAAATCCCGAAACAACCACACAATCAATTGATTATTGCTCACTGGATTTAGGAGGCCTGGTGTTCCTTGCCAGTGAGAAGTCCTGATCGTTCGGGTCCCATCGATTGACGGACGTCGGTCGCGGCGATTGGGCAATCTTGAGCATAGCCTATGATGGGTAGCGTTGTGATGTTCTGTTGTGATAATTTGGTGTGTCCAGTGTGTGCCGCGTGGTTACACACCCGCTTCACACGCGTGATCCGGGACTGTTTCCGGATCCGGTCAGGGATATGCACTACTGACGAGCTCAAACGAGAGCGAAACTCGAGTATAGTGCTTCCATATTGACGTGGATAGGCCTTAGGTTCATACCAGAATGCGATCGGCGTTGCCAGTAGTGGGTTGTGCTCAATATTTAAATTTCAAAATCCCGAAACAACCACACAATCAATTGATTATTGCTCACTGGATTTAGGAGGCCTGGTGTTCCTTGCCAGTGAGAAGTCCTGATCGTTCGGGTCCCATCGATTGACGGACGTCAGTCGCGGCTATTGCGCAATCTTGAGCATAGCCAACAATGGGTAGCGTTGTGATGTTCTGTTGTGATAATTTGGTGTGTCCAGTGTGTGCCGCGTGGTTACACACCCGCTTCACACGCGTGATCCGGGACTGTTTCCGGATCCCGTCAGGGATTTGCACTACTGACGAGCTCAAACGAGAGCGAAACTCGAGTATAGTGCTTCCATATTGACGTGGATAGGCCTTAGGTTCATACCAGAATGCGATCGGCGTTGCCAGTAGTGGGTTGTGCTCTATATTTAAATTTCAAAATCCCGAAACAACCACACAATCAATTGATTATTGCTCACTTGATTTAGGAGGCCTGGTGTTCCTTGCCAGTGAGAAGTCCTGATCGTTCGGGTACCATCGATTGACGGACGTCAGTCGCGGCTATTGGGCAATCTTGAGCATAGCCTACGATGGGTAGCGTTGTGATGTTCTGTTGTGATAATTTGGTGTGTCCAGTGTGTGCCGCGTGGTTACACACCCGCTTCACACGCGTGATCCGGGACTGTTTCCGGATCCCGTCAGGGATATGCACTACTGACGAGCTCAAACGAGAGCGAAACTCGAGTATAGTGCTTCCATATTGACGTGGACAGGCCTTAGGTTCATACCAGAATGCGATCGGTGTTGCCAGTAGTGTGTTGTGCTCAATATTTAAATTTCAAAATCCCGAAACAACCACACAATCAATTGATTATTGCTCACTGGATTTAGGAGGCCTGGTGTTCCTTGCCAATGAGAAGTCCTGATCGTTCGGGTCCCATCGATTGACGGACGTCAGTCGCGGCTATTGGGCAATCTTGAGCATAGCCTACGATGGGTAGCGTTGTGATGTTCTGTTGTGATAATTTGGTGTGTCCAGTGTGTGCCGCGTGTTTACACACCCGCTTCACACGCGTGATCCGGGACCGTTTCCGTATTCGGTCAGGGATATGCACTACTGACGAGCTCAAACGAGAGCGAAACTCGAGTATAGTGCTTCCATATTGACGTGGATAGGCCTTAGGTTCATACCAGAATGCGATCGGCGTTGCCAGTAGTGGGTTGTGCTCAATATTTAAATTTCAAAATCCCGAAACAACCACACAATCAATTGATTATTGCTCACTGGATTTAGGAGGCCTGGTGTTCCTTGCCAGTGAGAAGTCCTGATCGTTCGGGTCCCATCGATTGACGGACGTCAGTCGCGGCTATTGGGCAATCATGAGCATAGCCTACGATGGGTAGCGTTGTGATGTTCTGTTGTGATAATTTGGTGTGTCCAGTGTGTGCCGCGTGGTTACACACCCGCTTCACACGCGTGATCCGGGACTGTTTCCGGATCCCGTAAGGGATATGCACTACTGACGAGCTCAAACGAGAGCGAAACTCGAGTATAGTGCTTCCATATTGTCGTTGATAGGCCTTAGGTTCATACCAGAATGCGATCGGCGTTGCCAGTAGTGGGTTGTGCTCTATATTTAAATTTCAAAATCCCGAAACAACCACACAATCAATTGATTATTGCTCACTGGATTTAGGAGGCCTGGTGTTCCTTGCCAGTGAGAAGTCCTGATCGTTCGGGTCCCATCGATTGACGGACGTCAGTCGCGGCTATTGGGCAATCTTGAGCATAGCCTACGATGGGTAGCGTTGTGATGTTCTGTTGTGATAATTTGGTGTGTCCAGTGTGTGCCGCGTGGTTACACACCCGCTTCACACGCGTGATCCGGTACTGTTTCCGGATCCTGTCAGGGATATGCACTACTGACGAGCTCAAACGAGAGCGAAACTCGAGTATAGTGCTTCCATATTGACGTGGATAGGCCTTAGGTTCATACCAGAATGCGATCGGCGTTGCCAGTAGTGGGTTGTGCTCAATATTTAAATTTCAAAATCCCGAAACAACCACACAATCAATTGATTATTGCTCACTGGATTTAGGAGGCCTGGTGTTCCTTGCCAGTGAGAAGTCCTGATCGTTCGGGTCCCATCGATTGACGGACGTCAGTCGCGGCTATTGGGCAATCTTGAGCATAGCCAACAATGGGTCGCGTTGTGATGTTCTGTTGTGATAATTTGGTGTGTCCAGTGTGTGCCGCGTGGTTACACATCCGCTTCACACGCGTGATCCGGGACTGTTTCCGGATCCGGTCAAGGATATGCACTACTGACGAGCTCAAACGAGAGCGAAACTCGAGTATAGTGCTTCCATATTGACGTTGATAGGCCTTAGGTTCATACCAGAATGCGATCGGCGTTGCCAGTAGTAGGTTATGCTCAATATTTAAATTTCAAAATCCCGAAACAACCACACAATCAATTGATTATTGCTCACTGGATTTAGGAGGCCTGGTGTTCCTTGCCAGTGAGAAGTCCTGATCGTTCGGGTCCCATCGATTGACGGACGACGGTCGTGGCGATTGGGCAATAGTGAGCATAGCCTACGATGGGTAGCGTTGTGATGTTCTGTTGTGATAATTTGGTGTGTCCAGTGTGTGCCGCGTGGTTACACACCCGCTTCAAACGCGTGATCCGGGACTGTTTCCGGATCCGGTCAGGGATATGCACTACTGACGAGCTCAAACGAGAGCGAAACTCGAGTATAGTGCTTCCATATTGACGTGGATAGGCCTTAGGTTCATACCAGAATGCGATCGGCGTTGCCAGTAGTGGGTTGTGCTCAATATTTAAATTTCAAAATCCCGAAACAACCACACAATCAATTGATTATTGCTCACTGGATTTAGGAGGCCTGGTGTTCCTTGCCAGTGAGAAGTCCTGATCGTTCGGGTCCCATCGATTGACGGACGTCGGTCGCGGCGATTGGGCAATCTTGAGCATAGCCTATGATGGGTAGCGTTGTGATGTTCTGTTGTGATAATTTGGTGTGTCCAGTGTGTGCCGCGTGGTTACACACCCGCTTCACACGCGTGATCCGGGACTGTTTCCGGATCCGGTCAGGGATATGCACTACTGACGAGCTCAAACGAGAGCGAAACTCGAGTATAGTGCTTCCATATTGACGTGGATAGGCCTTAGGTTCATACCAGAATGCGATCGGCGTTGCCAGTAGTGGGTTGTGCTCAATATTTAAATTTCAAAATCCCGAAACAACCACACAATCAATTGATTATTGCTCACTGGATTTAGGAGGCCTGGTGTTCCTTGCCAGTGAGAAGTCCTGATCGTTCGGGTCCCATCGATTGACGGACGTCAGTCGCGGCTATTGGGCAATCTTGAGCATAGCCAACAATGGGTCGCGTTGTGATGTTCTGTTGTGATAATTTGGTGTGTCCAGTGTGTGCCGCGTGGTTACACATCCGCTTCACACGCGTGATCCGGGACTGTTTCCGGATCCGGTCAAGGATATGCACTACTGACGAGCTCAAACGAGAGCGAAACTCGAGTATAGTGCTTCCATATTGACGTTGATAGGCCTTAGGTTCATACCAGAATGCGATCGGCGTTGCCAGTAGTAGGTTATGCTCAATATTTAAATTTCAAAATCCCGAAACAACCACACAATCAATTGATTATTGCTCACTGGATTTAGGAGGCCTGGTGTTCCTTGCCAGTGAGAAGTCCTGATCGTTCGGGTCCCATCGATTGACGGACGACGGTCGTGGCGATTGGGCAATAGTGAGCATAGCCTACGATGGGTAGCGTTGTGATGTTCTGTTGTGATAATTTGGTGTGTCCAGTGTGTGCCGCGTGGTTACACACCCGCTTCAAACGCGTGATCCGGGACTGTTTCCGGATCCGGTCAGGGATATGCACTACTGACGAGCTCAAACGAGAGCGAAACTCGAGTATAGTGCTTCCATATTGACGTGGATAGGCCTTAGGTTCATACCAGAATGCGATCGGCGTTGCCAGTAGTGGGTTGTGCTCAATATTTAAATTTCAAAATCCCGAAACAACCACACAATCAATTGATTATTGCTCACTGGATTTAGGAGGCCTGGTGTTCCTTGCCAGTGAGAAGTCCTGATCGTTCGGGTCCCATCGATTGACGGACGTCGGTCGCGGCGATTGGGCAATCTTGAGCATAGCCTATGATGGGTAGCGTTGTGATGTTCTGTTGTGATAATTTGGTGTGTCCAGTGTGTGCCGCGTGGTTACACACCCGCTTCACACGCGTGATCCGGGACTGTTTCCGGATCCGGTCAGGGATATGCACTACTGACGAGCTCAAACGAGAGCGAAACTCGAGTATAGTGCTTCCATATTGACGTGGATAGGCCTTAGGTTCATACCAGAATGCGATCGGCGTTGCCAGTAGTGGGTTGTGCTCAATATTTAAATTTCAAAATCCCGAAACAACCACACAATCAATTGATTATTGCTCACTGGATTTAGGAGGCCTGGTGTTCCTTGCCAGTGAGAAGTCCTGATCGTTCGGGTCCCATCGATTGACGGACGTCAGTCGCGGCTATTGCGCAATCTTGAGCATAGCCAACAATGGGTAGCGTTGTGATGTTCTGTTGTGATAATTTGGTGTGTCCAGTGTGCGCCACGTGGTTACACACCCGCTTCACACGCGTGATCCGGGACTGTTTCCGGATCCCGTCAGGGATATGCACTACTGACGAGCTCAAACGAGAGCGAAACTCGAGTATAGTGCTTCCACATTGACGTGGATAGGCCTTAGGTTCATACCAGAATGCGATCGGCGTTGCCAGTAGTGTGTTGTGCTCAATATTTAAATTTCAAAATCCCGAAACAAGCACACAATCAATTGATTATTGCTCACTGGATTTAGGAGGCCTGGTGTTCCTTGCCAGTGAGAAGTCCTGATCGTTCGGGTCCCATCGATTGACGGACGTCAGTCGCGGCTATTCGGCAATCTTGAGCATAGCCTACGATGGGTAGCGTTGTGATGTTCTGTTGTGATAATTTGGTGTGTCCAGTGTGTGCCGCGTGGTTACACACCCGCTTCACACGCGTGATCCGGGACTGTTTCCGGATCCGGTCAGGGATATGCACTACTGACGAGCTCAAACGAGAGCGAAACTCGAGTATAGTGCTTCCATATTGACGTGGATAGGCCTTAGGTTCATACCAGAATGCGATCGGCGTTACCAGTAGTGGGTTGTGCTCAATATTTAAATTTCAAAATCCCGAAACAACCACACAATCAATTGATTATTGCTCACTGGATTTAGGAGGCCTGGTGTTCCTTGCCAGTGAGAAGTCCTGATCGTTCGGGTCCCATCGATTGACGGACGTCAGTCGCGGCTATTGCGCAATCTTGAGCATAGCCAACAATGGGTAGCGTTGTGATGTTCTGTTGTGATAATTTGGTGTGTCCAGTGTGTGCCACGTGGTTACACACCCGCTTCACACGCGTGATCCGGGACTGTTTCCGGATCCCGTCAGGGATATGCACTACTGACGAGCTCAAACGAGAGCGAAACTCGAGTATAGTGCTTCCATATTGACGTGGATAGGCCTTAGGTTCATACCAGAATGCGATCGGCGTTGCCAGTAGTGTGTTGTGCTCAATATTTAAATTTCAAAATCCCGAAACAAGCACACAATCAATTGATTATTGCTCACTGGATTTAGGAGGCCTGGTGTTCCTTGCCAGTGAGAAGTCCTGATCGTTCGGGTCCCATCGATTGACGGACGTCAGTCGCGGCTATTCGGCAATCTTGAGCATAGCCTACGATGGGTAGCGTTGTGATGTTCTGTTGTGATAATTTGGTGTGTCCAGTGTGTGCCGCGTGGTTACACACCCGCTTCACACGCGTGATCCGGGACTGTTTCCGGATCCCGTCAGGGATATGCACTACTGACGAGCTCAAACGAGAGCGAAACTCGAGTATAGTGCTTCCATATTGACGTGGATAGGCCTTAGGTTCATACCAGAATGCGATCGGCGTTGCCAGTAGTGTGTTGTGCTCAATATTTAAATTTCAAAATCCCGAAACAAGCACACAATCAATTGATTATTGCCACTGGATTTAGGAGGCCTGGTGTTCCTTGCCAGTGAGAAGTCCTGATCGTTCGGGTCCCATCGATTGACGGACGTCAGTCGCGGCTATTCGGCAATCTTGAGCATAGCCTACGATGGGTAGCGTTGTGATGTTCTGTTGTGATAATTTGGTGTGTCCAGTGTGTGCCGCGTGGTTACACACCCGCTTCACACGCGTGATCCGGGACTGTTTCCGGATCCCGTCAGGGATTTGCACTACTGACGAGCTCAAACGAGAGCGAAACTCGAGTATAGTGCTTCCATATTGACGTGGATAGGCCTTAGGTTCATACCAGAATGCGATCGGCGTTGCCAGTAGTGGGTTGTGCTCTATATTTAAATTTCAAAATCCCGAAACAACCACACAATCAATTGATTATTGCTCACTTGATTTAGGAGGCCTGGTGTTCCTTGCCAGTGAGAAGTCCTGATCGTTCGGGTACCATCGATTGACGGACGTCAGTCGCGGCTATTGGGCAATCTTGAGCATAGCCTACGATGGGTAGCGTTGTGATGTTCTGTTGTGATAATTTGGTGTGTCCAGTGTGTGCCGCGTGGTTACACACCCGCTTCACACGCGTGATCCGGGACTGTTTCCGGATCCCGTCAGGGATATGCACTACTGACGAGCTCAAACGAGAGCGAAACTCGAGTATAGTGCTTCCATATTGACGTGGACAGGCCTTAGGTTCATACCAGAATGCGATCGGTGTTGCCAGTAGTGTGTTGTGCTCAATATTTAAATTTCAAAATCCCGAAACAACCACACAATCAATTGATTATTGCTCACTGGATTTAGGAGGCCTGGTGTTCCTTGCCAATGAGAAGTCCTGATCGTTCGGGTCCCATCGATTGACGGACGTCAGTCGCGGCTATTGCGCAATCTTGAGCATAGCCTACGATGGGTAGCGTTGTGATGTTCTGTTGTGATAATTTGGTGTGTCCAGTGTGTGCCGCGTGTTTACACACCCGCTTCACACGCGTGATCCGGGACCGTTTCCGTATTCGGTCAGGGATATGCACTACTGACGAGCTCAAACGAGAGCGAAACTCGAGTATAGTGCTTCCATATTGACGTGGATAGGCCTTAGGTTCATACCAGAATGCGATCGGCGTTGCCAGTAGTGGGTTGTGCTCAATATTTAAATTTCAAAATCCCGAAACAACCACACAATCAATTGATTATTGCTCACTGGATTTAGGAGGCCTGGTGTTCCTTGCCAGTGAGAAGTCCTGATCGTTCGGGTCCCATCGATTGACGGACGTCAGTCGCGGCTATTGGGCAATCATGAGCATAGCCTACGATGGGTAGCGTTGTGATGTTCTGTTGTGATAATTTGGTGTGTCCAGTGTGTGCCGCGTGGTTACACACCCGCTTCACACGCGTGATCCGGGACTGTTTCCGGATCCCGTAAGGGATATGCACTACTGACGAGCTCAAACGAGAGCGAAACTCGAGTATAGTGCTTCCATATTGTCGTTGATAGGCCTTAGGTTCATACCAGAATGCGATCGGCGTTGCCAGTAGTGGGTTGTGCTCTATATTTAAATTTCAAAATCCCGAAACAACCACACAATCAATTGATTATTGCTCACTGGATTTAGGAGGCCTGGTGTTCCTTGCCAGTGAGAAGTCCTGATCGTTCGGGTCCCATCGATTGACGGACGTCAGTCGCGGCTATTGGGCAATCTTGAGCATAGCCTACGATGGGTAGCGTTGTGATGTTCTGTTGTGATAATTTGGTGTGTCCAGTGTGTGCCGCGTGGTTACACACCCGCTTCACACGCGTGACCGGGGACTGTTTCCGGATCCCGTCAGGGATATGCACTACTGACGAGCTCAAACGAGAGCGAAACTCGAGTATAGTGCTTCCATATTGACGTGGACAGGCCTTAGGTTCATACCAGAATGCGAACGGTGTTGCCTGTAGTGTGTTGTGCTCAATATTTAAATTTCAAAATCCCGAAACAACCACACAATCAATTGATTATTGCTCACTGGATTTAGGAGGCCTGGTGTTCCTTGCCAGTGAGAAGTCCTGATCGTTCGGGTCCCATCGATTGACGGACGTCAGTCGCGGCTATTGGGCAATCATGAGCATAGCCTACGATGGGTAGCGTTGTGATGTTCTGTTGTGATAATTTGGTGTGTCCAGTGTGTGCCGCGTGGTTACACACCCGCTTCACACGCGTGATCCGGGACTGTTTCCGGATCCCGTCAGGGATATGCACTACTGACGAGCTCAAACGAGAGCGAAACTCGAGTATAGTGCTTCCATATTGACGTGGATAGGCCTTAGGTTCATACCAGAATGCGATCGGCGTTGCCAGTAGTGGGTTGTGCTCTATATTTAAATTTCAAAATCCCGAAACAACCTCACAATCAATTGATTATTGCTCACTGGATTTAGGAGGCCTGGTGTTCCTTGCCAGTGAGAAGTCCTGATCGTTCGGGTCCCATCGATTGACGGACGTCAGTCGCGGCTATTGGGCAATCTTGAGCATAGCCTACGATGGGTAGCGTTGTGATGTTCTGTTGTGATAATTTGGTGTGTCCAGTGTGTGCCGCGTGGTTACACACCCGCTTCACACGCGTGATCCGGGACTGTTTCCGGATCCCGTATGGGAAATGCACTACTGACGAGCTCAAACGAGAGCGAAACTCGAGTATAGTGCTTCCATATTGACGTGGACAGGCCTTAGGTTCATACCAGAATGCGATCGGTGTTGCCAGTAGTGTGTTGTGCTCAATATTTAAATTTCAAAATCCCGAAACAACCACACAATCAATTGATTATTGCTCACTGGATTTAGGAGGCCTGGTGTTCCTTGCCAATGAGAAGTCCTGATAGTTCGGGTCCCATCGATTGACGGACGTCAGTCGCGGCTATTGGGCAATCTTGAGCATAGCCTACGATGGGTAGCGTTGTGATGTTCTGTTGTGATAATTTGGTGTGTCCAGTGTGTGCCGCGTGGTTACTAACCCGCTTCACACGCGTGATCCGGGACTGTTTCCGGATCCCGTCAGGGATATGCACTACTGACGAGCTCAAACGAGAGCGAAACTCGAGTATAGTGCTTCCATATTGACGTGAACAGGCCTTAGGTTCATACCAGAATGCGATCGGTGTTGCCATTAGTGTGTTGTGCTCAATATTTAAATTTCAAAATCCCGAAACAACCACACAATCAATTGATAATTGCTCACTGGATTTAGGAGGCCTGGTGTTCCTTGCCAATGAGAAGTCCTGATCGTTCGGGTCCCATAGATTGACGGACGTCAGTCGCGGCTATTGGGCAATCTTGAGCATAGCCTACGATGGGTAGCGTTGTAATGTTCTGTTGTGATAATTTGGTGTGTCCAGTGTGTGCCGCGTGTTTACACACCCGCTTCACACGCGTGATCCGGGACCGTTTCCGTATCCGGTCAGGTATATGCACTACTGACGAGCTCAAACGAGAGCGAAACTCGAGTATAGTGCTTCCATATTGACGTGGATAGGCCTTAGGTTCATACCAGAATGCGATCGGCGTTGCCAGTAGTGGGTTGTGCTCTATATTTAAATTTCAAAATCCCGAAACAACCACACAATCAATTGATTATTGCTCACTGGATTTAGGAGGCCTGGTGTTCCTTGCCAGTGAGAAGTCCTGATCGTTCGGGTCCCATCGATTGACGGACGTCAGTCGCGGCTATTGGGCAATCTTGAGCATAGCCTACGATGGGTAGCGTTGTGATGTTCTGTTGTGATAATTTGGTGTGTCCAGTGTGTGCCGCGTGGTTACACACCCGCTTCACACGCGTGATCCGGGACTGTTTCCGGATCCCGTTAGGGATATGCACTACTGACGAGCTCAAATGAGAGCGAAACTCGAGTATAGTGCTTCCATATTGACGTGGACAGGCCTTAGGTTCATACCAGAATGCGATCGGTGTTGCCAGTAGTGTGTTGTGCTCAATATTTAAATTTCAAAATCCCGAAACAACCACACAATCAATTGATTATTGCTCACTGGATTTAGGAGGCCTGGTGTTCCTTGCCAATGAGAAGTCCTGATCGTTCGGGTCCCATCGATTGACGGACGTCAGTCGCGGCTATTGGGCAATCTTGAGCATAGCCTACGATGGGTAGCGTTGTGATGTTCTGTTGTGATAATTTGGTGTGTCCAGTGTGTGCCGCGTGTTTACACACCCGCTTCACACGCGTGATCCGGGACCGTTTCCGTATCCGGTCAGGGATATGCACTACTGACGAGCTCAAACGAGAGCGAAACTCGAGTATAGTGCTTCCATATTGACGTGGATAGGCTTTAGGTTCATACCAGAATGCGATCGGCGTTGCCAGTAGTGGGTTGTGCTCAATATTTAAATTTAAAAATCCCGAAACAACCACACAATCAATTGATTATTGCTCACTGGATTTAGGAGGCCTGGTGTTCCTTGCCAATGAGAAGTCCTGATCGTTCGGGTCCCATCGATTGACGGACGTCAGTCGCGGCTATTGGGCAATCTTGAGCATAGCCTACGATGGGTAGCGTTGTGATGTTCTGTTGTGATAATTTGGTGTGTCCAGTGTGTGCCGCGTGTTTACACACCCGCTTCACACGCGTGATCCGGGACCGTTTCCGTATCCGGTCAGGGATATGCACTACTGACGAGCTCAAACGAGAGCGAAACTCGAGTATAGTGCTTCCATATTGACGTGGATAGGCCTTAGGTTCATACCAGAATGCGATCGGCGTTGCCAGTAGTGGGTGTGCTCAATATTTAAATTTCAAAATCCCGAAACAACCACACAATCAATTGATTATTGCTCACTGGATTTAGGAGGCCTGGTGTTCCTTGCCAGTGAGAAGTCCTGATCGTTCGGGTCCCATCGATTGACGGACGTCAGTCGCGGCTATTGGGCAATCATGAGCATAGCCTACGATGGGTAGCGTTGTGATGTTCTGTTGTGATAATTTGGTGTGTCCAGTGTGTGCCGCGTGGTTACACACCCGCTTCACACGCGTGATCCGGGACTGTTTCCGGATCCCGTAAGGGATATGCACTACTGACGAGCTCAAACGAGAGCGAAACTCGAGTATAGTGCTTCCATAGTGACGTGGACAGGCCTTAGGTTCATACCAGAATGCGATCGGTGTTGCCTGTAGTGTGTTGTGCTCAATATTTAAATTTCAAAATCCCGAAACAACCACACAATTAATTGATTATTGCTCACTGGATTTAGGAGGCCTGGCGTTCCTTGCCAGTGTGAAGTCCTGATCGTTCGGGTCCCATCGATTGACGGACGTCAGTCGCGGCTATTGGGCAATCTTGAGCATAGCCTACGATGGGTAGCGTTGTGATGTTCTGTTGTGATAATTTGGTGTGTCCAGTGTGTGCCGCGTGGTTACACACCCGCTTCACACGCGTGATCCCGGACTGTTTCTGGATCCCGTCAGGGATATGCACTACTGACGAGCTCAAACGAGAGCGAAACTGGAGTATAGTGCTTCCATATTGACGTGGATAGGCCTTAGATTCATACCACAATGCGATCGGCGTTGCCAGTAGTGGGTTGTGCTCAATATTTAAATTTCAAAATCCCGAAACAACCACACAATCAATTGATTATTGCTCACTGGATTTAGGAGGCCTGGTGTTCCTTGCCAGTGAGAAGTCCTGATCGTTCGGGTCCCATCGATTGACGGACGTCAGTCGCGGCTATTGGGCAATCATGAGCATAGCCTACGATGGGTAGCGTTGTGATGTTCTGTTGTGATAATTTGGTGTGTCCAGTGTGTGCCACGTGGTTACACACCCGCTTCACACGCGTGATCCGGGACTGTTTACGGATCCCGTAAGGGATATGCACTACTGACGAGCTCAAACGAGAGCGAAACTCGAGTATAGTGCTTCCATATTGACGTGGATAGGCCTTAGGTTCATACCAGAATGCGATCGGCGTTGCCAGTAGTTTGTTGTGCTCTATATTTAAATTTCAAAATCCCGAAACAACCACACAATCAATTGATTATTGCTCACTGGATTTAGGAGGCCTGGTGTTCCTAGCCAGTGAGAAGTCCTGATCGTTCGGGTCCCATCGATTGACGGACGTCAGTCGCGGCTATTGGGCAATCTTGAGCATAGCCTACGATGGGTAGCGTTGTGATGTTCTGTTGTGATAATTTGGTGTGTCCAGTGTGTGCCGCGTGGTTACACACCCGCTTCACACGCGTGATCCGGGACTGTTTCCGGATCCCGTCAGGGATATGCACTACTGACGAGCTCAAACGAGAGCGAAACTCGAGTATAGTGCTTCCATATTGACGTGGACAGGCCTTAGGTTCATACCAGAATGCGATCGGTGTTGCCAGTAGTGTGTTGTGCTCAATATTTAAATTTCAAAATCCCGAAACAACCACACAATCAATTGATTATTGCTCACTGGATTTAGGAGGCCTGGTGTTCCTTGCCAGTGAGAAGTCCTGATCGTTCGGGTCCCATCGATTGACGGACGACGGTCGCGGCAATTGGGCAATCTTGAGCATAGCCTACGATGGGTAGCGTTGTGATGTTCTGTTGTGATAATTTGGTGTGTCCAGTGAGTGCCGCGTGTTTTCACACCCGCTTCACACGCGTGATCCGGGACCGTTTCCGTATCCGGTCAGGGATATGCACTACTGACGAGCTCAAACGAGAGCGAAACTCGAGTATAGTGCTTCCATATTGACGTGGATAGGCCTTAGGTTCATACCAGAATGCGATCGGCGTTGCCAGTAGTGGGTTGTGCTCAATATTTAAATTTCAAAATCCCGAAACAACCACACAATCAATTGATTATTGCTCACTGGATTTAGGAGGCCTGGTGTTCCTTGCCAGTGAGAAGTCCTGATCGTTCGGGTCCCATCGATTGACGGACGTCAGTCGCGGCTATTGGGCAATCATGAGCATAGCCTACGATGGGTAGCTTTGTGATGTTCTGTTGTGATAATTTGGTGTGTCCAGTGTGTGCCGCGTTGTTACACACCCGCTTCACACGCGTGATCCGGGACTGTTTCCGGATCCCGTAAGGGATATGCACTACTGACGAGCTCAAACGAGAGCGAAACTCGAGTATAGTGCTTCCATATTGACGTGGATAGGCCTTAGGTTCATACCAGAATGCGATCGGCGTTGCCAGTAGTGGGTTGTGCTCTATATTTAAATTTCAAAATCCCGAAACAACCACACAATCAATTGATTATTGCTCACTGGATTTAGGAGGCCTGGTGTTCCTTGCCTGTGAGAAGTCCTGATCGTTCGGGTCCCATCGATTGACGGACGTCAGTCGCGGCTATTGGGCAATCTTGAGCATAGCCTACGATGGGTAGCATTGTGATGTTCTGTTGTGATAATTTGGTGTGTCCAGTGTGTGCCGCGTGGTTACACACCCGCTTCACACGCGTGATCCGGGACTGTTTCCGGATCCCGTCAGGGATATGCACTACTGACGAGCTCAAACGAGAGCGAAACTCGAGTATAGTGCTTCCATATTGACGTGGACAGGCCTTAGGTTCATACCAGAATGCGATCGGTGTTGCCAGTAGTGTGTTGTGCTCAATATTTAAATTTCAAAATCCCGAAACAACCACACAATCAATTGATTATTGCTCACTGGATTTAGGAGGCCTGGTGTTCCTTGCCAGTGAGAAGTCCTGATCGTTCGGGTCCCATCGATTGACGGACGTCAGTCGCGGCTATTGGGCAATCTTGAGCATAGCCTACGATGGGTAGCGTTGTGATGTTCTGTTGTGATAATTTGGTGTGTCCAGTGTGTGCCGCGTGGTTACACACCCGCTTCACACGAGTGATCCGGGACTGTTTCCGGATCCCGTCAGGGATATGCACTACTGACGAGCTCAAACGAGAGCGAAACTCGAGTATAGTGCTTCCATATTGACGTGGACAGGCCTTAGGTTCATACCAGAATGCGATCGGTGTTGCCAGTAGTGTGTTGTGCTCAATATTTAAATTTCAAAATCCCGAAACAACCACACAATCAATTGATTATTGCTCACTGGATTTAGGAGGCCTGGTGTTCCTTGCCAGTGAGAAGTCCTGATCGTTCGGGTCCCATCGATTGACGGACGTCAGTCGCGGCTATTGGGCAATCTTGAGCATAGCCAACAATGGGTAGCGTTGTGATGTTCTGTTGTGATAATTTGGTGTGTCCAGTGTGTGCCACGTGTTTACACACCCGCTTCACACACGTGATCCGGGACTGTTTCCGGATCCCGTCAGGGATATGCACTACTGACGAGCTCAAACGAGAGCGAAACTCGAGTATAGTGCTTCCATATTGACGTGGATAGGCCTTAGGTTCATACCAGAATGCGATCGGCGTTGCCAGTAGTGGGTTGTGCTCAATATTTAAAATTCAAAATCCTGAAACAACCACACAATCAATTGATTATTGCTCACTGGATTTAGGAGGCCTGGTGTTCCTTGCCAGTGAGAAATCCTGATCGTTCGGGTCCCATCGATTGACGGACGTCAGTCGCGGCTATTGGGCAATCTTGAGCATAGCCTACGATGGGTAGCGTTGTGATGTTCTGTTGTGATAATTTGGTGTGTCCAGTGTGTGCCGCGTGGATACACACCCGCTTCACATGCGTGATCCGGGACTGTTTCCGGATCCGGTCAGGGATATGCACTACTGACGAGCTCAAACGAGAGCGAAACTCGAGTATAGTGCTTCCATATCGACGTGGATAGGCCTAAGGTTCATACCAGAATGCGATCGCCGTTGCCAGTAGTGGGTTATGCTCAATATTTAAATTTCAAAATCCCGAAACAACCACACAATCAATTGATTATTGCTCACTGGATTTAGGAGGCCTGGTGTTCCTTGCCAGTGAGAAGTCCTGATCGTTCGGGTCCCATCGATCGACGGACGTCAGTCGCGGCTATTGGGCAATCATGAGCATAGCCTACGATGGGTAGCGTTGTGATGTTCTGTTGTGATAATTTGGTGTGTCCAGTGTGTGCCGCGTGGTTACACACCCGCTTCACACGCGTGATCCGGGACTGTTTCCGGATCCCGTAAGGGATATGCACTACTGACGAGCTCAAACGAGAGCGAAACTCGAGTATAGTGCTTCCATATTGACGTGGATAGGCCTTAGGTTCATACCAGAATGCGATCGGCGTTGCCAGTAGTGGGTTGTGCTCTATATTTAAATTTCAAAATCCCGAAACAACCACACAGTCAATTGATTATTGCTCACTGGATTTAGGAGGCCTGGTGTTCCTTGCCAGTGAGAAGTCCTGATCGTTCGGGTCCCATCGATTGACGGACGTCAGTCGCGGCTATTGGGCAATCTTGAGCATAGCCTACGATGGGTAGCGTTGTGATGTTCTGTTGTGATAATTTGGTGTGTCCAGTGTGTGCCGCGTGGTTACACACCCGCTTCACACGCGTGATCCGGGACTGTTTCCGGATCCCGTCAGGGATATGCAATACTGACGAGCTCAAACGAGAGCGAAACTCGAGTATAGTGCTTCCATATTGACGTGGATAGGCCTTAGGTTCATACCAGAATGCGATCGGTGTTGCCAGTAGTGTGTTGTGCTCAATATTTAAATTTCAAAATCCCGAAACAACCACACAATCAATTGATTATTGCTCACTGGATTTAGGAGGCCTGGTGTTCCTTGCCAGTGAGAAGTCCTGATCGTTCGGGTCCCATCGATTGACGGACGTCAGTCGCGGCTATTGGGCAATCTTGAGCATAGCCAACAATGGGTAGCGTTGTGATGTTCTGTTGTGATAATTTGGTGTGTCCAGTGTGTGCCACGTTGTTACACACCCGCTTCACACGCGTGATCCGGGACAGTTTCCGGATCCCGTCAGGGATATGCACTACTGACGAGCTCAAACGAGAGCGAAACTCGAGTATAGTGCTTCCATATTGACGTGGATAGGCCTTAGGTTCATACCAGAATGCGATCGGCGTTGCCAGTAGTGGGTTGTGCTCAATATTTAAAATTCAAAATCTCGAAACAACCACACAATCAATTGATTATTGCTCACTGGATTTAGGAGGCCTGGTGTTCCTTGCCAGTGAGAAATCCTGATCGTTCGGGTCCCATCGATTGACGGACGTCAGTCGAGGCTATTGGGCAATCTTGAGCATAGCCTACGATGGGTAGTGTTGTGATGTTCTGTTGTGATAATTTGGTGTGTCCAGTGTGTGCCGCGTGGTTACACACCCGCTTCACATGCGTGATCCGGGACTGTTTCCGGATCCGGTCAGGGATATGCACTACTGACGAGCTCAAACGAGAGCGAAACTCGAGTATAGTGCTTCCATATTGACGTGGATAGGCCTTAGGTTCATACCAGAATGCGATCGGCGTTGCCAGTAGTGGGTTGTGCTCTATATTTAAATTTCAAAATCCCGAAACAACCACACAATCAATTGATTATTGCTCACTGGATTTAGGAGGCCTGGTGTTCCTTGCCTGTGAGAAGTCCTGATCGTTCGGGTCCCATCGATTGACGGACGTCAGTCGCGGCTATTGGGCAATCTTGAGCATAGCCTACGATGGGTAGCATTGTGATGTTCTGTTGTGATAATTTGGTGTGTCCAGTGTGTGCCGCGTGGTTACACACCCGCTTCACACGCGTGATCCGGGACTGTTTCCGGATCCCGTCAGGGATATGCACTACTGACGAGCTCAAACGAGAGCGAAACTCGAGTATAGTGCTTCCATATTGACGTGGACAGGCCTTAGGTTCATACCAGAATGCGATCGGTGTTGCCAGTAGTGTGTTGTGCTCAATATTTAAATTTCAAAAACCCGAAACAACCACACAATTGATTATTGCTCACTGGATTTAGGAGGCCTGGTGTTCCTTGCCAGTGAGAAGTCCTGATCGTTCGGGTCCCATCGATTGACGGACGTCAGTCGCGGCTATTGGGCAATCTTGAGCATAGCCAACAATGGGTAGCGTTGTGATGTTCTGTTGTGATAATTTGGTGTGTCCAGTGTGTGCCACGTGTTTACACACCCGCTTCACACACGTGATCCGGGACTGTTTCCGGATCCCGTCAGGGATATGCACTACTGACGAGCTCAAACGAGAGCGAAACTCGAGTATAGTGCTTCCATATTGACGTGGATAGGCCTTAGGTTCATACCAGAATGCGATCGGCGTTGCCAGTAGTGGGTTGTGCTCAATATTTAAAATTCAAAATCCTGAAACAACCACACAATCAATTGATTATTGCTCACTGGATTTAGGAGGCCTGGTGTTTCTTGCCAGTGAGAAATCCTGATCGTTCGGGTCCCATCGATTGACGGACGTCAGTCGCGGCTATTGGGCAATCTTGAGCATAGCCTACGATGGGTAGCGTTGTGATGTTCTGTTGTGATAATTTGGTGTGTCCAGTGTGTGCCGCGTGGATACACACCCGCTTCACATGCGTGATCCGGGACTGTTTCCGGATCCGGTCAGGGATATGCACTACTGACGAGCTCAAACGAGAGCGAAACTCGAGTATAGTGCTTCCATATCGACGTGGATAGGCCTAAGGTTCATACCAGAATGCGATCGCCGTTGCCAGTAGTGGGTTATGCTCAATATTTAAATTTCAAAATCCCGAAACAACCACACAATCAATTGATTATTGCTCACTGGATTTAGGAGGCCTGGTGTTCCTTGCCAGTGAGAAGTCCTGATCGTTCGGGTCCCATCGATCGACGGACGTCAGTCGCGGCTATTGGGCAATCATGAGCATAGCCTACGATGGGTAGCGTTGTGATGTTCTGTTGTGATAATTTGGTGTGTCCAGTGTGTGCCGCGTGGTTACACACCCGCTTCACACGCGTGATCCGGGACTGTTTCCGGATCCCGTAAGGGATATGCACTACTGACGAGCTCAAACGAGAGCGAAACTCGAGTATAGTGCTTCCATATTGACGTGGATAGGCCTTAGGTTCATACCAGAATGCGATCGGCGTTGCCAGTAGTGGGTTGTGCTCAATATTTAAAATTCAAAATCTCGAAACAACCACACAATCAATTGATTATTGCTCACTGGATTTAGGAGGCCTGGTGTTCCTTGCCAGTGAGAAATCCTGATCGTTCGGGTCCCATCGATTGACGGACGTCAGTCGAGGCTATTGGGCAATCTTGAGCATAGCCTACGATGGGTAGCGTTGTGATGTTCTGTTGTGATAATTTGGTGTGTCCAGTGTGTGCCGCGTGGTTACACACCCGCTTCACACGCGTGATCCGGGACTGTTTCCGGATCCGGTCAGGGATATGCACTACTGACGAGCTCAAACGAGAGCGAAACTCGAGTATAGTGCTTCCATATTGACGTTGACAGGCCTTAGGTTCATACCAGAATGCGATCGGCGTTGCCAGTAGTAGGTTATGCTCAATATTTAAATTTCAAAATCCCGAAACAACCACACAATCAATTGATTATTGCTCACTGGATTTAGGAGGCCTGGTGTTCCTAGCCAGTGAGAAGTCCTGATCGTTCGGGTCCCATCGATTGACGGACGACGGTCGTGGCGATTGGGCAATATTGAGCATAGCCTACGATGGGTAGCGTTGTGATGTTCTGTTGTGATATTTTGGTGTGTCCAGTGTGTGCCGCGTGGTTACACACCCGCTTCACATGCGTGATCCGGGACTGTTTCCGGATCCGGTCAGGGATATGCACTACTGACGAGCTCAACCGAGAGCGAAACTCGAGTATAGTGCTTCCATATTGACGTGGATAGGCCTAAGGTTCATACCACAATGCGATCGGCGTTGCCAGTAGTGGGTTGTGCTCAATATTTAAATTTCAAAATCCCGAAACAATCACACAATCAATTGATTATTGCTCACTGGATTTAGGAGGCCTGGTGTTCCTTGCCAGTGAGAAGTCCTGATCGTTCGGGTCCCATCGATTGACGGACGTCAGTCGCGGCTATTGGGCAATCTTGAGCATAGCCTACGATGGGTAGCGTTGTGATGTTCTGTTGTGATAATTTGGTGTGTCCAGTGTGTGCCGCGTGGTTACACACCCGCTTCACATGCGTGATCCGGGACTGTTTCCGGATCCGGTCAGGGATATGCACTACTGACGAGCTCAACCGAGAGCGAAACTCGAGTATAGTGCTTCCATATTGACGTGGATAGGCCTAAGGTTCATACCAGAATGCGATCGGCGTTGCCAGAAGTGGGTTGTGCTCAATATTGAACTTTCAAAATCCCGAAACAACCACACAATCAATTGATTATTGCTCACTGGATTTAGGAGGCCTGGTGTTCCTTGCCAGTGAGAAGTCCTGATCGTTCGGGTTCCATCGATTGACGGACGACGATCGTGGCGATTGGGCAATATTGAGCATAGCCTACGATGGGTAGCGTTGTGATGTTCTGTTGTGATAATTTGGTGTGTCCAGTGTGTGCCGCGTGGTTACACACCCGCTTCACATGCGTGATCCGGGACTGTTTCCGGATCCGGTCAGGGATATGCACTACTGACGAGCTCAACCGAGAGCGAAACTCGAGTATAGTGCTTCCATATTGACGTGGATAGGCCTAAGGTTCATACCACAATGCGATCGGCGTTGCCAGTAGTGGGTTGTGCTCAATATTTAAATTTCAAAATCCCGAAACAATCACACAATCAATTTATTATTGCTCACTGGATTTAGGAGGCCTGGTGTTCCTTGCCAGTGAGAAGTCCTGATCGTTCGGGTCCCATCGATTGACGGACGTCAGTCGCGGCTATTGGGCAATCTTGAGCATAGCCTACGATGGGTAGCGTTGTGATGTTCTGTTGTGATAATTTGGTGTGTCCAGTGTGTGCCGCGTGGTTACACACCCGCTTCACACGCGTGATCCGGGACTGTTTCCGGATCCCGTCAGGGATATGCACTACTGACGTGCTGAAACGAGAGCGAAACTCGAGTATAGTGCTTCCATATTGACGTGGATAGGCCTTAGGTTCATACCAGAATGCGATCGGCGTTGCCAGTAGTGTGTTGTGCTCAATATTTAAATTTCAAAATCCCGAAACAACCACACAATCAATTGATTATTGCTCACTGGATTTAGGAGGCCTGGTGTTCCTTGCCAGTGAGAAGTCCTGATCGTTCGGGTCCCATCGATTGACGGACGTCAGTCACGGCTATTGGGCAATCTTGAGCATAGCCTACAATGGGTAGCGTTGTGATGTTCTGTTGTGATAATTTGGTGTGTCCAGTGTGTGCCGCGTGGTTACACACCCGCTTCACACGCGTGATCCGGGACTGTTTCCGGATCCGGTCAGGGATATGCACTACTGACGAGCTCAAACGAGAGCGAAAGTCGAGTATAGTGCTTCCATATTGACGTGGATAGGCCTTAGGTTCATACCAGAATGCGATCGGCGTTGCCAGTAGTGGGTTGTGCTCAATATTTAACTTTCAAAATCTCGAAACAACCACACAATCAATTGATTATTGCTCACTGGATTAAGGAGGCCTGGTGTTTCTTGCCAGTGAGAAGTCCTGATCGTTCGGGTCCCATCGATTGACGTACGTCAGTCGCGGCTATTGGGCAATCTTGAGCATAGCCTACAATGGGTAGCGTTGTGATGTTCTGTTGTGATAATTTGGTGTGTCCAGTGTGTGCCACGTGGTTACACACCCGCTTCACACGCGTAATCCGGGACTGTTTCCGGATGCCGTCAGGGATATGCACTACTGACGAGCTCAAACGAGAGCGAAACTCGAGTATAGTGCTTCCATATTGACGTGGATAGGCCTTAGGTTCATACCAGAATGCGATCGGCGTTGCCAGTAGTGAGTTGTGCTCAATATTTAACTTTCAAAATCCCGAAACAACCACACAATCAATTGATTATTGCTCACTGGATTTAGGAGGCCTGGTGTTCCTTGCCAGTGAGAAGTCCTGATCGTTCGGTTCCCATCGATTGACGGACGTCAGTCGCGGCTATTGGGCAATCTTGAGCATAGCCTACATTGGGTAGCGTTGTGATGTTCTGTTGTGATAATTTGGTGTGTCCAGTGTGTGCCACGTGGTTACACACCCGCTTCACACGCGTGATCCGGGACTGTTTCCGGATGCCGTCAGGGATATGCACTACTGACGAGCTCAAACGAGAGCGAAACTCGAGTATAGTGCTTCCATATTGACGTGGATAGGCCTTAGGTTCATACCAGAATGCGATCGGCGTTGCCAGTAGTGGGTTGTGCTCAATATTTAAATTTCAAAATCCCGAAACAACCACACAATCAATTGATTATTTCTCACTGGATTTAGGAGGCCTGGTGTTCCTTGCCAGTGAGAAGTCCTGATCGTTCGGGTCCCATCGATTGACGGACGTCAGTCGCGGCTGTTGGGCAATCTTGAGCTTAGCCCACAATGGGTAGCGTTGTTATGTTCTGTTGTGATAATTTGGTGTGTCCAGTGTGTGCCGCGTGGTTACACACCCGCTTCACACGCGTGATCCGGGACTGTTTCCGGATCCGGTCAGGGATATGCACTACTGACGAGCTCAAACGAGAGCGAAACTCGAGTATAGTGCTTCCATATTGACGTTGATAGGCCTTAGGTTCATACCAGAATGTGATCGGCGTTGCCAGTAGTGGGTTGTGCTCAATATTTAAATTTCAAAATCCCGAAACAACCACACAATCAATTGATTATTGCTCACTGGATTTAGGAGGCCTGGTGTTCCTTGCCAGTGCGAAGTCCTGATCGTTCGGGTCCCATCGATTGACGGACGTCAGTCGCGGCTGTTGGGCAATCTTGAGCTTAGCCCACAATGGGTAGCGTGGTTATGTTCTGTTGTGATAATTTAGTGTGTCCAGTGTGTGCCGCGTGGTTACACACCCGCTTCACACGCGTGATCCGGGACTGTTTCCGGATCCGGTCAGGGATATGCACTACTGACGAGCTCAAACGAGAGCGAAACTCGAGTATAGTGTTTCCATATTGACGTGGATAGGCCTTAGGTTCATACCAGAATGCGATCGGCGTTGCCAGTAGTGGGTTGTGCTCAATATTTAAATTTCAAAATCCCGAAACAACCACACAATCAATTGATTATTGCTCACTGGATTTAGGAGGCCTGGTGTTCCTTGCCAGTGAGAAGTCCTGATCGTTCGGGTCCCATCGATTGACGGACGTCAGTCGCGGCTATTGGGCAATCTTGAGCATAGCCTACAATGGGTAGCGTTGTGATGTTCAGTTGTGATAATTTGGTGTGTCCAGTGTGTGCCGCGTGGTTACACACCCGCTTCACACGCGTGATCCGAGACTGTTTCCGGATCCCGTCAGGGATATGCACTACTGACGAGCTCAAACGAGAGCGAAACTCGAGTATAGTGCTTCCATATTGACGTGGATAGGCCTTAGGTTCATACCAGAATGCGATCGGCGTTGCCAGTAGTGGGTTGTGCTAAATATTTAAATTTCAAAATCCCGAAACAACCACACAATCAATTGATTATTGCTCACTGGATTTAGGAGGCCTGGTGTTCCTAGCCAGTGAGAAGTCCTGGTCGTTCGGGTCCCATCGATTGACGGACGTCAGTCGCGGCTTTTGGGCAATCTTGAGCATAGCCTACGATGGGTAGCGTTGTGATATTCTGTTGTGATAATTTGGTGTGTCTAGTGTGTGCCGCGTGGTTACACACCCGCTTCACACGCGTGATCTGGCAATGTTTCCGGATGCCGTCAGGGATATGCACTACTGACGAGCTCAAACGAGAGCGAAACTCGAGTATAGTGCTTCCATATTGACGTGGATAGGCCTTAGGTTCATACCAGAATGCGATCGGCGTTGCCAGTAGTGGGTTGTGCTCAATATTTAAATTTCAAAATCCCGAAACCACACAATCAATTGATTATTGCTCACTGGATTTAGGAGGCCTGGTGTTCCTTGCCAGTGAGAAGTCCTGATCGTTCGGGTCCCATCGATTGACGGACGACGGTCGCGGCGATTGGGCAATCTTGAGCATAGCCTACGATGTGTAGCGTTGTGATGTTCTGTTGTGATAATTTGGTGTGTCCAGTGTGTGCCGCGTGGTTACACACCCGCTTCACACGCGTGATCCGAGACTGTTTCCGGATGCCGTCAGGGATATGCACTACTGACGAGCTCAAACGAGAGCGAAACTCGAGTATAGTGCTTCCATATTGACGTGGATAGGCCTTAGGTTCATACCAGAATGCGATCGGCGTTGCCAGTAGAGGGTTGTGCTAAATATTTAAATTTCAATATCCCGAAACAACCACACAATCAATTGATTATTGCTCACTGGATTTAGGAGGCCTGGTGTTCCTAGCCAGTGAGAAGTCCTGATCGTTCGGGTCCCATCGATTGACGGACGTCAGTCGCGGCTATTGGGCAATCTTGAGCATAGCCTACGATGGGTAGCGTTGTGATATTCTGTTGTGATAATTTGGTGTGTCTAGTGTGTGCCGCGTGGTTACACACCCGCTTCACACGCGTGATCCGGGACTGTTTCCGGATCCCGTCAGGGATATGCACTACTGACGAGCTCAAACGAGAGCGAAACTCGAGTATAGTGCTTCCATATTGACGTGGATAGGCCTTAGGTTCATACCAGAATGCGATCGGCGTTGCTAGTAGTGGGTTGTGCTCAATATTTAAATTTCAAAATCCCGAAACAACCACACAATCAATTGATTATTGCTCACTGGATTTAGCAGACCTGGTGTTCCTTGCCAGTGAGAAGTCCTGATCGTTCGGGTCCCATCGATTGACGGACGTCAGTCGCGGCTATTGGGCAATCATGAGTATAGCCTACGATGGGTAGCGTTGTGATGTTCTGTTGTGATAATTTGGTGTGTCCAGTGTGTGCCGCGTTGTTACACACCCGCTTCACACGCGTGATCCGGGACTGTTTCCGGATAACGTAAGGGATATGCACTACTGACGAGCTCAAACGAGAGCGACACTCGATTATAGTGCTTCCATATTGACGTGGATAGGCCTTAGGTTCATACCAGAATGCGATCGGCGTTGCCAGTAGTGGGTTGTGCTCTATATTTAAATTTCAAAATCCCGAAACAACCACACAATCAATTGATTATTGCTCACTGGATTTAGGAGGCCTGGTGTTCCTTGCCAGTGAGAAGTCCTGATCGTTCGGGTCCCATCGATTGACGGACGTCAGTCGCGGCTATAGGGCAGTCTTGAGCATAGCCTACGATGGGTAGCGTTGTGATGTTCTGTTGTGATAATTTGGTGTGTCCAGTGTGTGCCGCGTGGTTACACACCTTCTTCACACGCGTGATCCGGGACTGTTTCCGGATCCCGTCAGGGATATGCACTACTGACGAGCTCAAACTAGAGCGAAACTCGAGTATAGTGCTTCCACATTGACGTGGATAGGCCTTAGGTTCATACCAGAATGCGATCGGCGTTGCCAGTAGTAGGTTGTGCTCAATATTTAAATTTCAAAATCCCGAAACAACCACACAATCAATTGATTATTGCTCACTGGATTTAGGAGGCCTGGTGTTCCTAGCCAGTGAGCAGTCCTGGTCGTTCGGGTCCCATCGATTGACGGACGTCAGTCGCGGCTTTTGGGCAATCTTGAGCATAGCCTACGATGGGTAGCGTTGTGATATTCTGTTGTGATAATTTGGTGTGTCTAGTGTGTGCCGCGTGGTTACACACCCGCTTCACACGCGTGATCTGGCAATGTTTCCGGATGCCGTCAGGGATATGCACTACTGACGAGCTCAAACGAGAGCGAAACTCGAGTATAGTGCTTCCATATTGACGTGGATAGGCCTTAGGTTCATACCAGAATGCGATCGGCGTTGCCAGTAGTGGGTTGTGCTCAATATTTAAATTTCAAAATCCCGAAACCACACAATCAATTGATTATTGCTCACTGGATTTAGGAGGCCTGGTGTTCCTTGCCAGTGAGAAGTCCTGATCGTTCGGGTCCCATCGATTGACGGACGACGGTCGCGGCGATTGGGCAATCTTGAGCATAGCCTACGATGTGTAGCGTTGTGATGTTCTGTTGTGATAATTTGGTGTGTCCAGTGTGTGCCGCGTGGTTACACACCCGCTTCACACGCGTGATCCGAGACTGTTTCCGGATGCCGTCAGGGATATGCACTACTGACGAGCTCAAACGAGAGCGAAACTCGAGTATAGTGCTTCCATATTGACGTGGATAGGCCTTAGGTTCATACCAGAATGCGATCGGCGTTGCCAGTAGTGGGTTGTGCTAAATATTTAAATTTCAATATCCCGAAACAACCACACAATCAATTGATTATTGCTCACTGGATTTAGGAGGCCTGGTGTTCCTAGCCAGTGAGAAGTCCTGATCGTTCGGGTCCCATCGATTGACGGACGTCAGTCGCGGCTATTGGGCAATCTTGAGCATAGCCTACGATGGGTAGCGTTGTGATATTCTGTTGTGATAATTTGGTGTGTCTAGTGTGTGCCGCGTGGTTACACACCCGCTTCACACGCGTGATCCGGGACTGTTTCCGGATCCCGTCAGGGATATGCACTACTGACGAGCTCAAACGAGAGCGAAACTCGAGTATAGTGCTTCCATATTGACGTGGATAGGCCTTAGGTTCATACCAGAATGCGATCGGCGTTGCTAGTAGTGGGTTGTGCTCAATATTTAAATTTCAAAATCCCGAAACAACCACACAATCAATTGATTATTGCTCACTGGATTTAGCAGACCTGGTGTTCCTTGCCATTGAGAAGTCCTGATCGTTCGGGTCCCATCGATTGACGGACGTCAGTCGCGGCTATTGGGCAATCATGAGTATAGCCTACGATGGGTAGCGTTGTGATGTTCTGTTGTGATAATTTGGTGTGTCCAGTGTGTGCCGCGTTGTTACACACCCGCTTCACACGCGTGATCCGGGACTGTTTCCGGATAACGTAAGGGATATGCACTACTGACGAGCTCAAACGAGAGCGACACTCGATTATAGTGCTTCCATATTGACGTGGATAGGCCTTAGGTTCATACCAGAATGCGATCGGCGTTGCCAGTAGTGGGTTGTGCTCTATATTTAAATTTCAAAATCCCGAAACAACCACACAATCAATTGATTATTGCTCACTGGATTTAGGAGGCCTGGTGTTCCTTGCCAGTGAGAAGTCCTGATCGTTCGGGTCCCATCGATTGACGGACGTCAGTCGCGGCTATAGGGCAGTCTTGAGCATAGCCTACGATGGGTAGCGTTGTGATGTTCTGTTGTGATAATTTGGTGTGTCCAGTGTGTGCCGCGTGGTTACACACCTTCTTCACACGCGTGATCCGGGACTGTTTCCGGATCCCGTCAGGGATATGCACTACTGACGAGCTCAAACTAGAGCGAAACTCGAGTATAGTGCTTCCACATTGACGTGGATAGGCCTTAGGTTCATACCAGAATGCGATCGGCGTTGCCAGTAGTAGGTTGTGCTCAATATTTAAATTTCAAAATCCCGAAACAACCACACAATCAATTGATTATTGCTCACTGGATTTAGGAGGCCTGGTGTTCCTTGCCAGTGAGCAGTCCTGATCGTTCGGGTCCCATCGATTGACGGACGTCAGTCGCGGCGATTGGGCAATCTTGAGCATAGCCTTCGATGGGTAGCGTTGTGATGTTCTGTCGTGATAATTTGGTGTGTCCAGAGTGTGCCGCGTGGTTACACACCCGCTTCACACGCGTGATCCGGGACTGTGTCCGGATCCCGTCAGGGATATGCACTACTGACGAGCTCAATCGAGAGCGAAACTCGAGTATAGTGCTTCCATATTGACGTGGACAGGCCTTAGGTACATACCAGAATGCGATCGGTGTTGCCAGTAGTGTGTTGTGCTCAATATTTAAATTTCAAAATCCCGAAACAACCACACAATCAATTGATTATTGCTCACTGGATTTAGGAGGCCTGGTGTTCCTTACCAGTGAGAAGTCCTGATCGTTCGGGTCCCATCGATTGACGGACGTCAGTCGCGGCTATTGGGCAATCTTGAGCATAGCCTACGATGGGTAGCGTTGTGATGTTCTGTTGTGATAATTTGGTGTGTCCAGTGTGTGCCGCGTGGTTACACACCCGCTTCACACGCGTGATCCGGGATTGTTTCCGGATCCCGTAAGGGATATGCACTACTAACGAGCTCAAACGGGAGCGAAACTCGAGTATAGTGCTTCCATATTGACGTGGATAGGCCTTAGGTTCATACCAGAATGCGATCGGCGTTGCCAGTAGTGGGTTGTGCTCAATATTTAAATTTCAAAATCCCGAAACAACCACACAATCAATTGATTATTGCTCACTGGATTTAAGAGGCCTGGTGTTCCTTGCCAGTGAGAAGTCCTGATCGTTCGGGTCCCATCGATTGACGGACGTCAGTCGCGGCTATTGGGCAATCTTGAGCATAGCCTACAATGGGTAGCGTTGTGATGTTCTCTTGTGATAATTTGGTGTGTTCAGTGTGTGCCGCGTGGTTACACACCTTCTTCACACGCGTGATCCGGGACTGTTTCCGGATCCCGTCAGGGATATGCACTACTGACGAGCTCAAACTAGAGCGAAACTCGAGTATAGTGCTTCCATATTGACGTGGATAGGCCTTAGGTTCATACCAGAATGCGATCGGCGTTGCCAGTAGTGGGTTGTGCTCAATATTTAAATATACATCTTTGCTTAATTGACTGCACAAAGGCTTTCGATAGAGTGAGACAGGTCTACATGATAGAAATGCTTGCAGTTCTACCAATTGATGTGAAAGACCTTAACCGTGTAAAGAATATATATATATATATATATATATATATATATATATATATATATATATATATATATATATATATATATATATATATATATATATATATATATATATATATATATATATAATTAGGATGTATGTATGTAAATATATATGTATGTATGTCCTTTATACGTTCGCGAACGGTCCACCCGATTGAGATGAAATTTTCTACACGTCTACCTCTCATTCCAGCGCTGCCAACTGTCAATTATTTTTTTCTTCTTCCTCCTCCTCCCTCCTCCACCTCCCTAAATACGTACGTAAATATATGATGATGATGATGAAAGAATCTCCGAACCAAAACGCTAGGAAAAGCGAAGAAAATGACGTGACTACACAGAATCGTCACACGGCAATCATCATCATCAAGTGCCGTGCCGGCTGGCGTAGGCGTTCATGGCTCTCCATAGAACTCGGTCTTTGGTTTTCTGGATCAACTCTGCTGCTGATATTCCTCCATGTCACGGCAATATCAATAACAATTCATCTTTTTATGTGTAAGGAAGTTATCTACAGTCATGTAGAAGGGAAGAACAATCAATGGAAAGACCGAAATCACAGAACCTAGACGAGTATGAATTCGGAATGGCGAACTCCCTCCTCCTCTCTTCTCATCCTCCCTCTACCTCCTCCCTCTACCTCCTCCCTCCACCCTCCTCCTCCTCTTCCTCCTCTCTCTACCTCCCCCCTCCTCCTCCTCCCTCTCCCTCCTCCTTCTCCCTCTTCGTCTCCTTTCCTCCTCCATCCTCCTCCCTCCTACTCCTTCCTCCTTCTCCCTCCGCCTCCTCCCTCCTCCTTCTCCTCTTCCCTCCTCCTCCCTCTCCCTTCTCCTCCCTCCTCCTCTTCCTGCCTCCTTCTCCCTCATCCTCCTCCTCCTCCTTCTCCCTCCTTCTCCCTCTTCCTCCCCCCTCTTCCTCCTCCCTCCTCCTCCTCATCCTTCTCCCTCCTTCTCCCTCTTCCTCCTCCCTCTTCCTCCTCCCTCCTCCTCCCCGTCCTCCCTTTCCCTCCTCCTCCCTCCTCTAACCTCCTTCTCCCTCCTCCTAATACCTCCTCCTCTCTCCTCCTCCTCTCTCCTCCTCCTTCCTCCTCCTTCCTCCTCCTCCCTCCTCCTCCCTCTTCTTCCTCCTACCTCCTCCTCCCTCCTTCTCCTCTCTCCCCTCCTCCTAATCCCTCCTCCTAATCCCTCCTCCTCCCTCTTCCTCCTCCTACCTCCTCCTCCCTCCTTCTCCTCTTTCCCCCTCCTCCTAATCCCTCCGCCTCCCTCCTCCTCCCTCATATTCCTCCCTACTCCTCCTCCTCCCTCCTCCTCCTCCTTTGTAGGCCAGTATATTCCACATGGCTAATAACAAGTGCCAGACCATTATCTAATATTACTGTGTTGTGTAGTTTTGATGTTTGCATTTTGCCCATGCCTTTATAATGCATATCTTTTATATTGTTGCTGTTCTTTGTTAGCCTTGAATGATGTGCGAATGAAATAATGTATGAAAGAGGGTGACAGAAGGGCAGAATGTTAGACGGGCCTGCTTGCCCAATTCTTAACCCTTTGAAAATAAAGTTTGTTCGTTCGTTCGTTCGTTCCGCCTATCTCTTCCTCCTCCCTCCTCCTCCCTCTTCCTCCTACCTCCTCCCTCCTCCTCCTCTCTTTTCCTCCCTCCTCCTCCTCCCTCTACCTCCTCCCTCCTCCTCCCTCCTCCTCCTTCCTCCACATCCCTCCTCCTCCCTCTTCCTCCTTCTCCCTCCTCCTCATTCTTCCTCCTCCTCATTCTCCCCCTCCTCCCTCCTCCCTCCTCCTTCTCCCTCCTCCTTCTACCTCTTCCTCCCTCCTCCTTCTCCCTTTTCCTCCTCTCTCCTCCTCCTCCTTCCTCCTACCTCCTCCTCCTCCTCTCTCCTCCCTCTCCCTCCTCCTCCTCCCCCTCCTCCTCCTGCGTTCTCCTCCCCCCTCCTTCTCCCTCCTCCTCCTTCTCCCTCCTTCTCCCTCTTCTTCCTCCCTCTTCCTCCTCCCTCCTCCTCCCCTCCTCCCTCTTCCTCCTCCTCCTTCTCCCTCCTTCTCCCTCCTCATCCTCTCTACTCCTCCTCCTCTCTCTTCCTCCTCCTTCCTCCTCCTTCCTTCTCCTCCCTCCTCCTCCCTCCTCATCCTTCTCCTCTTTCCCCCCTCCTCCTCCTAATCCCTCCTCATCCCTCCTCCTCCCTCTATTCCTCCCTACTCCTCCCTCCTCCTCCCTCCTCCTCCTCTCTCCGCCTATCTCTTCCTCCCTCCTCCTCCTCCCTCCTCCACCCTCTTCCTCCTCCTTCCTCCTACTCCTTCTTTTTCTTCTTCTTCTGCTGCTGCTGCCGCTGTTCCATTTACCCAAGTTAATTGTTGGGGGAATATGTAAAGGTCTTTCAAGTGCTCTTTCTAATGCTTTTTGTAAGTTGGTCTTCGTTTATCTAAGGTTGTTCTAACCGCAACCAATAAATGATTAGACAGACAGACAGACAGACAGACAGCCAGACAGACAGACAGACAGACAGACAAACAGACAGACAGACAGACAGACAGACAGACAGACAGACAGACAGACAGACAGTCGGGAACGGGAAATTATATGAATTAAATGAGATGCTCCCCACCAGGGACTGGGCGAAGTCGGGCCGGGTCTGCTAGTATATATATATATATATATATATATATATATATATATATATATATATATATATATATATATATATATATATATATATTGATAATGAAGTAGGTCATTATCAGCCCATTAAGAGAGGTGTGAGACAGGAATGTGTGATGTCTCCAGATCTGTTTTCCCTGTAGAGTGAAAATATTTTCAGATATGTAGGGGAGACTGGGGAGAAATGGACCAGCAATTTTGTAGTTTTCAATTTTTGCTCATCACCGGAACAGATTTTATCGAAACATAACAAAACCATGACTAAAATGGTGTACATTCATTTATTTTAAAAGGGGAAAACATTTAGCAATCTATTTCTATATGTTTCTTTACAAAATGCATTTCAAAAATGTATATGAACATGGGGAGAAATTGACCACCATTGGGGTGAAATGGACCAGCACGTGGGGAGCAATGGACCATAGTGGGGAGAAATGGACCTATTTTAAAAAGAAGCAGCAACAACTCATCCATATTGCTATAAGAAATAAATAATCATTAAAAGGATATTTGCAGTTTTTTTTTTTATTATTTTAAGCGACAGTAAAAAAAAGTTTAATATGATATATTAATCTAATATAAAGTTTTATCGAACATTTATGCCTGCAAGACTTTCTTTGAAGACATAGCCATCTTTGGTCCTAGAAGTGGTTCCAGTGATTGTGGATCTAGTAAGCTGTGCTTTAATACATGTAATTGAGACACTGGCGACATCTTCTACCTTAGGCTTAACAAATTTACCAGCAACCTTCTCACTCTTGCGCAAGAACTCTACCTCAACATCACCATCATCATCAATGTCTCCCCTTACAATTCCTACATAGTAAACACAAGTCTTCTTTGTTCCATATTCACATAGCACACACAGGCCTTCAAAAACCTCACGCACACCAGTCAAGCTAACCGTACACTCCTCATTTTCACCAAATGAAACATCAGAATCTGTGTCATCACAAAACGAAATGTCAGTTTCTGGATCTGAATCAACATCAAGTTCTTTCAGCAGCTGTCTCTTTGCCTTTTTGGGTGGAACTTTTGCTGCCTTTTCTTTCATCACCGCTCTTTCCCTAATTCGATCCATTTCTGGCGTAGAAGTAGCCAGCATAGTTTTTCTTCTTTTCCTCATATTATTTGAATCTTTTCGCGGACCAGCTTTTGGTAGTCCTCTGAAAACACGAGGCGAAGTAAAGGAAGAAGTAGCTTTATGTTGAAGACTCCCTGATATTTCCTGCAAGTCATCTACAAGGTTCTCAACATTACGCTCTTTCTGATTTTCATGAAATTCTTGTGCAGTTTGATCTGTGCTGGTACCACAATGTGGAGATGCTGATCCTGTCTGTTCATTGCTTTCTAAAGTGGCATTTTCACTGTCCTTGCTGATGGGCCTGTTCGTTATTTCTGAAGGCATAAAATCATCTTCTGTAAAAACATCTTCGTTAAAGGGCAAAATACCTGACACTGCAAAGTCTGATTGAATGTTAATGGGAGTTACCGCTTTAAGAAAAGCGTGGCCTCCTAGATTTGCAACTTGATAGATTGTCAGTGGTGTCCCAACATTTTTCATCATCCATGAATCACACGCATTGTTGTAGACCGACTTCATGGGTCCAAAAACTGAACGGTTCAAGGGCTGAGTTTTAGATGAGGTGTGTGGTGGCAACGTGATCACATGAATGTTGTTTTTCTTGCACAGTTCAAGTGATTCAAATGAAATGTGGGAATCGTGATTTTCCAAGATCAAAATCAAAGGGAAGTCTTTGGAAGGTCTTGAATGCTTAATGAAGTGATTTATAACTTTGACGAAATTATCACGGGTCATCCAACCTGATTCATTCACAAGGCCAAGGGAACCTTCAGGTGCTCCAGCAAGCATAACATTCTTAAAAATTTTTCTGGGAAACACAAAAACTGGAGGGATAATGTGACCCGCAGCTGACACAATGCAACAGATTGTGACCAGTTCTCCTCTTTCTCTGGATGTCACCTGGCCTATTTGCTTCACTCCTCGTGGGGCAATTACTTTTGGCACTTTCTGTACAGTGGTCAGACCTGACTCATCCAAATTGTAGATTTGAGCTCCACTCACATTTAGTTTTGTAATGGTTTCCTTCACAATGTTCAAGAAGGTGCAAATATTATGTTTGTTGAAAGCTGTAGCTCTAGCCAGAGATGTTGCCTCAGGTTGCCTTATGGTCAGTTCGGGATTCCTTCGCAAAAATCCACAAAGCCAGTCATTCCCTGCCATCATTTGCTCATCCCAGGTTAAAGGATGTGCAATGTTATTGACTTTCGCCATCTCGTACGCCAAAATACGAAAGTTTTTAGTTGTGAGTCCATGGAACATTCTTGCACAATCTTTCAAGTAACTAGCAAAATCAGCTTCTTGCTTAGCTGTGAAAACAAGGCTATGCCTATAATTTGGTACGAGTCTAGTAGGCAGACCATTTCCTTCTCTGTCTTTTGTAAGATTGTTATTGAGGGTAGAGCGAGCAATGCCGTACTCCCTTGCAGCTTTCCTCACTTTCATTCCATTTTTCACAGCATTAACAGCTTCTCTCATACGTTCCTCCGTAACGAGACCCTTGTTGGCGTTTCTGATGTACAATCTTGGCATCTGAAACAAAAGAGTGACAGAATTATATAACATTTAGAATGGTAGGCCTATCATTTGCAAAGAAATACTGATCATAGCACGAATGGCGTGCATCTTTAATAAATCACTTAAATCAAATTTGTTAACAGTTTTATTGGTCTAGATTTAGACCCCAGTATTAAAAAGAATCAATAATGCTGATATTCGAATGCAATCTTCAACACTTTTCATAACAACAGACTGTCTTGTCAATTTCTTCTATGGGGAGAAATGAACCATGGGGAGAAATGAACCGGTCCATTTCTCCCCCATCAATGTATTAAACCATTCAGCCATAAAGTCTCTTAAATCTAATATTATATGCTATATTTTTTATATGAACTCTTAAATAACAAGTAAATAAAGATATTAACGTAATTACCTTGTCCTGATTCCTGACTATGCGTCTGCTTTACGATGGTGTCTGGAACTGGAAAAAGAAACTTTAGTGCAGAAAATTTTTCAAACTTTGCGTGGGAACGACCTGTGCGGGAAGTCGATGGCAAATGAAAAATTCGGACTATGTTTGATGTGGAAAACAAACTTATTATGGTTTCATTTTCATTGCATCACAGCCAGGGGCCAGAGAGGGGGTGGTCCATTTCTCCCCTATGTCCATTTCTCCCCAGTCTCCCCTACACGATATGACAGGAATCATCATTGAGGAAGAAACATTAATTAGATATGCGCACGATGCATTTCTGATTGCAGACAATGAGCAGGATCTGCAACATTTAGTAGATGCGGTTATTGCACACAGTGAGGAATTAGGGAAGGAATTAAACTGTAAGAAGACACAGATTATGGCCGTCACTAGAAAGAACTAAACGCCACAATGTAATATACAGGTAAATGGGAATATTCTTAAACAAGTGAATCGGTACAGTTGTCTCGAAACTATCATAACATCTGATGGGAGATGCCTTGAAGAGATTAAAACAAGAATCGCCATGGCGAAGGTAGCCTTTTGCAAGATGAAAAACATACTGACCAATAAAACGATGTAAATTGCTTCGAGAAAAAGAGTGTGGAGTTTCTACATAGAGCCTGCACTTTTGTATAGATGCGAAGCGTGGATAATGAGCAGTCAAGCTGATAAACATAAAATGGCTGTGGAAATGTGGTTTCTGAGGAGAATGCTAAGAATTCCATGCACAGACGGAAAAACCAGCGACAAAGTCTTACAAGAAACAAATGAAAATCGTAAACTGATTAGCGAAATTAGACCTCAATCAATCATGTGCCATGCCGGAAAGCGTGGGCGGTCTTGATTCGCCATTTCACTCGATCACCTAGACCTAGACAGTCAAATATATTTGGACATGTTATGAGAAGAAATAAATTAGAGAACTTGGTGGCAACTGGCAAGATCGAGGGGAAGAGAACAATGGGAAGACAGAGAAGTAAATTCATGGATGGCTTCACCTCTCGGCCTGGTCGAGACTAGAACGTTAAGCTGATCCACGACTCTGGTGATTGAGTGAAATAGCGAATCACAACCGCCCACGCTTACCGGCATGGCACCAGATTTATATATATATATATATATATATTGTACATTGAATGTGTTTTTGCGCTAGGAGTAATGGGTTTACCCCGGACTGACAACCCTTGTTTCAGTATTCATTAATGCATAGATCTAAGAATGATCACTGCCCAATCTCAACGACCCTCTCATGGAAGACTAGTCTTGGTTAAACGGTCATCATTGTGTCCAAAGTTGTATACTGGTGGTGCTATGGACAAGTGTATTCAGGGATTATAGTTAATACTGGTTAACGTTTCACCTCATGGATGTTGTCCTTGAGATTTGTAGGCAGACACAGCACAGTCCAAATCTCATTTCTTTACCGTCACATCACAATTCCCCCCCCCCCCCCAAGGCCGCTCACTTTTCAGCGACACAGTTGACAGAGTACCCAAGACTTGGTTAACTATCTCGGTCAGGAGGTTCCTCTCACGTTGACACCCTCATTTGGCGAAAAAGCAAAGGAAATGGCACCAGGATGTTGTCGTTGAAACTATTGTCAACAAAGGGGAATTATATAGTATTGCGGAATTTATATTTGCTCAGGCTTTTGACTTATTCTCGTTTCAAACAAGTGAAGCTGAATAAACCGCCTTCCATCACCGCCGACAGACGAGAAATTATACAATTTTCCGTCCTCACCGACAGACCAGAAGTGAATGCGGTTATTGATCCCAAGGCTCTGATGTCAAGATTATCAAAAGTTTCACCCCGTAACGAAAGACACGGAAAAGACACGATAGTCATGAGTGCCACTATAGTCAGTTGTTTTTTTTTGCCCCAATATAAACATCCATATCTCAGTAACCAACTGAGGGAAAACTATGAGATTTAGTATATAACCTTATCATTATGTCCACCCAACAACAACAAAAATTGTTCTGGAGATTTTACAGCAGATTTCAAAGTTTGTTTATATGCGGTATATAATTTACGGGTCTGAGATGAAATTCATAATTTTAAATGTATTACAGCGTAGCCAGACAATCGGCGCTCAGTGTTGAATATTGTATGTTTTTTCACGGTATTGGCCTTATGCCAACTCCCCGCGTTGTTTAAACTAGGACTGTTCATTCAGAGGTGTCTCAAAATGTGGGTTATTTCAGAAAACCTGATTAACATGTTGTTGTTTTTTAAAATCTTACCACTTATCGCTAACATTGAAATGTGTGAATATTATTCAATAGGATTGAATGCGAAATTATACACTTCAAAGAATAGCTATGAAGTTTTTGTCAAGGAGCTGATCGCAGGAAACTGTTTTATACTATTACAAATTCCTTAAAAAGAACAGTGCATGCATTGGGTTTGAGTAAACGGGCATTTCTTCGATGGGTGCAAGAATCTGGAATTAAACCACCACGCAATAACCAAACGGTAGGTATAAAGATTATTGTAGACAGCTTTGACAAAGATGTCATAAGGCGAGCTATTATAACAATGCTTTAAAAAGTCACTTGATATACGACAGGGTCGACTTCATTGCACCGGGTTCTATCCCATATGGCTCAGTCTCTTTCCGCAGCGCGGAAGGCATCGCACAAAGTACTAACTCCGCGGCTCTAGCGACGACCCACAGAAGTCTCCGAAAAATTTAACTCGTGAACCAAAGGATGCGGCCCGGAGTCGAACCCACGACATTTGGAGCCCGAGTCAAAAGGCTTGACCACTTCGCCACGGAGACTCATAAAATTATAAAAGTTTTGGATTTTATATCCAGGATTATCCAGCATTATAAAAATGCTGGATGTCAAAGAAACAGTGACTGTAAGAAAACGTAGGGTTTGGTTCAGAAAGAACAATAACATAGAGCTATCAAAAACAACTTTGTGGAAAATTATAAGGACATTATCTTCACTATTTGAAAGTACAAGGGCGGTAGATATAATCTTTGCGAGCAACCGCATTTAGGAGCCATGAGAAGCAGATACCTACGTGAAATAAGGGAAATGCGCAAAGAAAATTATGGTATAGTGTGTTTGGATGAAATGTGGATCAATGCGCACCACACAAGTGATAAGGAATGGCAATCAGTGGATGGACAGATAAAGCGATATGTGCCCAGTTGTATAGGACAACTTTTGGTCATGGCCCATGCTGGTATTACGCATAATGGCTTACAACACAATGCTGGGCTCGTGTTCGTATCAAAGCATACAGACAATAGGGATTATCATAATAAGATGAATGGTAATGTATTTAGATATTGGCTCGAGAATACTGTGCCTCCATCCCTAGATAGACCGTCGTGTCCAATTATGGACAATGCATGATATCAATGTTGTTGCCCAAGAAGACAAAATACATACAGCATTGAGCACAAAGGGAGCAATAAATATATCACCCCGAGTGGAAAACATACCATTTCCAGAAACGTATTTCTAGCTATAATTGTTGTCCCTTGCAAAACAGACGCCAAAAAGCAAGAAATATAAAATCGACAAGTTGATAGAAGAGCATCGTCATGGGTGCTTGAGACTTCCACCGTACCATTCTCATTTTAACCCTATAGAACTTTTGTGGGCTAAAATTAAAGGACAGGTGTCAGCTGACAATACTATATTCAAATTGTCTGACGTCAGGATACTAATCCAGTCCGCGCTATTAAATATTGATAAAAGTTACTGGAAAAATGTGAGGACCATGTGTTGAAAGAGGAAGAGGATTATTGGAGAAAGGATGGATTGAATTTTATGCAACCGAGAGCAGTCATCAACCTACTGGAATCGTCCGAAACAGATTAATGTCTGAGCAAATCGCAGACCTTAATCCGCGTGCACACCAACTGAGATATTTTGCTACAAATATTCAGAAGAATTGCAGGCCCTAAACATTACAGCATCGGCATAATGTCAATGGCAACAGTTTGTATTCTAAAGTGATGCATTTTCAATTCCGCTAGCCCTCAGCGGTGACAAATAACTGTATTGAAAACACACACACACACACACACACACACACACACACACACACACACACACACACACACACACACAAACTAAACGCATTGAATACCAACAGAAAAGTAATATTGCGGTGGAAACTGACATATTGTGGCATAACAAGAAATGTGAGAGCAAACACGTTGTCAAATTAGGGGACAACACACGTGCATACGAATCAATCTATAAACTTCAATGAAAAGAGGACCAACATCTTGGTCGTTAAGAATAAAGCCCACTACAGAGACACTGACAACTATTTTCATAGTGCAAAACAGGTAATCATGTTCCGTCTCTGAACGGTAAACAGCAGAGTAGACAATCTTTCACGAAGACTCAAAGCGGGTCTGTCACCCATGTGTACGTGTGAACTAACTACACAGACAGCTGAACAGATCCTTAAAAATGGAAACATGATGACTAAATTGCGGTATCATTTCTGGTCACTCCATACGCACATTAACGCACAGCTATTTGGAAGCTTTCACGAACTCAATATAAAAAGCTAACACGAATACTTGTGTACACATTATTAACCAGCAGCTGAAGAAACAAGAAGGAAATGAAAAATAAGGTAAGAAATATATTCATTCTACTTTCCTATGCCTCTGTAAATTCTCTGTCTTTACTAATATTACACATTGCACCCCTCTCAGAGCCGGTCTCTCTGGCTGTGGGGTTACAACACTTTCTCTCTGTAATCCCGTTTATCACGCAGAGTCTCGCAGCGGAGCGAGAACTGAGGTGGTTCGACCCCCGCTCGTGACTTGCGGATACTGAGCCGGCCGCTCAGAAAGCAATGGCAAACTACTGAGCGTAATCTTGCCAAGAGATCAACAGACAGCTGAAAGATGCTGCTGTTGACAGCTAAGTCCTGTAAAAGGATACGCAAAACAAACAAACAAAAACAACCCCTCTCAGGATTCTCCGTGGTGAAGTGGTCAAGCCATCTGACTCGGGCTCCGAAGGTTGTATGTTCGATTCTGGGCCGCGTCCTTCATTTCACGAATGCATTTTTTCGGAGACTCCCGAGGGTCGTCGCTGGAGGTACGGAGTTCACGCTTTGTGAGACGCTTTCCGCGCTGCGGAAAGAAACTGAGCCATATGGGATAAAAACCCGGTGCAATGCAGCCGACCCTGTCGATTTTAAGCTACTTCTTTCATTGCACCCACTCATATACGAAACCGGATACGCCTTGTGTGTCATCTGAATTGGCGGGGCTTTCATTACTGTAAACATAAATTTATTAGCGAGAAATCACTAGTTTTTCAGCAAAACATCAAAGAAATGTCGCCGCTTTCGATGATTTAAGTTGCTTTTGGACCTATCAAAGACATATTCCTTGGGTGGGGGTAAATATAAGACGGCTGGAAAAATTTCAGAACGATGCAAGAGACAGTTTTCAAAATAATTGATCGCGAATGAAGCCTTCTTTTCGGGATATACTATAGTTTAGTACATCTCTCTCTCGGAATACACGAAATTTATGTGAGCTCTTGGATGGAGCTATTAGTGGGTTCGTGAATATTGGGATCTTGTTGAAGGTGGTTTAAATTTCGCTTCATGCGCCATGCCGATAAGCGTGGGGGTCATGTTCTGCCATCTCACTCGATCACCAGAGTCGTGTATCAGCCATTCAGGTATTTACTTCTCGGTCTTCCCCTTGGTCTCTTCCCTTCGATCTTGCCAGTCGTCACCAAGTTCTCCAATTCATTTCTTCTCATAACATGCCCCAAAAATTTTGACTGTCGACGCCTAATGTCACTTATCAGTTTACGATGTTCATTTGTTTCTTGAAGGGCTTGTTCATTGGTTTTTCTCTCTGTCCATGGTATCCTTTGCCTTTTTCCTCAGAAACCACATGTCCACAGCCATCAGCTGTTTTTCAGCTTGACTGCTTATTGTCCACGCTTCACATCCATACAAAAGTACAGGTTCTATGCAGCACTTCAACAGATTAAGTCCTTTATTTTGACTTTCTGTTGTAATTATATCTATCATTTTTTGAAACTGCCGTTTTATTTTCAGCCACCAAAGTCATGTCCCGGTTACCGAGGTAGAGGTATCCCCTATCAAAGGAGATTTACGACGCCTCCTTTCCTCCGTTAGTCTACGGGACACCCTTGGGCAAGGTGGAGAACCCGTTTATCCCCCCAGTCAGGGTTACGTGAAACCATGGAAGCAGGTCGTGGATGGAATGTGAGAGCAGCCGACAGATTGTTGTTGGTTAAGGTCTTGCACTCTGCGACGATAGGCAGATGATCTCATCAGTAGAGACAATGGCTATGGCCACCGACTAGTACAGTCACTGACCAGAAGGAAAGCAGTGGCAAACTACCTTCTGCAAAACTTGTCAAGAAACCATAACAACCATGAAAGAAAACATAATAAGAAAGAGATCTGGTGGGGAGACTCTCGGGCCAATTAGATCAGATAACAATGGGGAAGAGTGTGACACAAGGACCAGTACTAATAATCGTGTTGACGGAGTTAATCCCGACTGTGTTACCAAGGAAATCCCCTATGTCAGACTAAGAAACAGAGTGAGAATAGGAACGTGGAATGTGAGAAGTATGTATGAGGTAAAGCTGAAAGTAGTACGTGATGAGATTGAATGGTTAAATATTCAAATTTTAGGAATTAGTGAACATCGCTAGAGAGGCTAAGGACATTTTACAACTGAAAATGAAAGTATTTTCATATATTCTGGTAGAGACGTTGGAGGCCAGAGCGGAGTGGCATTTTGTTTAGATAAAACAACTGAAAAAGCTTTAATGGGATATAACACAATTAATGATAGTATCCTCACTATCAGACTTAAAAACCCATCCAAAAAACACAACTCTCATCAGATATATGAATCTAATTCAACAGCAGAGGAGAACGAAATTGAAGATTTTTATAATACACTGCAAGGCATATTAAATTATTGATGTATATAAATTATTACAATTACGGGTGTTTACCTTTACTCCTGTGTTGTTTGGCATCCTCAACGTCTGTTTTCAATACTGGTGGTCATTCACATTGATGATAAATTCTGATCTACCATCATCACAAAATAACGCTTTTATATATTATGTCTGTCTTTCAGTTATGTTTTCGTTGTCGATTAACAATTCGCATTCTCTTGTTTTCGCCGATCTCCCTGGTCGAGTGTTAGCAGCTTTCTCCGTAACACCGAATACTCTCGTGGTTGACGTGATCGCACGAGAATTGGAAGCGGTTCGAGTCGCGCCAGTGACTTATGAGAGTATTGAGCCGGTTGCTCAGAAAGTCGTCGTGTGCTGATGAGCGTAATCTAGCCTAGGAATCAACATACAACTGAAAGATGCTGATGCTGACCTCAACATCCTGAAACAGGATGGAAACGCGGGAAAAAAATTATCTTGTTTTCAAACAACTTCTTGCGGAATACTTTTGAATAACCGATAATTTCTGAATATTTCTGTACATAGAATGCTCCTTCTCGTTGTTCTTCAAAATCCCTGCACTTACTATTTAGCCAGACTTATTTCGCTGCCTTACATTTTCATACTGTTTCTTTATGTATTTGTTTATATTCGTCTTGATTTTGTTTACTTTATATTCTAATGTTTATACATTTTAGAATTCCCTCTGCCATCTATTTCGTCTTCGCAGTTATCTTTATTTCTGGTATTATTTTCTGTGATGCCTGCTGAGACCTTTAACATTTCCCATTTTTTTTCTCCAGCCTACATATATTTCGTATAGCACCGTACCTATTCATTAACTTCTTCAGTTTTATTCTTAGTTTTCAAATTACTGGTGCATGATCAATTTTACAAGCTGCTCATCGTCTTGTCTTAACTGGCATTGGACAGACATGCTGTGCGAGCCATTTGTAAATAAGGCACATTGCTAAATTTAAATTTAATTTTAAAATATTATTTTGCTGCAATGGAAATTATTTAAGTTGTTCAACATGCAACGTTATTAGAGGAAGTTAAATTCTACATCGCTAGGCATATTCTAATGCTTGTGATGATATTCTTCTAGACTACTTTTCCTGTTACTTTCCATTTGGAGATGATTTAAGTGACACTAACCTCTTCGCTGGATTTGTCTATAAAAATAATTGTCTAGCACCATATGCCAAATACGCCTTAATGCGTGTTAAATGGCTCTGTCAAAGTCTCACTTAAGTAGATAAGGGACGTAATATAGAAGGAACATAGAAACAGGGGATGAATAGGGGAGAGAATAGAAGAGACTCGAACATTCGAGACAGATGAGTCAGAGGTCAAACTACACAGTACGCCCAGCCACAACCCGGCAGAAGCGTGAAGGGTGTAACCCCACGGGACGCACGAAGGGGCAAGCACACCGTGTCCAACTCATGAGAGTAGAGAGGGCAGACGGCCACTGGACATTGACGGGAGAGGGTGTAGCTCTAGAATGAGACACATGGATAGACTTTCCTTAGATCCTTAAGATATTAGCGATAGACATAGTTGAGATGTTGTGTATAGAGATTGAATGCTTTGTATAATGAATTTGTTTGTAATATAATAACCATTGTGCGAGAAGATTATTTCGCCAGATGACAGATATTGTAATAAAGTATAACGACGATAATCGAACTTAGAGTTCTGTCTTATCTGTTCTCACACTGTTCTACCTGTCTGAACCCGAGTTTCTCTATCCTATTTATGACACATTGACAGGTAAAATACATGGGGGCTCCTGTCCGTTTTGGCAGTCCCAAGACAGTGTCAAGTAACAATTAGAAATAATACATTGACGGTTCTTGGCCTAGCGAAGTAAAAACTAAAATTATACACGAAATCGACAAAGTCTAAACACTGTACAATATATTAAATACTGCACCGTTAAACTGTGCTATCCACTCCTATCTCAGATACATTCATTATGCTAACTCTCACCATAAACATGACATTGACGTGACGTGACAAAATACTAATGTTTTTCTCTCTAATAACAGGTTGTTCCATGATGCATTTTGTATGACGTAAATTGTCCACCAACGGAAGCAGAAACATTCAGTGAACCAAACAGCGGTAGTACTGAGGAAGCATCATTTAAATCAGCTAAGTCCCAAAAATTTAATATAAATTGTATCTCTAAACGATACTCATTTTCTTTTTCACATGTAAATTTTGTTTGCTATTGATATATAATTGTATTATTGGTATAATTAAGATATTAAGGGACGTAATCAAAAAATTGTATAATAGAAATTTTTCAAAGAGAATTAATCTTCTAGAAATAATTATTTTCAAAATCTAGAAAATGTCAACACTAGAAAAGTGCATTGAGCTAGGGCTAAAGCTAGGTTATACAGCAGACAAATTAGCGGAATGGAATAAGAAAACACATGCAGAAAATCTAGTGAGAGAAGAAAAAGAACACGAAAGACAGGAAAGGGCGGCAGAACGAGAACACAAAAGAGCAGAGCTCGACGCGGCCAACAAAAAAGCAGAGCTCGACGCGGCCAACAAAAAAGTAGAAATGGAAACAACCGCGGCCAACAAAAAAAGCTGAGCTTGGCGCGGCCAACAAAAAAGCAGAGCACGACGCAGCCAATAAGAAATTAGAAATTGAAACTAAAAAAGCTAGAAATCGAGGCGGCTAGTAAACAAAAAGAAATTGAGTCACAGACACGAATAAAAGTAAAACAACTTGAAATAGACTCAAACGTAGACATTTCAATAAACAAATTAACAAGTAAAGAAGAAGAACAGACGTATTACAAGTTTAAGGGGATCGTCAAACCATTCTGTTCTGGCGTTTCAATTAGCGCTTGGTCAGAAAATTTTGAATGTATCATGAGATATCACGAGATTCCAAAACAGAATTTGGCAATGATCTATATGAGAAATTTGGCTCTAGAGCCATTGAAGGTAATTGAAACCATCCCTCAAAAGTTAAGGAAAGACTATGATTACATTAAACGTAGAATAATGCAACATTTTTCCTTAGATGCCGCGGGATACCAACTAAAGATTGCCAAACTTTGTACTAAAGCCAATCACACCTTCATAGAGTATGTTTCAATGGTACAGGACGTATTCAATAAGTAGATCAGTTCAGCTAAAGTCGACAACAGCTTTGACAAACTTAGGGACCTAATGATCATAAACAAAATCGTAACATCCTTGCCAACATCATTTGCAAAATTCCTGCAGCAGAGCGATTGTCAGACAATCCAAGATATTGAAAACAATGGGTCTGCATTTTTTTACTGCAAATCGCGATATCATTTTGTTAAATGATAATCATAATGAGGTATCAGCTGCTATGAGTGTAAATAAATTTAAACCATCTCAAAACCAGTACAAACCAAAGCCAAAGTACTCACCATGCAAGTAATGCAAACTGTCACATGAACAATACGCAATGTGCGACAAATCACCAAATTATAGTCACCATTTAAAAATGATGGTAGAAAAGCAAAGAACCAAACGAACTGAGTTCAGAAGAGCAGTTAAATGCTATTTTTGCAGGGCGGATGGGCATTTTAGTGAACAATGTGAAGGTCGTAGGATGATAAAACAAGCAAGTGCTGTGTTAGTTGACACCTCAAGTGAGGATGAGAATGAAAGTGGAAATGAAAGTGACCATGAAGTAGTCAATGCCTTAGAAGTTATTGACATCTTTGATTATGATGGATGCAATACATGCAAGAAGTTTCAGATAGATACGACCCTTGAGTGCGGCCACACAGTACCCATATCAAATGAAATAGCCAATGCCGCTTTATCATCTAAGGGCAAACTTTAGTTTTACAAAGGTTTTGTTAACAAACAACCCTGTAAAGTAATGCGTGATAGTTGTTCGACCCTTATTGGGGTCAGAGAAACGTTTGTGAAAGACAGTGACTATATAGGAGACGTTGTGACATGTCGTACATTTTCAGGGAATAGTGAAAAATACCCTCTGGCAATAATTGAAATTCATACACCATATATGTCAGGACGCGTAATATGCGCAGTTGTGCACGATCCTTGTGCAGATATAATTGTAGGAAATCTTCCTAATGTAAATACATTTTCAGAAAAAGACATCAGAAAATGGGAAGAGAAATATTGCAACAAGCCAGTGAATAATCCCACTACACATGAAGGGAGTTTTAATACTCAGAATGACAAAATTCTAGGGCAGACCATCAGTGACAAACCTCCAGAAGAAACAAGCGAGGTCCGTTATACATGGGTCGCTCAAAATCTGCAAACAGTATCCGAAGTCACATTGACAAATAAAACTGTCACGTGTACACACGATGACCTAACAAAACCTCCAACAGACTTTGCTGTCATTTCACAAAATATTCACCCTGCAAATGAACGAAATTATAAGTGCAAAAAGGGAAAATTGCAAACAAAATTTCCGAGGGACACTACCAGTGACAAATCTATACTAGAATCAGATAGTTTTCATTACACGTGTTCCACCCAAATTTGTCATCTCTCAATGAAGAATAAAAGACTGACCAATACGACAAACAAATCTACAGAACTTTTCACCAGTACCAAACTAACATCGCAAAATAACAACCATGCATACAAACACCATACAAATAAAACAACGCAAACAAATGACTTAACACAGGAACCACATACCCTACTCATACATACCAACAAACCAGTTTATCGCAACAACAGCAACAAAAAATTTCTTCAACACGCAACAGCAGGGAAATAACTGATAAGGTCAACACAGAGTTACAACCCACCAATGACACTGACAGTGACAACAACACCTCCTCTAACAGACACGTCAGAACAGATACATCGAAACAGCCGAAATCAACAGAGTCGACATGGCACTGGTGTAAACTACTCGTAATACTACTTTTGTTAACTACACTAACAACATCCTAATTTATCGTTAACCACAATCGTGTGGATGAATGAACTTTATGTGATAATTACAACCTTATTGATGAATCAGTCAACATTATTTCATACTGAAATTGCAAATACCACCGTGATGTTTATTTATTCTTACTGGTGCAAAATTGTTAATGTAGTTTTGAAATATTTCTATGGTAAATGTATACCCACTCTTACAATTTCCATAACTGGTATCCCATATTTAATCAGAACATTTTGTATTAATTGCATTTGTAAGAGTATCTGTTTAGAAGATGCAATTGGTAAATTGAAACCTATTTTCTCAAATCCACCTATCCTCCGACTTCCTGATATACATTCCCAGTTTATCCTCAAAACAAATGCCAGTACTATCGCCGTAAAAAGATGTCTCATGCAGAATCATAACGATGTAGATTATCCTATCGTATATGTCAGTCGGAAATTAAAACCAGCTGAAAGGAGATACTCAACGGCAGAACTGGAAGGATTAAGTCTGATCTACTATGTGCTGAAACTACAGAAATACCTCAGAGGCACCCACTTCATAATCCAGACGGATAACTCGCCGCTGCTGGTGATAAAAGACGGTAAGCCCAAGAATAACAGAATCGCCCACTGGGCACTGATTCTCTAAGATGTTAGTTACGAGATTCAACACATTAAGGGCTCCAAAAATCTGATTCCAGACTTGTTAACAAGACTACCAGACACACCAGCCGAGTAACACAACAACCAGTACGCCATACTAAAAACTGTGATACGATTTTATAAGGTCGCCTATCAAACAGCAAATTTCCACACTTATCAGAAGACTGTAACCAATCGCCTACAGCATATACTCCAATATTAGAGTTAGCCACGTGTGAAATGAACGACTTCAAAAGAACGATCACTCAGTATTAGAGACAACCACCATTAATTTATAACTAACATACACGTGTGACATTGCCAACTATCACTGACTATAAAATCAGGTCACCAACGACCATATTATATCGTTCAGATTCATGGAAACAAGACATCGGACATTTTTCCATCTACACCTCATCATGAACAGAACATTTATGAAACAACCATCACACTAACGTCGACAGGACCACCTACACTCTTCATAAAGCAGCGACACAACCAAGATCATCGAGTTAGTTAGTTAGTTTATTAATTACTTAAGTGTTTAAAATATTTCTTTTTATTTGTTCAAAATTTAATTTACAAATATGTCCATTTTAATGGACAAATAGTTAAATTTTTCTTTCACATGTATATATGAATATTTTTGATAAAACACGTTGACAGGTAATTCAACTTAACTTATATTAACTAGTAAATTTTGTTCTAAACATGTTAATTTTTGCAACTATTCTAAATTAAATTGGAAACTATCCTATTATTATCGGTACACTGGTACCAAGTATTCACGTAAAATTTTTCTACTACCGCCAAATTTTCCTAAGGGCAACAAACTTTACCATAATCTCATTTGTAATTTCTAAGCACATAAAATTGTGGAATAAGAGATGTGTAAATGAGAGGGTGAATGTAATAAATGAAGGAATGATGTACATTGCATACAAATCGTACGCGCCGCTGTTAAATTGTAATTTGTACGCTTCTGGTGTAAAATGTAACAGTTGTCACAAAATTGTTATACGTGTTTAGATAGATTACAAGGGAATTAATAGAATCAATCTAGGAATCACTGCTCGAAAGTCCAAGTCATGAATTACACATATCAGGTGAATCATGACAAGGGAAATTCTAGCTTGTGACACTTAGAGAAATTGTAACATCATAAACAGCAAGAACACACAGGTATCTCATACCCTAAAGACATCAGTTCAAATACACATTCTCAACACTCAAGAAAAACAGTTAATTTACATACACTTTTATAGAACACCAAAAGGGAGGTTAGAAAACACTAACAGTATAACAGGGACATAAGCAATTAGTGGATGAAAACAAAGTATTTGTATATTATACACTACCAACATACGGAAGTAAAAAAGTGTATACACGTACACATTAAGGGGCAATGGCTTGCATATATTCTTAAAAGGTCCAAGGCAATCTGCCTTGATGAGACTCTGTAATAGGAGGCCATTGTCCATGGCATCATGTTTCGATGTCTGAGAAGGGCGCATTTGGGGAACACAAGTTCGCAATCTTAGTCGTTAGGTAACTTCGGTCTGGATAGCCTTAATTTAAGAATAGAAGGAGAAGTAGACTCTTGAGCAACCACCCGAGATAGCAGTACTCAACGTACATTAGTTGCTAGTGCGGCAATACATATAACAGAGTTACCATCTACTAGATTACTACCCTGAACCATATACTTATTCTCGAGATCCCTTGACAGAATTAGTTCCAACTAATTAAGAAATACCAAACCCATAAGAGGGGGGATCCATGGACCATGTCAAGGTCTCACTTAAGTAGATAAGGGACGTAATATAGAAGGAACATAGAAACAGGGGATGAATAGGGGAGAGAATAGAAGAGACTCGAACATTCGAGACAGACGAGTCAGAGGTCAAACTACGCAGTACGCCCAGCCACAACCCGGCAGAAGCGTGAAGGGTGAAACCCCACGGGACGCACGAAGGGGCAAGCACACCGTGTCCAACTCATGAGAGTAGAGAGGGCAGACGGCCACTGGACATTGACGGGAGAGGGTGTAGCTCTAGAGGGAGACACATGGATAGACTTTCCTTAGATCCTTAAGATATTAGCGATAGACATAGTTAAGATGTTGTGTATAGAGATTGAATGCTTTGTATAATGAATTTGTATTTAATATAATAACCATTGTGCGAGAAGATTATTTCGCCAGATGACAGATATTGTAATAAAGTATAACGACGACAATCGAACTTAGAGTTCTGTCTTATCTGTGCTCACACTGTTCTACCTGTCTGAACCCGAGTTTCTCTATCCCTATTTATGACACGTTGACAGGTAACTATACTTAAATACTAACCACTTAATATGAATGAATCTCGGGCGAGGTTTAAAGCTATATATTCAAAGGAAATTAAAATGGTCCTTACGATTTTGACATGCTTCCCAATGGAAGCCTGCAGCACAACCTGAAGGACATCCTCCATTACTGACGAAACAGCTGTCTCCATTCATGACACAGTTACATGTTTTCTCACAGTCTCTTCCGTAATATCCTGCTGGACACACCGTATCTGTTGGAGATATTACATGTTACCATGTATTTTAGAAACTTAAACACCATATGCACACTCAAATAAAATATGTCGTGATATCATGTAACAACAGCACACACATTGCTTATTAGAGAAGATAGATGAATATTGTTAATATTGTTTGGATGTTATGAAGATAAATAAACTGTAACATGTAATGGCAGCTGGCAGACAAACTAAGAGAGAAACAAGAGGCACACACGGATATAAATAGATTTTCTAGAAGCTGATCGTTGACTAGTGATCGTGCGTTATGGTGCCCCATAAACACATATCAAAGGTTTTTCGGTACGGCATTTGCTGTGATGATATCCATTAGATGTGTCCTATGTGAAACGCCGGCTCTGTGGCAAAAGTGTTTCGGATGCATTTCGTAATTCCGCATACTGCGTTCGTAAAACAGCTGCGGGAAATTTAGAAACAGGCCGTTTTGCGTAGGTTTCATGCAATGGTATGAGTGCCGAAAAAAAAATGTTCAGGTTGGCTGCGACGTCCATCTGCAAGAACTTGTTATGCGAAAACATTTAACTTTAAACATGTTCGTCTCATTAAACTGGAAGTTTGACCTGCTGTGCATTATATGTGTGAGACAGTTCATAAATAAACACACATGTATTATTTAGAGCTCATAGAAATAGAAGAAAGAAATATAGACTAGAGGATGCACTAGATAACATAACAATTAAACGCTATAATTACAGACAGGAATTCGAAGCTGTCACCTCAGATTGACGGCAGCACCTCGCTAGAAGAACAAGTGTACTTCGACGCATGATAAACTAGACGCCCCTAGACACAAAACATGTGCTAACATTTTCCCCGTTAACAGTGAGTTTCTCCTTCATGAGATATTGTTTTTGAATTAATTCTTTTTTTAATAGTATCATCATCAACATCATCATCATCATCATCATCATCATCATCATCATCATCATCATCATCATCATCATCATCATCATCATCCATCATCATCATTATCATATGTTCTGCGAATTTGCACCGCCTCAGTCCATCCAGCATTAGTTATCTCGACCTGTCTCATCTCCCACTGATCTTTCCAGTCGTCATGGTGTTATCCAATGCCCCTCTTTTTCATTGTATGGCCAAAGAACATTGTTTGTCTCTATCTTATAGTTGTATGTAATGCCCTACTTCCATTAGCCTCTTCCAGGCAATCATTGTTACTTATTCGGGCAGTCCAAGATATTCGGAGCTTTCTCTCTGTAGCTTCCTATATGTTGCTAATTTCTCCAGTCACGCTTTATGATTCACTGACATTAACCAATCCAGGTTTTAGGTAAGATTTCAGTGTTATCTTTCGGACATTCAATAACTGTGGCTTATTGCATTAGATACTTTTTTTCTGAATCAAAGCTTTTGACTGACCCGTTCAGTTATTCATCTCTACCACACAATCTCCATTCTATATTATGATTGCCACTTAGTATTAAAATGTTTCAACTTAGTTAAGCTAATTCTTTTAGAAACAGAAGTCTCCATATTATATGTTCATTATGTGTCCTTTCAAGTCTAGGGCACGATTTCCAGCAGTGAAATCCTTTTAAACAGTATGACAGAGCTTTATACCTTGGAGCAGTATGTTACAGTTTAGGATTATTTTATCGAATCTGAATAAGACAGCAAAATACAAACATGCTATTCGATTGTTTTCCTGATATATTTTCTTGTAAATGTCCTTGCTGAGAATATGGATGCTTATACCTTGCTTAAATTCAGCCTCTGTACCGAATATTATCAACTACACCCCCAACACAATGCTTGAGGGGTCACACACAGTTATGCTGTATAGTATATACACATAACTATCTGTCTGTCATCTACTGCAATGTATGACAAAGGGGGGGGGGGGGGGGGTCTTGAGCCTGAGGAATTAAGGCCGCCTGGCTAGTGCAGTCGCTGGGAACTGATTTTCTTTTTGCCCCTAACAGAAACAAATCCACACCTTACCGAGGATTCAAATCCGGGTCTCCCGAAGGCTAATCCGGCGTTCTTAGCCACTCGGCCAGCCGCTCCCCATACAAATAACACTGTATATTAAATATTAGGTGAATTTGCCTAGCAGACAGACAAATGATAATTAAAATTGTGCTAGGCTATTTGAAAACGTCTAAAACACACTTAAAAGACAAAGTAGATACAGTTGTGAGACACATGAATTGATGTAGCAATAGTTGTAAACGATATCAACGCCTGTTTGTTTCTTACCACCAAACATCTCCACCTCACATAATGACAAGTAAGTACCACCGGGTTCTGTATAAGTGGCAGTAATGCTGACGCTAGACACTGGTATCAGTGGCGTATTAGATGGGATTCTGTAAATGTCGTGGTTGGTGTTTGTGTGATCAGTGTAAGTAAATGCCACACTTCTGTTCTCCTGGACAGCTTCCAAAATAAATCCCCAAAGTCTTTCTTGTAGGTCTGAAACAACACAATAAATGTATTGATACATATGTTCATGTGTAAGTGTGTGCGTGCGCCTGCATATGTGTATCGGTGTACGTATGTGTGTCTGTACCTGTGTGAGTGTGCGCAGTATGTTTTTTTTTTTTTTTTTGGAACTAGATCAACATCAAATATGACCGTTAAAATATTAGGGCGTCGGGGTAGCGCACTTGCTAGTTTCCTTGTATGCCTGACCCGAACTGCATGTGTTCGATTCCACTTCAAGACATTGATTTCTGCTCCTGGGTTTATACTTTTATTTCTACATCCACGGGAACCGTGATCTAGGTTGATATTTGCAGGAGGGCTTGTCTTGACATTCGTGGTGTTGTTTTTAAATATATTTACATTCATAATATTTTTTTTTTTCGTTTTTCTTTCTACCTCCAGGTCTTTTCTGCATATATATTGTTCACGATTAATGCTGAAAATTGTTTTTAACAAATATAGAAGACATAGAAATGATGGGAATAAAATTGAGAAAAATGATATTAAAACATACTAAGACACAATCACATAGTTTGACCACACTAAGAGAATGCTACTCTTATTAAAGCCAGCTTCTTCTTTTGCCCTTTATAACCCATTGCGACATAGCCTCAGTCAACACACTCCAAGTCATCTTATCATTAGCTATCCAAAGCGTTCCCACCACGTCTTCCCTATATTATTCATGTATATTTCTGCTTCTTTCCTCCTGTGTTTTTAAGTCTTCCTCTATTGCTGTTGTCATGTGAATTTCAGACAAAGGCATTCCTACTTATACTATTCACAGGATTTCTTAATGCATGTCTTATCCAGCACCAGGACATTCTGTTTATCTCTTGGTTCACAGGTATTTGTCTAATTATCCCCATGAGCTTTACATTGGTAATTATGTCATACATTTTAGTCTAGTCCTAATGTTCTGCGCAGTTACCAGTTAGTGAATGTTTGTAGTTTATTTGTAATCGTCTTCGCTGTTCTATCTGTTTATGATACATACAGAAGTACTCTCTCTCTCTCTCTCTCTCTCTCTCTCTCTCTCTCGCTCTCTCTCTCTCTCTCTCTCTCTCTCTCTCTCTCTCTCTCTCTCTCTCTCTCTCTCTCTCTCTCATCATGTTCCTCTTGTACCTTGCGGTGTCGAGGTGAAGTATAAATATCGTGAGAGTGCCCGATTATAGGCTCCATATATCGATATTCCCATGGACTAAGCTATTCCCTCCGTCCAACGTTTACGTGGTCGGCCTCTTCCTCTATTTCCTTCTGGTCTGTACATCATTGATTGTTTTGGTATGCTGTTGACTGGTAACCTACTTTTATGGCCAAACCATTTGACTAGCTGCTTTCTAATAAAATATAATGCTGCTAACCCCCACTTTAGTCCTGATTTCTTCATTTCTAATCTGATCTCTTCTAGTTACGATGAGTATTCGTCTCAGGAATCTAATTTCTGTTGTTGTGATTTTTCGTTTCTCTTTTTCTGTCATTGTCCAGGTTTGGCATTGGTAGCATAACGTTGGTAGGAAGATTGTGTTGTAAAGTGCTTTCTTAGTAGCTATTGATAAATGTTTGTATTGGTGCCATTTGTCCAATGAGTTGGTTTGCCTTATTGCACCTATTTTCACTCTCGTCTTCTGATCTGCCATTTGATGATATTATACTCCTTAAGTACTTGAAACTCTTTACTTGTTTCAAGGGATGTTCGTTTATTTGAATTGTTGTTGTTTGTTCTTCTTTAGCTATAGTCATTACCTCTGTTTTGCTTGTGCTAATTTTCATGTTATGTTCCCTACACATTTCTTTTAGACTATTCATGTGGTCTTATAATTCAACTTCTGATTTTTCAATTAGTGCTTGGTCGTCCGCAAACAGGAGTTCTCTAATGGTTAGATATGCAGATGGTTCTTCTGTGTTCTCGTCATGTGGTATTCTTGTGGTCTCTGTTTGGCTGGTTTCTTTACATATGTTGTCTTTATATGTTATGAACAAGAGAGGGGCAGGACACAACCTTGTCGTACTCAAGATCTCATGGTGAAGGGTTCTGGGTGTCCTCCAGTTGCTCTAACTATGCATTCACTGTTGTTGTATAAACTTCTACATAGGTTTGTTAAATGTGTACTCACTCCATATTGTTTAAGAATTTCCCACAGCTTGTTTCTATCCACTCTATCGAATGCCTTTTCTTGGTCGACAAAGGCTAAGTAGAGTGTTTCATTGAATTCGATTGATTAAGTTCTATAAGTTCTATATAATCTATAAGTTTTCTAAGAGCAAAAATGGCATATGTGCATCCTTTGCTTTTCCTAAATCCAAGTTTTGTTTCACTTAGCTGGGATTCTAAAGTAGTTCGTAATCTTTTTTCAAGAATTTTGCAAAATATTTTCCCAGTATGACTCAACAGTGAAATGCATCTGTATTGTGTACAGTCTCTTTTGCTGCCTTTGTGTTTTCCAAATTAAGATAATTATGGCGTTTTCCCAGTCTCCTAGTGTCTGTTTTTCTAGCCAAACATGGTTGAATAGTCTTTGTAGCCAAGCCGCTCCTACTTCTCTTGCCTTTTAATTAGTTCATTTGGTATTTCATCCTGTCCCGGTGATTTGTTCAATGGGGCTAATCTGATGGCTTCTATAATTTCTTCTTTTAGTATGTCTGGTTCTAGTTCTTCGGTGACATCTGTGTAGGTCTCTTGAATTCCTGTGACAACTGATGGGATGGTGAGAAGTTGTTCGAAAAACGTTATCCGTGTTTTGTGTTTTTTCGTGGTTCCACATGTTATTTTTGCAGTATTTAAAATGCTTGATTTGAACATCTCCACTTCTTCTTCCACTGTTTTTCTTTCTATAGGCAATTTTACAAAGAGTTCAGAGGGTTCGTTCTCATAATTTTCCCTTACTGCCTCGTCTTTAAGGTTTTTTAAGTTTACTGATTCGCATAGCATGGTTTTCTTGCTCTTTGTTTTCTTCTTCCGATGGTTCTTATTGTGGCAACGACTGCTTTATGGTCTGTGTTTATACTGAAATTGGGCACTGCCCTTGCACCTAATATATTTCTCTTTCTGTTATTTCTAGTTAATATAAAATCAATTTGCTTTTAGTATCTAGATCGTTCCATTTATGTCAGGTGTATACTTGTGAATCTTTATGTTTATAGAATGTGTTTGTTATATAGAGGTCGTGTTGGCTGCAAAGCTCTTTCAGTCTACTTCCGTTATCATTCCTTTCATTATGCTGATCTCCAAATGCTCCCAGATGTTTTTCTATGCCCACTCTGTTATGTCCTAGTCTTGCCTTGAAGTCTCCCATAACTATGATGTTGTACTGCTTATCTATTTTATTTAACACGTCATGTTTGTCTTCGTAGAATTCCTCGCATTCCTGCTCATTATTGTTTGCATTACATGGTGCGTATATGTGTACATATGTTGTAATTGTTTGTTCTTTAATTCTCACTGTTATGATTCTTTCTTATATATATATTTCATTTCTAGTATTCCTCTTGCTAGCCGGGGTTCGATTACTATTCCCACACCGTGTCTTGCCTTTTCTTGCTGTTCTACTCCAGAGTAAACAAACGTGTTTAATGCGGTGGAGTTCCTTGCATCCTTTCCCCTTTGTTCTGGTGTCCGCTATTCCCATCAGTCCAATTTTCCTCTCTTCCATTGTTTCTATAAGCTCTTCTTCTTTACTATTGAAACTGCAGACGTTCATTGTGCCTATTTTTTGAGTCGCTGATCTGTCTCGTAGTCCATTAACATTGCCGGGTCGATATCCGTTTGGGTCAGTCCGTTTATACTTCTTATTTTTTCTACGTACAGTATGCAGATCCCCTGCTGGCTTGCTAGGCCAGTCGCAGGTTTAGGACACTAATCTGACCACAGGGAATCCATCCCCTGTAGCGAGCCATGGCCCCGTTAGCCCATGACCTCGCGGTCATGATTTCCCGGTCTGCATCACGTGGAGGTGGGGGTTGACTTGTGTAGTCTGCGTGTCATCGGCAGGCTACTAATTTTCGCTCTTCACCCCTCCTGGGAGAGGCTAGCCGATCCTAACCCTGCTGGCTGCAGGGCCAGGCGCATTCCACACCTTGCAGACAGAAGTACTCATGTGCGTTATAATTGATTTAATATTCTAAGTTCGGTGCTCAGATTTGTTTCTTTTGACTTCTTGGCTTAGAGTTATAGGAGCTTCTCTTTCATTCTGTTTTTTTTTTTATTATTCGGATCACTTTATTTGTTCAGCATTTCTTATTGCTACCTAAGTGTATGGTTCCGTCACATGAAGTGAGGTTTCACCAAGGGAGATCATGGTCTCATTTACTTGATTTATTCTATTATCTTTGTCTTTCCCGTATGCAGCTTGAAACCTAATTGTTGTGACATCCCATCCAAAGTTGTCAGTTTATATTGCATCTGATTTCGTCGTCTGTGAGGTGGGGGGGGGGGGGGGGGGAGAGGGGTTGAGAGGGGTGGGTGGGGGGGGGGTTGAGAGGGGTGGGTGTGTTAGAGGGTGGAGCGGGGGGCGGTGAGCAATGACGTCAGTGAAGCTCAGTTCATTGGACTGCTTTATTAGAGAAGTTCATCAAATTCATTTTTGGCAGTATATGTTGTTGAATTCATAGTCCAGTCTATAGTTAGTAAGAGTAGCAGGGGTGACAACTACTGCTTTTATGTCAAATGTACATGGTTAATGTTCACAAAACATGGTTAATGTTCACAAAACATGGTTAATGTTCTGCACCTTATGTCTATATATTGCCTTATTAAGATAATGATTTTCTGTATAGCTTCAAAATGTCTCATCAATGTTCACAGAGTGTCCATATCAATGTTGTCAAATAGCATTTCATTGTTCACAAACGAATTATAGAAGTGATGAGTTCAGTTGCTTTTCATTGCATCGCTTAGTCTCTCCAGAATGTTCCTGCTTAATGTTTTTCCATGAATTGACAGTAACATAGTTCCTCTATGAGTTTCTTACTCATGTAAGTCACCTTTATTTGGCAGTTTTCCAAAGATATCCTTCTGCTTTTATTTTTGCAGTTTGCAAGATTATGCCGAATATTATGTTAGTTAGTTAGTTAGTTAGTCGACAGATCATCCTCATTGCACATCGAACCATTCAATCCATATATAAAAGTACTCGGATTCCCACCTCAGCAAATCTCGCAGCGTGTAGCGGCTAACGAAGCCAGTTCTGTGTTGGTTTACCAATCTTCTTTGGCTTCCTGCGTAGTGTTCTTGTTTGGCCACCCCTCTTTTTAATTTGCTGTTCTCGCAGTCTGGACATGGTTGTAGATTCACAGTCATCACTTGGTTCACGCAAGAGTCTTACTTCTCGTAGAGCATTCAGAATGTCAGCCTGGTCCATGGCGCGTCCGCCCTCCACAGTAGCCTCACCTGCGAGCTTGTCAGCCCGCTCATTTCCTTGTACTACCGCATGCCCTGGCACGAAGATGAAACTAATCTTTGTCAGATGAGACCGCTCCAGAGGCAACAACCATTCTCTTCGGATCGACCCTCCTTTATCCTCGTGATCATGTTCATTGAGTCGCTAAGGAAACAAGCCCTAGTGAATGTCTGTGTCTCGAGCCATGTTATTGCTTTACTTACTGCCATGACTTCCATAGTCAGGCTACTTGTGATTTCAGTGAAAGCACCAGAGTCCTCCTTCACAATTCTCCCTCCGGTCAGAGCTGTAAAGGCCCATGAGCTTCTCACATGTCGGACGACCGACCCATCTGTGTACATGACCGCATCACCGTCTAGCGAATTCTCGAAAATCAACGCTTGTACTTCAGCCTCCACAGCAGCCGGATTTTCTTGTCTGCATTTTCTATCTAGTTGGATGCAAACTGAAAATGATGTGCAGAAATTTGTTGGCACTTGCACCCACTCCTCGCCAGGTTCTAAGTTCTCAAGTGAACACACCTGTTGAAGAATGTCTTCGGCTTGACCCATCCACGACCGTCCTCTTTTAAACCTGCTGCCCTTCACCTTCATAATTTCACTATGCAGTGGATGTTGTGTGTTTGCATTAACTCTGAGGTAGGCACCATTAACTCTGAGGTAGGCGCGTGCACTGCAAACTTGTATTCTCTCTTCTATGGTTGGAAAATCAAGAAGGTAGTGCATCGCCCTGCATGCTGTATCTCTTGTACATCCAAGAATAATGCGCATAGCTTCATTCTGTATCCTTTCCATCCTTTCTATCTGCTTACGGCTGAGAGTCAGGATTGCCATTGCATACTCCAAAACAGACATGACCAGCCCCTCGTACAGAAGACATAGAGGGCGCTGCTCAAACTCTGCTGCCGCCATCACCCGCATTGCAGCCAAACCCCTCTTGGCCTTTGTTATCACATGGTCTATGTGCTCATTATAAGCAAGGCTTCGATCAAACCGTATCCCCAGGTAATTCATTGCCTGCGTTCTTTCCACCGTCTCTGAACACAGCATTACAGTTGGTGTTGGAGTGTTGACAATATGATTATTCAACGAGAACCAAGTCTCTGTTGCCTTTCTTTGGTTGACCATTGCCCCAGCTTCATCACACCAAGAACTTATGCGATTGAGTTCGGTTTGTAGTTCCACAGCAACCTGCTCTCTAAACTTACCCTGACGATACACTAAAACATCTTCGACATATGACAATGTCCTGCCAGGTCCAGTGATCTGCTCACTGGTGATTCTCACTGTGTAGGCGTTCAACAGTACCGGAGATAATGGTGATCCCTGTGGTAGGCCAGGATATATTGTTGTTGGTTCCGAAGTCCAACTGCCACATCTAAAAACTACTTTCCGTTGGAAGAGGGCTGCAGCGATCCAACTAAGGAGGAATGGACTTACTTTTAGTTCAAGAAGCTGAAGCATTAAAAAATCCAATTGTACTCTGTTGTATGCGTCCTCAAGATCAATCGCTGCAGCAAAGGTTTCAATGCCTGAGTGGAAACCTTCATAGACATCATGGACAAAGACTGCTGCATTGGTCCAGGTTTCTCTTTTATGACGGTACCCATCCAGGGTAGGTGGGAAAACACCTTGCCTCTCTAGCTGGCTTGATATTTTCCTGGCAATTACCTTCTCCAGCAGCTTGCCTATTGAATTCTGCATTGTTATAATTCGATATCCCTGAATTTGTATGTGGTCTTTGTCAGGCTTCGGCAAGGGAATCAGATAGCTGTGTAACCACTCCTCCTTGATGCTAGCACTCTCTATACTGTTTTTGTACATGTCTGCTAGTTTCTCTAGCTCATTGTCGGTACACCTATTGATGTCGTCGTATCTTATGCCATCAGGCCCTGGGGCGCTGTTTTTTGATCGTCGAAGTACAGCCTTGATTTCTTTCACTGTCACTGTGTCTTCATCCGAAGTGTTGTGGCCCTTGCACCTGTCTGATGTGACCTCCTTGGCCAGATTTCGGCCTCCCATGTCTGTCTGGGAGCTCTGGTCTAGATTGCGTTCAAAGAGGGCTTTGCCCTTGTCCTCGTCAGTCCTCTGCCAGATGAGGTCAGCACCTTGGAAGTCAGAAATTCTCTTATTCTTGACTACACCACTCATGCTTTTATGTAGTCGCCAGAACAATTTCAGTGCTTACTCTTTGACACACCTCTGCCCATTTTTCGCTTTTAACCACCTTGACCAGTTTTTTTAAATGGCTTACTTTTGTGTGCATCTCTCTTTCTAAGTGCATGCAGGGACTAGGATGACCAGCTCTGTTCTTCTTAACATTTTGCCATCTCCTTACAGCACTACGCTTATCCACCCAAGCCTTCTCCACCTCGAAATTCCACCAAGGTGGCTGCTCCCAGCTTTATTTCCTGCCCTGAAGCTTTCTGCGCTTGTCACGTCTTATTTTACTCACCACATCTTGCCCTTTACTGTCATACTGGAAAGTCTTTACCTTTAGCTTGTGCTGCCTGGTTCTGCCTTTCTCCGCCAATATGCTGCAAGGGTGGTGGTCGCTGCCGTGGTGTCCTAGGATACCCCATCTACACACTGTAATGAGAGAAAATGAAACCAGTGCCAGATCAATAGCACTGTCCTCATCGCCTGGACGGCTTGCTGTCCTGGTGACACAGCCACTGTTGATACAAACCAGGTCAATGGTTTCAAGTGCAGTCTCGAGCTCCTCCCCCTGTGTATTGGAGGAAATGTTTCCCCATGATCTGTCTTTAGCGTTGAAGTCGCCAAAGAAAATAACATTTCTCTCGTGACCTAATATGCCACTTAAGCACTGCCACTTCTGGACGTCCATACTCGCATTGCGGGCATAAACATAAACCAACACGAATGGTATAGTGGAATGAACTCTCAACGCCTGTATTTGTATATCGTCACTGTCCCAACTGGACATGTCTAGCTCTGACGCCACCATGCTGTCGCCATTCCCAGACGTCGTCTGTTGTAGAAACATTTGAAGCCGGCAATTCGGAGTAGCTGATCGCCCAGTCTCGTCTCCTGGAGTGCTACAATATCGTTCCTGTAAACCAGGGTGTCTAAAATAGAGCCCCGTTGTTTTACGCTGGCCAGTTCCAATACAGAATACGGATATTCCTGAGTCCTAGACGGTGACACTTGAGTCAAAAACGTCTTAAACCACCACGCTTACCTTGCTTCTTTATGCCTGCGCTGCACCCACGCCGCCTCGTTAGGTTGACTGCTGACCGCTCGGAGAACACACGTTGTTCCGCCATGTTGAAAAACCGAATACACAGAAACCACACACGCTGCCAAACATTCACTCAAGGATTGCTTCGCTCGATGCACGAACTCCGTAGCATCCGCGCAGATCTTGAGTAGAAACTCCTGGTTTTACATCCTGGCACACGCAAGAGATGAATAAATCCATCTCCTACGCGAAAAAGTTAACGATCACAAAAACAAAAAAACCGACCATCCGTCGCCATCTTGAAACCGGAAGTCTGGAAAAGAATATTATGTACAGAAGCTCAATGGGGATGTTTGCGATAGTTCAATCTTGTCAGCTGAAATGCCATTTGGACAAGCCGATTACCTATCCTTCATAAGCGGGATAGCTTTAGTTATCTCTTATTTAGATGGCTTCTCACAGTTGACATCCGTGTCCACTTCTGCAGACTAGATATCTGGACGTGTTTCAGGGCTGGACTCTTCGCGATATCCTTAAAGTATTCAGCCCAACTGTTTAGGTCATTGGTTCTCAACCGGTGGGGAAGTCTCCCCTAGGGGGAAATTTTAGCGTTTCCAGGAGGAGGGGGGGATTAAGATTATTTCAAGATCGTGTTAATACAAGAACCGATTACTTGATATTGTTTTTCCCGTCATACTGTACGTCTCACCCTTCTAAAATTCACTTAATAAAGTAAGTATTCCTTAGCTAAGTTTTCAAATTGGTTCTTCATAGGGCGGCCTGGCACGCTGAGGAACTTTTTTGCTTGTATTAGTGTTTTTTTTTTTATCTCTGCGTTCTCTTAGAGCTTGTGTCCTCCCCATTTTCTCAATTTCTACTATAGGGGTGAATCTCATCCCTCCTGTGATGACTCTAACAGCTTGATTTTGCGCCTGTAAATGTGGTTTTTGATGCTGAACACCACGCAGTTGACCCGTATTTCAAGTGTGGTCGTGTGCTCTGTTGATAAACTTTGCTAAGTATTTTCCCACTGGCTTCCCAAGTGGTTCCACTTAGCTTTCTCAGGATGGCTATTTTCCTTCTGGCTTTTGCTACTGACAATGATAATAATGACACTGATAATAATGACAATGATAATGATAATAATGACACTTAAAATAGTGACCATGAACATTTTGGTTATGATAAAAATTACAGTGATGATGTTGTCAGTGATAATAATGACTCTGATATTAAAGACGAATGATACATGAATGATACTAATAATGATGACAATGCTATTAATGACACTCATAATGGTGACAATATTCACGGAGACCGTGATAATAATGACACTTATATTGATGACATCGATAATGATGACAATGATAATTATGACATCGATAATAGTGACAACGATAATAATGGCATCGATAATGATGACACTGATAATGATAATAATATCACTGATAATTGTGACAGTACTCATCGCGGTCATGACAATAATGACAGAGATGATGTTGACACTGATAATGATGACAATGATATTAATGCAACTGATAATAATGATTCTGATAGTGGTGACAATGTTAATGATGACACTGATAAAAATGACACTGATAATGGTGATAATGATCAATGCCGCCATGATAATAATGACACTGACACTGATGACAATGATAATCATGACACTGATAACGACGACACTGATAATTATTTCACTGATAATAATGATACTGATAATGGTGACACTGATCATGGCGACCCATGATAATGATGACATCGATAATGGTGACAATGATAATTATGACATCGATAACGGTGACAATGAAAACGGCGACATAAATAATGATGATAATGACAATTATTTCATACATATAGCTGACAATAATAATGGTGACATCGATAATTATATCGTAGATAATGGTTTCTATCATAATGATATCATATATAATGGTTTCTATCATAATGATATCATAGATAATGGTGACAATGATAATGATGATATAGATAATTTTGATATAGATAATGATTATATAGGTAATGGTGACAATGATAATGATGAATCAAATAATGGTGACAATGATAATGGTGAATCAGATAATGGTGCCAATAAACGGCATCAGTGATATTTCTGCTCTCTATATAAAAATCAAACAATAAATCTTCCATGTAATAACTATTTTTAAAGCGTAACCAAAAGATTGATCTGGATTTGGACGGCAATCTTCAGTTTAAATGTCTAAATGGCGGTGCATTTCGTGCATCATCATCATCATCATCATCATCATCATCATCATCATCATCATCATCATCATCATCATCATCATCATCATCATCATCATCATATCATCATCATCCTCATCATCATGTGCTATACCGATAAGCATGGGCGGTCGTGTTTAGCAATCTCACATCAATACCAGAGTGGTGTATCAGCTCCGTGTTCTTGTCTCGACCATACCACATGGCCAAGCTATCCATGTATTTACTTCTATGCCATCCCCTTCTTCTTGCCTCCTCAATCTTGCCAGTTGTCACCAAGTTCGCGAATTTATTTCTTGTGTTTTTCTTTCTGTCCTTGGTATTCTTGCATTTTCCTCAGAAACCGCATTTACGCAACAACAATAAATTGTTTTTCAGCTGTTCTAATTATTACCCACGCTTCACAATCATACAACAGTTCATGTTCTATGTTCACTAACACTCTTATTTACTTTGAAAATAACTCTTTTTTATTGGTCAGTATGTTTTCCATCTTGCAAAAGGCTACCTTCGCCATGGTGATTCTTGTTCTAATCTATTCAAGGCATCTCCCATGAGATATTACGACTGTTCTGAGATAATTGTAACGATTCGCTTGCTTGTTTAGGAATTTGCCAATTTACTTGCATATTATATTTCTTTCTTCTTAGTGACGACCATAATCCGTGTTTTCTTACAATTTAATTATAACCCTAGTTGTTAACTGTGTATATCGTCCACATATCTAACTATTACAAATCTTCCATGCAAATTACACGAAACAAAGCCTTTTAGGACGAAGACATAACAGTTGCCACTCATTCATCATCTGCCATGCTGATAAGCGTAGGTGGTCATGTTTCGCCATACTACACTATTACTATAGTCTTGGATCAGCTCTGTGTTCTTTTTTCAACCATGTCATATTGTCAATCTATCTAGATATGGCTTCTCTGCCTTCCCCTTGTTCCTTTCCACTCCATCATTCAAGTTGTCGCTAAGAATTGTGCTCAAAGAATTGTGACTGTGTGCATACAACAAGTTAGAAGCTAAAGAGGAGCTGAGTGCCACAGCGACCACTTCCTTGTTTGGGCAAAATTTAAAATAAAACGTAAGAGAGCTTTCTATGCTAAACTACAAAGGTTACACCCAACATATAAGAGAGAAAAACTACAAGAAATTACAGTGAAAGAGAAATTTGCAGATGAAATAAAATGTAAACTTGAAAGTCTACAAAACCCGTTGACCAAACTTGGCTGAACATCAAGAATACAATTCAAACTACCGCAGAAGAATGTCTCGGTGTGTTAACCACGCATAGAAAGAACAGATGGTACAATCAAAAATGTGAAGAAGAAGTCATTAGGAAAAATAATGCATCAGCAACATCCAAAATGAAGAGCAATATAGAACTGAATGTAAAGAGGCTACAAAAATAGTTCAGCAGCAGAAGCGAGAATATATGAGCAATATAATCAAAGATATGGAAACCAATCACCAGAAAAACGAATCCAGAAAGTTTTTTAAAGCACTGAAGTCAATGAAACGAGGGCACCAACACAACACATATGGTTTAAAAGACACAAATGGGAATATGATAAATACCAATGAGGAAATGTGTAACACATGGAAATAATACTTTGTTGAAGTACTAAATTGTAAAGCTCCAAGTAACACTTTCCCACAGGAAGAGGTTCTAACGTGTGAAATCCTATATGTAATAACACGACTTAAAAACAATAAGGCAACTAGGGCTGATGGAATTGCTGCTGAATTTATAAAGGCAGGTGGCCATGCATTACATCTAAAGCTATACGAACTAATAATAAAAATCTGGAGGACAGAAGAACTACCCCATGACTGGAAAGAGTCATTATTGATACCGATCTTTAAGAAAGGAGACAAGTTCCAATGTGAAAATTATAGAGGGATATCACTACTGTCCACAAGCTATAAGATACTATCCGCGGTATTACTAAATAGACTAACACCATATTCAGATGACATATTAGGTGACTACCAGGCTGGTTTTAGACAAAACAGATCAACAATAGATCAGATATTTATCTTACGACAAATAGCCGAGAAAAATTGGGAATATAAAAGAGATCTCTTTTTGTGGATTTTAAAAAGGCTTATGATAGTGTCCATAGGAATAGTCTATGGAATGATATGCAAGAATTTGGAATACCAAGGAAGTTAATCAACATGACCATACTATGCATGGAAGATACTTATAATATAGTAACATATAAAGGCAGTAAATCAGACCATTTCCAAATAACATCTGGCTTGAAACAGGGTGATGCACTATCGCCACCCCTTTTCAATCTGGTTCTAGAGAAAGTTGTAAGGAAGGTAAAGTAGGAATGTGCTATTAGAGGAACATCCAGACACCTTGGTTATGCAGATGATATAGATATTATAGGGGAAAATGAACAAAACACATAAGAAATATTGACTCACTTAAAGGAAAAAGCTCAACAAATGGGGCTGGTTATCAACCACGATAAGACAGAATATATGGTAATTTCAAGAGAAGGAACAGCTAAAAACGCTGGTCACATACAAATATATAATATTACCATTTAAAGAACGGAAACATACAAATACCTGGGTACAATCTTCAACTGCTCCAACATAATAAGGGAAGAAATACAAGATAGAATCAACTCTGGAAATAAGATATACTATGCACCACAACATCTGCTAAATCAAATGCGCTATCTCATAACACCAAGATGACAATATACAAAACACTGATCAGACCAGTTGTGCTGTATAGCTCTGAAACCTGGAGTACAACTAAAGGAGACGAAGCCTTGTTACAAACATTTGAGAACAAAGTCTTAAGACGCATTTTTGGGCCCATTAGGGGATACAGAAAGTGGAGAGTGGAAAAGAAGAAGCAACAAAGACATTTATAATAATTTAGGCTGAATAGACTGCAATGGCTAGGGCATATAGAAAGAATGGAAGATAATAGGGAAACAAAACTCGCTTACACTCAGAACACAAATGACCGTAGACCCCGAGGTAGACCAAGACGGTAGAGAGATAATATACATACAGACCTACAAGCACTTGGAATCAGCGACTGGCAAGAGAAGGTCAACCAGAGAGACGAATGGGGACTGCTTGTATCTGCAGCAAAGAACCTCAATGGCTCGGAATACTGAAGAAGAAGAAGAAGAAGAAGAAGAAGAAGAAGAAGAAGAAGAAGAAGAAGGAGAAGAAGAAGAAGAAGAAGAAGAAGAAGAAGAAGAGAAGAAGAGAAGAAGAAGAAGAAGAAGAAGAAGAAGAAGAAGAAGAAGAAGAAGAAGAAGAAGAAGAAGAAGAAGAAGAAGAAGAAGAAGAAGAAGAAGAAGAAGAAGAAGAAGAAGAAGAAGAAGAAGAAGAAGAGAAGAAGAAGAAGAAGAAGAAGAAGAAGAAGAAGAAGAAGAGGAAGAGAGAAGAGGAAGAGAAGAAGAAGAAGAAGAAGAAGAAGAAGAGGAAGAAGGAAGAAAAGAAGAGAGAAGAGGAAGAAGAAGAAGAAGAAGAAGAAGAAGAAGAAGAAGAAGAATGAAGAAGAAGAAGAAGAAGAAGAAGAAGAAGAAGAAGAAGAAGAAGAAGAAGAAGAAGAAGAAGAAGAAGAAGAAGAAGAAGAAGAAGAAGAAGAAGAAGAAGAAGAAGAAGAAGAAGAAGAAGAAGAAGAAGAAGAAGAAGAAGAAGAAGAAGAAGAAGAAGAAGAAGAAGAAGAAGAAGAAGAAGAAGAAGAAGAAGAAGAAGAAGAAGAAGAAGAAGAAGAAGAAGAAGAAGAAGAAGAAGAAGAAGAAGAAGAAGAAGAAGAAGAAGAAGAAGAAGAAGAAGAAGAAGAAGAAGAAGAAGAAGAAGAAGAAGAAGAAGAAGAAGAAGAAGAAGAAGAAGAAGAAGAAGAAGAAGAAGAAGAAGAAGAAGAAGAAGAAGAAGAAGAAGAAAGAAGAAGAAGAAGAAGAAGAAGAAGAAGAAGAAGAAGAAGAAGAAGAAGAAGAAGAAGAAGAAGAAGAAGAAGAAGAAGAAGAAGAAGAAGAAGAAGAAGAAGAAGAAGAAGAAGAAGAAACAGGAATTTTACGAACACTTGTTCTTACTTATTGTCAACCAGAAATTGAATGTTTGTTATTCTTCAACATAATCTCCCTGACTGGCAACACACTTGGTCCATCTGTCCACTTTCGTGTTGATGCCTTCTAGGAGAAGTTTTTGGATATGACCTTAAACAATGTTTGCATATTGTCGTTGTTATCAGCAAACGTCTGACCCTTCAAATACTCTTTTATGGATTCAAACAAGTGAAAGTCCGACCACGCCAAGTCTGCACTGTATTCTGGATGTTTCAAGACCTCACATTTCAGAGCACGTAGTGTATCCACTGTATGTGCAGTCGTATGAAGGCGGACGTTGTCATGCAGCAACAATACTAATTTTGAGCAACGTCTCCGGCTTGTAGATTGTATCGCTGGCTTCAGTTTGTTCACTAGCGTACCGTGCATTGAAAACTAATCACAGTTTCACACCTTTTCTGGAATTGTACCAATATAAGCACTTTTTATATCCCCAAAAAAGATGATGGCAATGATGACCTCTCCATCTGATTTATGCGTCCTGTCTTAACTGATTGAAATATTTTGGTCACTTGAAACGTCATGACAGTTTGGAGAGAACAAAAATGGAAGGATATATGCCTGGGAAGAGAGGAAGAGGAAGGCCAAAGAGAAGATGGGTGCAGGATGTGGCGGATGATCTCCAGATGGGTGTATCAGACGCGGGACATCTTGCTTATGATCGAGAGGTTTTCCGGAAGGTTGTTATGGGAGCGAGGTTCTGCAAAGGACATGCTACTACTGAATGAATGAATGTCTTAACTGGAGACCAATAGTGTTTCTTTTAAAACGTGTCTACTCCTTTAACACTATCCCCTGACTCAAGCAACTGGCTCCAAAATGAATCATCATTGTCCTGTTGATTTCAGATGTTTTCGCGCCATCTGGCACACGCACACGCACAAGCACACACACACACACACACACACACACAGGTAAGATAGGGAAACACGAATAATGACTCATTGTTCTTCCATTGTGCAAGAGTATATTTCGGCAGCTATTTTGTAATAACTATACGCATGCGCAAGCTGCTCGATCTTCACGACATCTACTTAAGAGACCGTTAGTGTTCTGAAATGAGATTTTCGTTGTCTCTACTCTTGGATGCCTTGTATAATAGCATTCCTGTTACTGTATTTACTGCCCCTCGTACATTGGTCATGTATGGTAATAAATTTGTTTTTATAGATTTATTCACTGCAGAAAATTATTAACGTATTGGCACAAGCAATTTGAAAAAGTGTACTAACCGTTTCTATTGTATATGGTGTATCTGTACACGTAACTTGACCTTTCAAATGTCAGTGTCCAGGTAGGTCTTGGGTCATTAATATCAGTGTGGGTACAACTGGCATGGTAAAAATCAGAATTGCTATCACCATCTACAGCAAGGGAGGCAACTAGACGGTTTTCGAGCGTAGAAGTCTGAGTGACATTCTGTCCCAGTGCAACATTGCGTCCTGAAAAACAATTTATTCATATTGTGCAAAAGAAATCACATTGTGGGATAATTATCGCAAGGAAAAAAAAAATAAGAGCGAAATACACCTCTGTTAAAACTGTGCATTCCCCAAACCTTGTAATTTTCTCAGTAACAAGTTACTTGTCATTGCAATTTTGTTGTTAGATGACTATATACACATACAAGAATTGAATTTTGGTCTCTTTCAGATATATCACTTATTCACATGTGTGGTTTCTAACACATGATATTGCACCTCTGAATTTATGTAAGTAAAAGATTTGTTCCCCACGCGTTGATGTGTATTGGGTATACGGTGTTAGCCCTATATCTGTAAACTAATCCAATCTCGATGAAGTCAGAATCATGCCCGCCACCTTTACTTACCAGAACATTTCCTGGCATCCATGTCAAGTTGGATCTGACTTGTAGCCAAGGTCAATTTAATGGGGGAAAAAATCCCGTCTCAATGGGAATTCAAGCATATGTTTACTGGACTTGTTACTGACGTCAAGCATGCTAGCCACATTGCTAGGGCGGTTTCCTCTCAATATGTGTAGTCATCTGTAACTCGCCTATACTGTTTGCGTATTTGTAATTATTTTTTTATATTTCAATCTTTTCCCTGTCTGGATAAAAGGAAATTGCTAAATTGGTCGAGACGTAATGTAAATGTTTTAAAATTTATATTGATATCTTGCAACTGTTGATAATGTAGAATTAGTTCGATGTATATAATCGTTTATTTCTCTGAGAAAACAGTAAATGCGACGTGTGTCGTTTTAATAGATGTTTTTGTTTTTCGTCGTGGTTAACATGATGTATGATATATTCAACACAAATCGAGCATGAACATTTTGAAAATACAATTTTTATTTAAAGCTTATATTATATATGGCAAATGTGTTAATAACGAACATAACAATATTCAATGTTGGTGTTTGCCAGGGGTCTATCTTAACCTGTGGTTAGTTTTAATTAGTTGCACATGTACTCGTAAAATGACTGTGTAATAAGTCATTAGGTCAGAAAGTTCTGCACCATAACTATTATCTCGCTAATAGATGTTCATGCACATTTCTACTTCTCAACATAATCCAAATCAACTTTAACGGCTTTACGCCGTCTTAAACAAGAGCATGTATCCCAGATGTGTACTACATTTTGTCCCGTTCTCGTAGAAATTCCTTTACTGAATTAATCGCCACCTCGCTATCCTCAAACTTTGTCCAACGATAGCATTCTAAATCGAACCGTTAAAATGGAAATCAGATGATGCCAGGTTTGGCTGTAAGGTGGATGGGGCAATACATTCCACAACATTTTGTCGATTGCCTTCCTTGTTTGGAAACGTGTATGACGACTTGCGTTGTCGTGAAGGAGAAGCTGTTGATCTCTATTCTTATGTTGTGTAGTCCTCCAGTAACGACGATTGAGTTTTGTGAGTGTTTTCATGTAACTTTCCGAATTGGTGGTTACATCTTTGCTCCAAATCCACGAGAATAACCCCATTAATGTCCCAAAAAACAATGATCATGACTTTCGCGGCTGATGGAGTTGGTTTGATTGTTTTTCTCGCTGATGATTGAAGATGATGCCACTCCATTGACTGTCTTTTTATCTCCAGCTCAAAATGATGAATCTAAGTTTCGCCCTCTTGCACAATATTTGACCCCCCTCCCCCCCCCCTCCCCCCCCCCCCCCCCCCCCCCAAAAAAAAAAAAAAAAAAAAAACAACGCACCGGTCTCGAAGCAGCCGCAACTATTCCGAACAAATTAGTTTCCTTTGGGCCGAATGGTGTTCAGTGCTAGCTCGACGAACCCATCTTCCCGGGTTTTGAAAATTTCAATCGCACTAGATTTGCTTATTGAAAGCTGCATGGACAATTGTTGACATGTGTTTCGCTTATCTCTGCGAATCATAATGTCAGCACGTTCCAACATGATCCGACAGGTGGCTGTGGTAGGACTCCCAGAGAGCGGCTTATCAGCCAGCTCTATATCTCCACTTGCAGAAACCAAAACTCTCTGCGCCCAACGACTAACTGTGCTTCTATTGACTGCAAAAGTGTCATAAACAGCACACAAACGTTTATGAATGTTAACAATAGTTTCTTTCTCTGCGATCAAAACTTCAATAACAATCCTCTGCTTGTAATGTACGTCATTAATATCTGTCATTTCAACGGTCTTGTGTCGTGGTTAGAATTGGTTTACAGAGGTGCGATTTGTTTACACCTTCAAGGGAGTATAAACTTAAATTGGAGCAAATATAATGCCTCTTTCATTATTATTAGCTGAGATAATAATTGTGATACATAACTTTCTGATGTACCCTCATATCTCACATTAAAACATTTTAAAATACGATTATACAATGTTCTGTCACTCAAAATAATCTATCACTCAAAATAATATCTTATATATTGATCAACAATCGCCCTTGCGGCTATCTTCTGCCTTGCCAATTCGGCTTTCCATCCGTTGTGACAGTTTAGGCTGAGTGCGGAGGGATGGCGTACTCAGATCAGCGTATCCCAGCCCAGCGAGTTAGGTTAGGGATAGGATAACGGTGTAGAGGCGCGTTTAGGAGTGCTTAGTGCGTTATTGTCAGCCGGGTTGTAGTATGACTATTTTTTGTTCATATCCTTTTTACAGGACATCACAGTCAACACTAGCATTTCTGCTGCTGTGATTTCTTGGTAAGTTTACGTTCAGTAGTTTGCCATTGCATTCTGAACGACTGGCACCTATACCAACGCAAAACAAACGCAACACGGTCTGCTGCCAAATCGCACGCAACTGTGCTTCAAACGCAGATATACGTGATTGCGACCCGCTCCCGTAAGTCTTCGCCACGGAGACCGGCAGTAAGACTATTAGAGAAACAATAAACACATCGGGTTGTAGCTAGAGAAAGGAGGATTATTTTGAGAGAATGGAATGAAAGTTTTGGAAGCAAGTTAGGTTTTTGAAGAAGGATTATGAGCAAGTTAAGAAGTTAAGTGGAAGCTACAAAAGTTACTTTGGAAGTTTTGAAGAAGTTTCGGGTTTGGAAGTTTGGAAGTTTTAGAGTCCTGTTAAGATTAAGGAAGGTTAGTTTTGAGCTTAGACTTTGAACTAAAGTTAAGTTTTTGAACAAAAATAAGTTTTGGGAAGTTAAGTTCTGGAATAAAATTTTTCAACAGAAGTGAATTAAGAGGAATGAGGATAGAGGAGACTTAAGTGTAGAGATAGCAGCGAGCAAACAGCATACAGCGTATAGCTGTAAGTAAATGCCATATATACATAATGCTCTTAGCTATATCAAAACTGGCAAGATCTCGGTTCAGACCACATCACAACAGAAATGATAATGCATTAGAAGAATATAGAACAGACCAAGTCACCAGACTGCTGATCGCAATATATGATACTGGAAATATAGATCCTGAATAATACACGAGGGTGAGTCAATAAGTAAGTCACACAGTTCTGCGGGATGGCAGGTTGTTGGTGTTTTCTACATGTGTTATTAGGTGACAGCAATATCGAACTTTATATTCCCGTTAGTCAGGTGGCGCTAGGTGTCTCATGCGCATGCGCAGCGCATAAACAAGAGGCGACTGTAATTACGGGTTGAACAACCAAAGAGCAACGTGCTTTTGTGCAACATTTGGGCAAAAGGACTGCCTGCAAAGGATATTCAGAAGGAAATGCTTCCTGATTATGCTGGCAAATATTTGTCCACAAAGTGGTGCATAGCTAGATAGAAGCATTTTCTCAAGGACGCTCAAAATTGTTGATGAAATCCGATCTGGTCGTCCTTTTGAGATTACAACAGAAGCATCCGTGCAGCGGAAGGAGAAGTGCTTTTAACCAATTTCAAGAAGAAAGGTGGCAATGTGAATTATAAATCTTACTGTGATGTTCTATCGATGCTTCATGATGTAATTCGAAGAAAACGTCCAGGACTGCTGACTAGAGCATCGTTGCTTCTTCATGACAATGCAAGACCACATACGGCTCTATTAACACAGGAGAAAATTAACCAACTAAGGTGGGAAGTTCTGGACTTAGCCCCAAGGGATTTCCACCGTTTTGGTCCACTGAAAACCCATCATGGCGGGAGACATTTCGCGAATGACGCAGAAGTTGAATGTGAAGTGAAAACGTGGTTTATAAATCAGAGCTCTCAGTTCTGTGCAGCCGGTATGGGAAGACTGATAAAACGACGGGATAAGGCATTCAATGTTGGTGGAAATTAGTTTGAGAAATAAAGGGACAATGTATGTATTAAAATAAACTGGTTTCAAGTTGTTATCATATTTAGTTATTTTTCTACAGCCATTTGTGACTTACGTATTGACTTTCTCTCGTAATTCTATATGTATTGCAATTTCGAAGATATCAGGAGCCTTGGAATGCGTTCAACATCGAACAATTAGTAAAATGATCCACATCACGAAAATTTTGCTAAGAATTATCAGAGTTAGGAAGAAAATACAACCCGAAATAGGAGAAGAACAATGTGTGTTTGTAGAAGGCAAAGGTCCAATTAATTCTGTGCATATGCTGAGAACATTAATTAAACTTTCTATATAAGTAAACACAGACCTACATCTCTGCTTTATTGACTACACAAAAACTTTCGATAATGTATAACATGTCAACATGATAAAAATGCTCGCAGATATAAAACTTGATGAGAAAGATCTTAGAATTGTAAAAGACATATATTGGAAAAAAAACGAATGGGCTGAAATATAGATTGATAATGAAGTAGGTCACTATCAGCCTATTAAGATAGTTGTGAGACATTGATGTGTAATGTCTCCAGATCTTCTTTTTTTCACTATACAGTGAACATATGTTCAGAAATGTAGAAGATACGAAACGAATCGTCATTGTGGGACGTTAATAAATAACATTAGATATGCGGATGATGCAGTATTTATTGCAGACAATGAGCAGGATCTGCAACACTTAGTAAATGCAGTCGTTGCACACAGTGAACAACTTTGGATAGAATTAATTTGTAAGAAGACACAGATTCTGGTCGTCACTGAGAAGAAGGAAATACTACAATGTTATATACAAGTAGACGGGAATATTCTTAAACAAGTGAATCGGTACAATTATCTCGGAGCAGACATAGCATCTTATGGGAGATTGTCTAAAGATGTTAGAATAAGAATCGCGAAGGCAGCCTTTTTGCAAGATGAAAAATATGCTGACCAATAAATGATGTAAATTGCAATGAGAAAATGACTGTTGAGATGCTACATAGAACATGTGCTTTTGTATAGATGTGAAGCGTGGACAATGAGCAGACAAGCTGATAGCTATGGAAATGTGGTTTCTGAGGAAAATCAAAGAATACCATGGACAGACAGAAAATCCAATGATCAAGTTCTATAAGAAACAAACGGAAATCGTAATGTAGACAGCCACCATTTTTGGTCACGTCATGAGAAGAAACAAATTGGAGATCTTGATGACAAGATCAAGAGGAAGAGAACAAGGGGAAGACAAAGAAGTAGATACCTGAATGGCTTGGTCATATGATATGGGAGAGACAAGAACACTGATCTGATACAAGACTCTGGTGATTGAGTGAGATGGTGAATCATGACCGCCCACTCTTATATCGTCATGGCACATGATGGAATGAAATATGGCATATAACACAGATCACAGAGAGATGAGTTATGAGTTAGGGAATGCTGCTGAGAGTTTAGCAGCATAGCCTAGAGAAGTCAGTTAGGACGTTTGTTTTCTAATGTGTCAATGCGCTCAGTTTTGTATGGGAAATCGAGTATTTATAAGCATTGATGAATTTTGCTGAATAAAAGTGACATTTCTGGATTCGGTGTTGTTTCCTAGTTCAGATAATAATAAAAATAAATGTTACATATGTTAATTGTTCATCAGTGTTACACACAACAATTTTGAGGTGTGTCAAAGTCTTGCTTAGGGCAAGAATTATGGCTCGTATCTTGAGAAGTGTGATACTAAATATGCTTATCAAATAACACGATAATATAATTCGCGCTAATTATTCGCGCACTGCACACATCAGAAACAATACAAGCTTCGCGCAATCACAATTCACAATATCCAATAGATCATAAATGCAAGCAATCAATACATCAATATAATAATACATCAATGGACTCCACTTACAAGTCACACAGACAGGCGTTCCATCTCCAACGGTCATACAGGCTAGCTCGCAAGACATGCATAAAACTCTCAAGCCGCTTTCACACGTCAGTCCGTTACGGCCACCAAGCCTAGTCTGGCTGGACTTTCAGCACACACCACAGTTGTGCTCGAGTCAGCCCGCGTGACCCCTCAATGTTTACGCAGTGTTCCAGCTGACCGCCGACTGCTTAGTATCGCTCAGCGTTGATTGCCTGGCGTTGTTGAAGACGCCGCGTTATAGCTGTAGTGCTTATAATAGATCAGCGTTGCATTGTCGGGCGTTGGTGCAGACAACGCGTTATAACTCTGGGCGAGACTCTAAAATTCTCCCCCCCCCCTCATTCTCATGAAAGGTTTTCCTTTCATGTACTCTATATAGCTGTTCTTTATCTTGTCAGAATCGAACTTTGCACTTCATCTGACGTAACTCTTTAGTTTGTCTTAATATGTACAGGTGATTAGTAAACAATATGCATACAAATCCCATGCCTACCCATCGAGCATACTGGTCAAGTACAATCAATTCCATGGTTTTTACGTCGCTGAGACACAGCCAGTCCGGTAGGTTACGGCTAACTTTCCCCTACCTCTCCACCAAAAAGAAAAATTACAAATAATCAGGTGAGTCTGTGAGTATCTACCTATAAGATAACTCCGACATTGGACATCTACCCTTATCTAATAGAATATCCAATGAAGGTCTTCAGTTTTGGTAAGTTTTCCCATATACACATGACGTCACATTTACGTGATACCTATTAGGCAAACATGGTAGTTTCAATACATATTTACACACCACCAACAATATTTAGTTATGTCCCTTGTTTATGGAACAAAAGTTAGGGACAGTAATTTTATCATGCTTTCAACAAAATAAATTACAAGTAACATTTTCTTTCTTAGTGTCATAATTTGATCCTTCCTGACAAAATTGCGCAAAAGGTCACTCTTGTGAAAAAGTAAATCAAGCTACGATGCTGAGATTACATCTAACAAAACTCGACATATACAATTTCGTATGTGGAAATGTTTTATACCCAAATTTTCATACAATTGTCATAAATTTATAAACATTTTATTATGGTATGCTAACTTTCAAATTAATATGGACATCTAACGGAAGTGTAGAGCTGTGTTGTTGCACATTCAAGGTCTCTCGTTTTAGATGGACTTTAAATATACGGAGCACCCAGATCTTGTCATCAGCTGTTGGATAGCTTCTTCCGTCTTATCCTCGGATTAGGTTGTCAAGGTCATCATTCGTACTTGTTAAAACGTCGTGGACCATCTTTGTAGCTGTACTCAGGATTACTTGACGCTGTTCAAGCTCAGTAAGTCTTTGGGTCCTGTAGTACTGTCCTGTGACACTTGTGGTGTCTATTTCTTATAATACTACATATTTACAATAGTAATGGCATTCCTTCACATTTCTCACAATTATACGACCCATTCATTCACATAATAATAATAATATGTACACAATATATTTACAATGGGAGATTAAATCTTCCCTATCACACTGTTCTTCACAGCGTAACTGACATAAGTCACAATTGGCTGTGGTGTTGAGCACTATTTACGTTGCAGTTTATACACCATCTGCAATGTGCTCGGGTGTTACCTGGCTATTGGGTGAGCCGTATGGACATCTCGATAGAAGATCAGCCAGAGAGTTATGTGAGCCTCGTATATGTCTGATTTCGAAGCTATAGTCCTGTAGTAGAAGGGACCATCTGGCCACTCTGTGGTTACTTGGGGAACCACTGGTGATGAATATCAAAGGGCTATTGTCTGTTTCAATAATGAAGTGTTTACCTAAAAAAATCTCGAAAGTTTACGTACCGAGAACACAAGAGCGAGGGCTTCAAGTTCCGGCGTGCTGTAATTTCGTTCACTGGTGTTCAATTTCCGGGAGACGTAGTACACAGGGTACAATATTTGCTCGTGCTCTTGAAGCAGTACCCCTCCAATGGCTACGGAGCTCGCATCGCATCTTAGCCTGAAAATAGTGCTAAGATCAGGTAATTTTAGAATAGGTTCACTGGAAAAATAAGATAGTACTTTCGCAAATGCAGGCCTTAAACATTCGCTATTTGCAATAACATTTGGATGTTTGTTTGTTAGTAAATCAGTGAAAAATTTGGTCAATTCTGCAAAATGAGGGATAAATTGTCTATAGTAATTCAAAAGACCTAACACACTTCGCAACTCTTTTTTGGTTGTCGGAAGCGACAATTTAAAAATTCTAGACATGATGTTATCGTCAGTTGATATGAAGCCATTTGAGATCTTATAGCCCAAAAATTTAATTTCTTGAAAGGCTATATCAACTTTGGATGGTTTTATTGTCAGTCCATGTTGTCTAATCCTGTTGAATGTCTGCTGTAGTGCTGTTATGTGGTCTGTCATGTTCTTTGTATGTATGCAAATGTCGTCCATGTACCAAATGATGTTGGAAATGCCTGTCAAAAGTCGTCTTGTCATTCTGACACAGGTTGCTGGAGCATTAACTAGACCGAATGGCAACTTGCACCATTCGTATAGTCCCCAGGGTGTGGCAAATGCTGTCAGATATATACTGTATATATATACTATATATACAATAATTTCTTGGTGTAATTTGTCTTTGTAGTGTATAGGAATGGAATATGGTCTGTATTTTATTGGGATGTCAGACGTCAAAATAATATGATGATGTACCAAGTCTGTCTGTCCTGGGTTGTTAGAAAAAATTGTACTGTAGTCTTGTAATACTTGTCTGCAACTGTCAGTCTGTGTCTGCGTCAGTTTGGGATTTACCTTTATGTCCTGTAGGTTGGTTGTCGTGTCCAGTACTGGTGTTGGTGTCATAATCCCCCATTGATATGCCGTGACATCATTACGCCCGCCAGGCGAACACCAGTTCCCTATTTACAGGTTTCGCTGACGAGAGAGAGTGACCGTAAGCGGTCAAGTCAGTACAAGCGTGACGCATGCAATTCTCGCTGCGCTCGAATCCACACGGCAAGCACTGTGAGCGGGAAACGGCAGACACGGCTAGGGGATCGGACGAGACTGACGTGTATGAAAGCGGCTCTTGTGTTTCTGTGCCTGAATGTCGATTGCTCGTAGCTCTTGTGAGAAGATAGAAAGACTGCATAGCTGTGGGTTTGAGTTTGTGAGTGCATTGATGTATTATGTATAGGTTGTGATATTCACCTTGTGATGGCGGCCACATGCCGAATTAGATTGTGTTGCATGTGAAGTGTAAATAAAACCATCAAACTTAGTGTTACCGTGAGTCCCGTCAAATCATTCTGTACTTGTGTATGTCTCACATATGTTAGGTCCAGCGAGCCAGATTCATTAGATTGTAAGACCCTGACATGTGTGAACGTGGAGGCTTCGTCCGGTTTTAATTTATTTAGATTTGAACCTAGATGTATGAACGTGGGCGCTCGTCCTCATTGAACATACATACTAACGTAGATTACATACATTTGAATGTGTTAACGTGGAAAACATTAGTGATTGTGAAACTTGTCTCGATAAAATTGTGTAATCTAAGTGTAAGTGATGTACCATCATAATTGTTGAACGTTTAAACATGGCTAACTTGTCTTCACGAAAGTAGTTGTGTACAGGAAAAAGCGTGTGGAAGCAGAAAGTTCGGGAAAGAAAGCAACTTGTGAAAATTGTTGAACGACGACAGTACGACCAACAATAGCGCTCAACGCCATACAAACCTAACCATAACTTAATTGACAAGCATACACATCACACAGACATAGATTCTAATTTATTTCCTTCCAAAAGTAACCAGGTTTTCTGTGCCATCTGAAACTGTTACCCGTAGAGGTCATTTGCCGTTGCAGTAGCGACCCTACAAGTTCCTGGCCCTGGTTTTCACCATTCGTCATTGTATCCAGAGTACTTGAGTATTATCTTTTTATATATTTTTGGATGCAAATTTGGGCACATGCTGTAAGTCTAAAAATATTGTAAAAATTGTTCACATTACTAACACTGTATAACAAAATTGCGTGTGTGAGAATTCATTGTCATTGAAACATTCCATCATGTCTTCTCTAAACGACTTCATTGAGATGGGTTTAAAACTAAAGTTAACTGGCGATGAGTTGACAAAATGGAGTGAGACAAAGTATTCAGAACACCTCCTTGCACAGGAAAAGGCTATGGAACGCGAAGACAGAGCGGCGGAAAGAGCTGCTAAACAGTCAGAAATAGATGCAGAAACGAAGAAGGCAGAAATGGCAGTGAAACAGTCAGAATTGGAGTTGACTGCAAAAACTAAACAGTCAGAAATAGAGGCCGAATTGAAAAAAAGCAGAAATCTCAGCTCAAAGCAAACGAGAAGAGCTTGAACTCCAACTAAAAATCAAACAGCTTGAAGCTGAAACAGCTGTTGAAAAAGAATCTCGTAAATCGGAAAGACTGGAAAAAGAAAACCAGTACAAAAAGTACCAAGGTATTGTCAGAAATTATACCTCGGGGGACTGCATAGCAGAATTTACCAAGAACTTTGAGACTTTAATGGACCACTTCCAGATCCCAGTATCTAAGTGGAACATCATTTATATAAGAAGTTTGTCAGGGGAACCTCTAAAAGTTATAGAGACTATCCCTAAAGATCTCAGAAAAGATTACCATTATATAAAGTCAAAAATTATGTCACATTTCCTGTTAGATGAAGCAGGCTACAGAGAACAGTTCAGTAAATTAACTCCAAAACCTACTCAAACGTTCTCTGACTACATCTCTGTAGTACAGGATATATTCAGTAAATGGCTTTCAGCAGCCAAAGTTAATAATGACTTTAACAAATTGAAAGATCTCATCCTTAGGGATAAACTCATCACATCCCTTCCACCATTATTTTCAAAATTTCTGCAAGAGAGTGAGTGTATGAGTGTAGAGCAGATCGAGAAACGTGGGTCGGCGTATTTTACAGCCAATAAACATTGTTTTGCTAGTGGAGCAACTGATATAAATTTCGTAGGAGCTGCTAGCTATGAGAAATCAAAATCAGATACATATAATAGGCAAAAGACATTTAAGCCTACTACTGAGAAATGTAAGTTTTGCCAATTTCCTCACCACCGGAATGAGATGTGCGATCAGAACCCTGCATATCTAACATACTTGCAAAACTATGTAAATAACCAAGATAAAGAGCGAAGAAACTTCAAACGGCTAACCAAATGCTTCCTTTGTAAAGCTTATGGCCACTGGCGTCATGCTTGTAAAGGGAAACAGATGACCAGCAAGGCGAATGCCGCCTTGTTTGATAGCTCTTCATCAGATGAAGAACATCTTGAAAATCATCCTGTGAACTCAGCACAGGCCATAGATACATTTAATCCACAAAAATGTACCATCTGTAATCAGTTCCATGAAGATGGCCTATTAACATGCGGCCACTCGATACCTATTGCCAATGAGGAAGCCAATTTGGTAATAGATTCCAAAGGCAGAATTAACATCCACCATGGGTATGTGAATGGCAAGCCTGCTACAGTCTTACGAGACAGCGGGAGCACTCTTATAGGTCTTAAAAGGGATTTCATAATGCCTACAGACTATACAGGCAGGCACGTAACATGCAGAACATTCTCGGGAAATATCGAGAAGTATCCATTGGCATAGGCATACATTGAGACTCCATTCCTCACTGGGAAGGTTAAATGCGCAGCATTAACCAATCCTTGTTGTGATGTTATCATTGGGAACCTTCCCGAAGTGAATGAGATGCCTCATAACACCATAACATCTGCATGTATTGATGATAATGTAACATCATCTCCATCTAACGTCATCATGGAAAGTGTGTTATCATCAAATAATTGTATGCTAGCTAATGCAGCACTATCATCACATGAAATCAGTGATCCAATTGCATCACCATCACATGATATCATTGATCCAATTGTTTCACCATCACATGAAATCATTGATCCAATTAGTTCACCATCATCTCATATCACTGAAAGTGTGAACGCAGTAAATAGATCTGCTGCTAGAGTTCAAGAACAAATTGATCAAACTGAGGGAATAGAAATGCTAAGCCTAGTATTACTACCTTCTAAAACTATGAAGGAAAATTTTGTAACAGCCCTAAAGGCTGATCCTTCATTATATAAGTATTTTAATCTGATAGGCCAAAAGCCAAGGTTAACTAAGAATGCAAGATGGCATTTTGCTCTCAAAAATTGCATCCTCACTAGGTACTATACCAGAGGCGACACCACCACAGAGCAAACTGTGTTGCCACTAGAATACCGTAAGCAAGCCTTACATCTTGCCCATGATATACCTCTTGCAGGGCATATGGCGTATTCAAAGACCAGATCTAGATTGTTGTCACAGTTTTATTGGCCAAAATTCTGTAAAGAAATTAAACAATATTGCAGAAGTTGTGACATCTGCCAGAAACTAGTGAAAAAAGGGGAAACACCCACAGACTGAATTACAGGTTACAGATTTAGCCAGTCGACCCTTTGAGAAAATATCTGTCGACATCGTAGGTCCTCTAAATCAGGTAACATCTAGAGGAAATAGATTTATAGTTACAATTATTGATCTATGTAGCCGCTGGCCTGAAGCTATTCCTCTCAAGAACATAACTGCCAATGATATAATGGAAGTCTTTTTACATGTATTTTCAAGGATAGGTTTTCCTGATACTATCCTATCCGACCGTGGAAGTCAATTTATTGCTGCATCCACTCAAGCTTTCACTAAAATGTTAGGTGTGAAACAATGTTTCAACTCACCGTACCATCCTCACTCGACAGGAGTAATAGAGAAGTTTAACGGGGATCTAAAGCATATGCTTTCCAAAGTCACCCAAGAACATCCCGAAAATTGGGACATCTATTTGCCTGCCATATTATTCGCATATCGCGAGGTCCCTCAATCAAGCACTGGGTTCTCTCCATTCGAACGTATCTATGGTGCCAAACCACGCGGCCCATTAAGTATATACCATTCCATGTTAACTGAAGCAACTCCTATACTTAAACCCATATCATCATACGTATATGTAACATCATTGTGTGAAAGGATAATTAAATCTTGTATTATTGCCAAAGAAGCACTGAAACAATCTGGTGCGATGTATAGACAATATGCAAACAAAGGAAACAGGACGATAACACTGACACCTGGACAGGACGATAACACTGACACCTGGACAGGACGTACTACTGCTCCTACCTAGCGACCGACAATTACTGACTGATTCTTGGTAAGGACCATTTAAGGTACTAAGACAGATTTCACCGGTGGACTATGAAATTCAAGTTAAAGACAAACACAAAATATTCCACATCAATATGCTAAGACCATACTACAACAGGGACAACGAACAAGACGATACAGCAGCCAGTACAACAATAATCGACCATGAAGGCGACGAAGAAAGCGACGAAATACCAACACCAGCACTAAACACGACGAACTGCTTACAAGACATAAGGATAAACCCCCAGTTAACTCAAGCAGACACCGACAGCTGCAAACAACTCATACAGGACTACAGTACCATCTTCTCCAACAACCCAGGACAAACAGAACTAGTACAACACCACATTACTCTGACTTCCAACACACCAATAAAATGCAGACCCTACACAATTCCATTACATTACAAAGAAAAACTGCATCAGGAAATCATTGACTTAGAAAAGAACAACATCATTAGACGGTCGCAAACACACTTCTCTTCTCCAATAGTCATTATACGCAAAACGGACGACACAATAAGACTCTGCATAGACTATAGGAAATTAAATAAAATTACACAGTTGGATTTAGAACCAATGACCAACTGCGAGGAACTGCTGACAGAGCTGACAGACTCTAGGTACTTTACGAAACTGGACATGACAAAAGGTTACTGGCAGATAACGGTAGACGAACAGAGCAGACATCTAACAGCCTTTGCCACACCTTGGGGACTGTACGAATGGTGCAAATTACCATTTTGTCAGGGTCTTAAACCTGGCTCGTTACACCTAACACATGTGAGACAAATACAAGTACAACATGATTGGACTTGAGACACAACGACACGAAGTTCAATGGATTTATTTACAATTCACATGCAATACGATCTAGTTTGGCATGTGATGATCATTACAATACATATACTATACATCGATACACTTACAGACAACCCACAGCTTTACAGTCTATCTCACAAGATGTACAAGCACTCGACTTTCGGGCACAGAACTACACAAAGCCTTTCTCTACCCACACGTCCTGTCTGGTCCGAGTACCCAAGCTGTCTGTCTGTTTCTCGCAAAGCGCTTGTCCTCTGTCGATTGGCTTCACGAGGACTGCGTGCGTCTTGCTTTGTCCTTGCCTGACCGCTGGCAATCGCGTCAGCCAGCAACCTGCGGGCAGGTAACTAATACTCGCCTGGCGGGCGTAACGATGTTACTGCATCCCGGTTGGGGACTATTCGCCTGGCGGGCGTAACGATGTTCCTGCATCTCGGTTGGAGACATTCGAGATTCTGACAATTTGGGCTTGTTAATGCACCTGCAACATTCGTACGCATGACAAGACTATTGCTGACGGACATAAAGAATATCATTTCGTATATGGATGACATATGTGTACACACAACGACAATGACAGAGCACATAACGACATTACAGCAGACGTTTTAACGGATCAGACAGCACGGACTTACGATTAAACCTGCCAAAGTTGACATAACCTAAAAGGAAATCTCCTTCTTGGGTTATAAAATCTCTAATGGCTTTGTCACGACTGACGACAATATCGTGTCAAAAATTCTAAAACTAACACTTCCTACTACGAAGAAACAAGTCAGAAGTGTATTAGGACTTCTAAATTATTACAGACAGTTCATACCAGATTTTGCTGAACTGACTGAAAGTTTTACTAACATACTAAAAAAAGATCACCCAAACAAAATTGTAAACAACGAATGCCTAAAATTTGCATTCCAAAAAGTATTATCCTATTTTTCTGAGAATAGTTTACAGAATCCCATTCTCAAATTGCCAAATTTGCATATTCCTTTCAGATTGCGCACAGATGTGAGCTCCGTGGCGATTGGGGCGGTACTATTACAGGAACATGACGGCATTTTGCATCCTGTATATTACCTATCCAGAAAACTTAAACCAAGAGAACGCACTTGGTCGACCCCACAGAAGGAAGCCCTCACATTAGTGTTTGCAATAACGAGATTGTCTAGATTCCTCTTTGGAAGGTATTTTTTTAGTAGAATCTGACAACAGTCCATTGACATTTATTACATCTGGAGTGGCATCTAACAATATGATAGCTCGATGGTCACTTTTGCTTCAAGACTACAGCTTTGAAGTGAGACACATCCCTGGCGGAGCGAATACACTGGCTGATCTTTTGTCGCGTTGTCCCGATGATACCCAATAGCCACATATGTCTGAGTGCAGTGTGTCAAAACACTCAGACCAGTACAGCCATTAATGATGTTTTTTTCCCCAGAAAAGCTGTGAGTGTCAACTACATCATTGTGATAGGGATCATTTCCCACTGTAAATATTACTAGTGTTTCTAAAATAAGGTGATAATTGTGTTGTATAAGTGCGTAGTATGTGTTAGAAAGTGAACAATAGTAATTATAAAGATTATAAACTAAGAACAGTGCCACATGCCAGTGTCGTAATTTACCTCAAGTGAACAAGAACAATTTAAGTTATCCGTGGTATCTGCAAACTGAAGTTATCCAGCAACATTTTATCCCGTGTGAATTGAACGATTGAGTGAACTAAACTGGGACAGTTACTCCACTGTATAAGATCGTAATCCAGAAGTCCAACGAAACATCGAGAACACCAGCGAATAGCACAACGTTACATTCCGAGTATTCCAACATCAGTACGGAACAAGTGTGTGAAAAACTATTGCTTACATCAGCTGTTCGTGTGTACTTCCGGAAAGTTAGAAATTTAAACAAAAATCTAGCAGACTATGAACAAAACCTTAAAAATTAATGACGCTTGTAAAATATTTGTGAAACACGAATTTGAAATACACAAATTGTGTATTAATATTTTTGAAACTAGTGTAATCTGAGAATCATATCTTGATTAACTGATTCACAGTAGCGACATGTTTTCGCTATTGTAAAGAAGTATCAAGCTATGACGTTGAGAAATATATTATTAATTGTAATTTAGGATGTTAAACATCGGTTTAAATTATTTCCCTTTCATTTAATGGGTGTCACAGATTACACCAAAGGGCGGTAAATCGAAATAGATAGTAATGTGTAATGTATAAACATAGCCATTGTGTTGCCAGATTGTCGACACTCCAAGATTGCATCAGCTGGACATGGAGAAGATTGCCAAAGTTGTAGACCAACATGAGAGCTCCCTACCAAGTTTGGTTGGAACTCTGCAGTTGAATTCGTCTTATATTAAGACGGTTTACGGTCTAACCTGATGTCTAAGGACATATTATAAGTTTTTTTTGTTGGTTGCGAGGTAGTTGCATTGATTGCTGGTGCTACCGGTCTGACTGGGTCAAAATTGCAACAGAGGTGATCATCCATCGAGAGGATGATACTTGGCAAGTGTTGAAGTTTGAATACAATATGACTTAATAGGTATAATTTACAATACTTATGTATTTCTATTGAACCTATGCTAGGGTATATGACAACCAATGGGAAGATTCTGACTTGGTTAAGAACAGTAACCCTGAATTTACAGAGAATACACATGAAAGATAGAATCTTTCATGAATGAGGCGCGGGGAGGGTGTCATAATCCCCCATTGATATGCCGCGACATCGTTACGCCCGCCAGGCGAACACCAGTTCCCTATTCACAGGTTTCGCTGACGAGAGAGAGTGACCGTAAGCGGTCAAGTCAGTACAAGCGTGACGCATGCAATTCTCGCTGCGCTCGAATCCACAGGGCAAGCACTGTGAGCGGGAAACGGCAGACACGGCTAGGGGATGGGACGAGACTGACGTGTATGAAAGCGGCTCTTGTGTTTCTGTGCCTGAATGTCGATTGCTCGTAGCTCTTGTGAGAAGATAGAAAGACTGCATAGCTGTGGGTTTGAGTTTGTGAGTGCATTGATGTATTATGTATAGGTTGTGATATTCACCTTGTGATGGCCACATGCCGAATTAGATTGTGTTGCATGTGAAGTGTAAATAAAACCATCAAACTTAGTGTTACCGTGTGTCCCGTCAAATCATTCTGTACTTGTGTATGTCTCACATATGTTAGGTCCAGCGAGCCAGATTCATTAGATTGTAAGACCCTGACAGTTGGTATCTCGTCAGTATCGTTGTCGTCTGTCTGGTCCACAATTGTTGTGCTTGCTGTAGTCTCTACTTGTTCGTCGTCCCTGTGGTAATATGGTTTAAGCATGTTAATATGAAAAATCTTGTGTTTGTCCCTAACTGAAATTTCGTAATCTACTGTCGAAATTTGTCGTAACACTTTAAACGGACCTTGCCATGAGTCTGTGAGAAGATGTCTGTCACTTGGCAATAAGAGAAGAACGTCCTGTCCTGGAGTCAGAGTAATGGTTCTATTTCCTCTGTTAGCGTATTGTCGGTAGATAGCACCATATTTTTGTAATGCTTCTTTTGCTAACACACATGATGTCATGATTCTATCGCACAATGATATTACATGTTCATACGATGAAATGGGTGTAAATATGGTTTTACTTTCAGTCAGCATAGACTGGTACAATGATAATGGGCCGCGTGGTTTGGCACCATACACTATTTCAAATGGTGAGAATCCAGTGCTGGAATGTGGCACTTCCCTATATGCAAATAAAATAGCAGGTAGATATGTGTCCCAGTCTTCGGGATGTTCTTGGGTTACTTTTGAGAGCATATGTCTAAGATCGCCGTTGATCTTTTCTATGATACTTGTGGAGTGTGGGTGGTACGGACTGTTAACGCATTGCTTCACCCCCAACATCTTAGTAAATGCTTGTGTAGCTGCGGCAATAAACTGGCTACCCCGATCTGAAAGGATGGTATCAGGGAATCCTACTCTTGCAAAAATATGGAAGAATACTTCCATGATGTCTTTGGAAGTTATATTCTTCGTCGGAATGACTTCTGGCCACCGACTACATAAATCAATTATTGTAACAATATATTTGTTTCCTCTAGATGTTATGTGGTTAAGAGGACCAACTATATCGACCGAGATCTTTTCAAACGGTCTACTTGCCAAATCAGTGATTTGCAGTTCTGCTTGCGGGTGTTTCCCCTTTTTAACAAGCTTTTGGCAGATGTCACACGATCTGCAATACAATTTGGTATCACTGCAAAATTTAGACCAATAGAATTGAGTAAGTAACCTTGCTCATGTTTTAGCATACGCCATATGCCCTGCAAAGGGTATGTCATGCGCTAGCTGTAATGCTTGGTTGCGGTTTTCTGAAGGTAGCACCGTTTGTTCTGTAGTGCTAGAACCTTTGGTATAGTACCGTGTCAGAATTCCGATTTTATGCTACTCGTGGCTTTTGGCCTATTAATTTAAAATACTTTTGCAACGATCGATCAGCTTTTTGAGCTGTTATAAATTTCTCCCTGGTTGTTTCAGGTGATGTTACAACTGGGCTTATTAGCTGTAAAGCCTCTGTCTGATCGATTCGATCTTGCATTTGAGCAGTAGATCTGGTTACTGCATTTGTAATATCAAGGTTATCATGTACATTACAACTTGGTGTTACATTTACACAACTACATTCCTGTGATGACATTGCCGAATTGGCATACATACATTCATTTACAGGTGGTAATACATCATGAATGGTGATTTGTGATGGTGGTGGAATGGTATTATCAATGTTACAAGTGACGGTGTATATAATACCGTCATGTGGCATATCATTCACCTCTGGAAGGTTACCAATGATGACATCGCAACAAGGATTGGTCAATGCTGCGCATTTGACCTTTCCGGTGAGGAATGGTGTACTTATGTATGCCCATGCAAGCGGGTATCTCTCGATGTTACCCGAGAAAGTTCTGCATGTAACATATTTACCACTATATTGTGATGGTAAGATATAGTCTCTCTTAATGCCAATGAGGGTACTACCGCTATCCCGTAAAACGGTGGCAGCTCTGCCGTTAATATACCCATGATGGATCTTTAATTTACCTTGGGAGTTGACTACTAAATTGGCTTCCTCATTTGTAACAGGAATGGAATGGCCACATGTCAAAATGCCATCCTCATGAAATTGATCACAGATAGTACATTTGTCGTGTTGAAACACATCAATAGAATGTGCTGCGTTTACCGGGTGATCTTCTATACTTTCATCTTCTGATGAAGAACTATCAATCATGGCTGCATTCGCCTTTCTGGACATAGCTTTGGCTTTACAATCTTTCCGCCAGTGGCCGAATGCCTTACAAAGGAAGCATTTGGTGTTCCGTCTGTATATCTTTCTTTCTTTGTCTTGCTTCGCTATGTAGTTTTGTAAGTACGACATGTAACCATGATGTTGGTCACACATATCAGTTTCGTGGTGTGACAAATGACAATATTTACATTTGTTAAGCTGTTCAGTAGATTGCCTATAGGGCTTTTGTTTTTTGTAGGGCACTGACTTAGATCTATCATATGTAGCGGCTGCTACAAAGTCTGTGCTAGTCAAACCAGTAATGAAACATTGCTTATTGGCTGAAAAATAACCTGAGCCACGACTTTCAATCTGTTGTACACTTTCACACTGACATTATAATAGAAATTTCGAAAATGGAGGTGGGAGAGATGTGATAATTTTATCTTTCAAAATAAGATCTGTCAATTTATCAAAATTACCATTCACTTTGGCTGCTGACAGCCACTTAGAAAAAAACATTCTGTATTTCAGAGATGTAATCAGAGAACGTTTGTGTTGGTTTAGGAGACAATTTACCAAACTGTTCTCTGTAGCCTGCTTCATCTAGCAGAAAATGAGACATAATTTTTGTCTGAATATAATGATAATCTTTCTTCAGGTCATTTGGAATCGACTCTATTACTTTCAGAGGTTCTCCAGAAAGACTTCACATGTATATTATACTCCATTCTGACTTTGGGGTCTGGTAATGATCCATAATACATTCAAAATTTTGTGTGAAAGCTGCTATGCAATCACCTGTGGTTTAACTTTTAATCAGCCCTTGGTATTTCTTATATGGCTGGTCTTTGTCAGCTTTTCTATCTTCCTTTTCTTTGGAAGTTTTTGCTTTCAGCTGTTAAATTTTTAGCTGTACTTCAAGCTCTTCTTTCCGGGCTAAAATTTCAGCTTTTCTTATTTCTGCATCTGTTTCTGCTTGCTTAAGTTTTAAAGCAGTATCTGATTCTGCCTGCTTAAATTTTAAAGCAATATCTGATTCTGCCTGCTTAAAAGATCTTTCGGCTGCTCTCTCATCACGTTCATTAACCTTATATTCCGCAAACTGTTTCTCACCCCAGGCCCTTAACTCTTCACCAGAAAGGTTCATCTTTAAACCCATTTCGATGTACTCGTTTAAACTAGACATGATGGACAATATGTATGATGAAATAGATAGACACAAAATTAATAATGTTGTTAGTAATTTAAGTTCAAAAGATTACAGGACTTAATATTACAGCTTATGTTTAGGCCTGCTGAACGAATATATAAGGAAGAGAAAAAAAAATTTTATACTCAAGTACTCCTGAGGCAATGTGCCGGACAATGGCTGCTCAGTACTGCCCGAAACCACACTGGTTTTTAATTCAGGTCGACCAAAAAATTTCGGACTTTACAAGGGACAGGTGTAGGTAACACCAAACAACCTGTTATTTTTGGAGCAAGAGAAATTAGAACATGTGCAAATGTGTGGTGTATGTAATGTATCTTAAGTTTTTGTAGGTTTGTATGTCGTCAAGTATTGTTGTTAGTCGTATCACCACACTCAACAACTCTCTTTTCACATTCAAGTCCAAAAACGCACTTATAGTTTCGCTAAATTAACTCGAAAGATGGTAGTTCAAAACTCGCACTTTATACCCATAATTGATTCACACACAAAAACTCGACCACAGTCGCCATGTTTACAATTATTTAACACTCTATTTTTCGTATTTCACGGTTCAAATCTAACGAGGACGTAGACCCCACGTTCGCACTTGTCAAAGTCTTGCTTAGGGCAAGAATTATGGCTCGTATCTTGACAAGTGTGATACTAAATATGCTTATCAAATAATACGAGGCTAACAACCGATAATATAATTCGCGCTATTTATTCGCGCACTGCACACTTCAGAAACAATACAAGCTTCGCGCAATCACAATTCACAATATCCAATAGATCATAAATGCAAGCAATCAATACATCAATATAATAATACATCAATGCACTCCACTTACAAGTCACATAGACAGGCGTTCCATCTCCAACGGTCATACAGGCTAGCTCGCAAGACATGCATAAAACTCTCAAGCCGCTTTCACACGTCAGTCCGTTACGGCCACTAAGCCTAGTCTGGCTGGACTTTCAGCACACACCACAGTTGTGCTCGAGTCAGCCCGCGTGACCCCTCAATGTTCACGCTGTGTTCCAGCTGACCGCCGACTGCTTAGTATCGGCGTTGATTGCCTGGCGTTGTTGAAGACGCCGCGTTATAGCTGTAGTGCTTATAATAGATCAGCGTTGCATTGTCGGGCGTTGGTGCAGACAACACGTTATAACTCTGGGTGAGACTCTGATCACGTGATGACCAGGAATGAACTATTATACGACACGATAAAAAACACATCTGATGGAACAGCTATTACAACTGCATACTACATCTTATACAGTTGCACAGTCCTCTTCTTCCTCTGATGATCTCCGTTCGAGTGACCCATTCACGAGTCTTCTCATCTCTTCCGTTAAGTCTCTGTTTGCGATCTCGATCATCGAGCTTGCTTCTCACTGACATTAACTCACCGGGTTCCTGTCAGGGTTGTTGGCGTATTGAGATTATCAAAAAATATTATGTTATATATTATCTACACTTTAAAGTATGTTTTAATTAATTCAATTCATGAACATAGAGTACAACGGTTACCACAGTAGACAAAACTAGTTAGGTTGAAGGACAAGACAATAAGAATATCAAAGGGCGCTGGAGTTTAATTTAGATAGGACGTCATCTGTATAATCGAGTTGAGAGTTAAAAGACGCAGAGGAAAATAGGTTGCAATAAAGTGTGAAAAACATGTCATCATACTAGAAACTATGAATAATAGTGGTCAAAAAGCAAAAGACCGGATTGTGAATAACCAGACGTGGTCTTACTAAAGCGGCGTCGTAAATCCAGGAGTCAACAAATTTAGCCGTTGGATTGAAGAGGGATTGAAGTTTCAGAGTGGAGTATCAGAGTGGAGTAATTGGTATCTAAAACCAGAAATCTTCCACGTGAACAATGTTATAGTGTGTTCACATTTGTTTTCTCCCGTATAAAAATCCACAACTCAATAACGAACTGAGGTACAATGATGAGATTTAATATATAACCTTATAATTATGTACACAAATAAAAATGTGTTCTTGAGATTATGCAGCAGACCTTAATGTTTCTTTATATGCAGTATATAATTTACGGGTCAGAGATGAAGTGCATACTGTGAAATGTATTAAATATTCACACGGAAATATCAGTGTCCAATAGTTAATTTACTCCGTGGTGCACCGGAATTTCCTCATGAGAAGCACGTCAAATAGTGAGATGGAAGTGTTTAGAGATGTCGTCAATAATGCTACCTATAGTGGGGTATTTAATGAAACGTTATTATTTTATAATATCTTACCATTTATCACTAACATTTTAATGTGTGAATATTGTTGAATGGGATCAAATGTGAAATGTTGCACACTTCAAAGCATCGCAATGAAGTAGTATACATATTTTTCTCAAGAAGCTGATGGCAGAAAACGTTTTCATACTATCACGAGAGAAAAACACTTCATGCATTGGGTTTGAGTAAACGGTCATTTCTTGGATGGGTGCAAGCATCTGGAATGAAACCACCACGCAATAAGGAAACGGTAGGTAGAGTGGTAATTATAGACAGTATTTACATAGAGGTCATAAGGCGAGCTATTATGTAAATGCTGGATACCAAAGAAACAGTGACTGTAAGATAACTTAGGGTTTGGTAGAGAAAGAACAATTACATAGAGCTATCCAAAACAACTTTGTGGATAATTTAGAAAGTACACAATAGAAGGAAATATTATTAGCTAGCAACCGCATATAAGAGCCATGAATTGAATTGAATTGAATTGCATTGAATTGAACTTTATTTTAAAAGGGTTACAAATTGGGCACATAGGCCCGTCTTACATTCGGCCCTTCCAATCTCTCATATTTCGTTCATCAACAGTGCATTATACATTCACAGAGGAAATAAAAACATATTATCATGTTATGTAACACATCCCCCTTCCACACACACATCCCGCACCAACTCACACATCACCCACCCATACCCATATATCTCGCAACAACCCACACACGCTTCCCACACCCAATCACACATCACACACCCATACCCACACATCCCCTATCCACAACACATCCCCCACCCATCACACATCCTTCCACCCACTCATACATCCCACACAATCCCAGACGTCTCGCAACCACCCACACAACATCCCTCACCCAACACCCCACCCACCCACATCTCCCCACCCACTAATACATAACCCAAACCACACACACTCACCTACACACAATGCTCCACCCACCCACCAACCCACATACCCACCAACCACACACGCACAGCCCGCACCAACAAACACACACATCCCTCACTCACTCACACATCACCCACCCATACCCACATATCTTCCCATCCACACACATCCCCACTAACATTTCCCTACCCACCCACATATTTCACATCCATCCACACATACATCCCTCACCCACACACACTTCCCCCACGAACACACACTTCCCCCACCCACAACCATTCCGCCACCGACACACACATCTTTCAAACCCCCTACACACGCCCCAACACGCTCACCCACACACACATCCCTCATCTACCAACACCCACACGTCCCCCACCCGCCAACACCCACACATACCACTACCCACCATCACAAACACATCAACCCAAAAAACATTACTCACCAACCCACATATTCCCCACCCACACACACCCCATCCATACTCACGTGCCTCCACCAACCCAAACACCTCCCCACCCACCCACTTATCTCCGCAACCACCTACACATCCCCCACTAACACGCACATCCCAAATCAACCACACCTCCCCATACTCACCCTACACCTCCCCGACCACCCACTCACATATCTCCCCACAAACACACATCCCATACACTCACACGCTTCTCCCATTCTCCCACACACATCTTCCACCCACACACACACACATCCTCAACCACACATTCCCCCACCAACACACACCCCGACCCACACACACACATCCCCACCCACACAACCTCCCCCATTAATATACACATCAGCCACACCCATGCCCTCCCACACACCTCTTCCCACACCCTCACACATCCAGCCCTACCATACACATCATTCAACCACTCACACCTACACATCCCCCACCCACCCATCAATCTACCCACCCACTCTCATACACCCCAACCACAAAACCAAGCACATATCCCCCAACCTCACATACTTCCTTTACCCACTCACGCATCCCACACGAAATCACACCTCCCCCACCTCCGACACACACATCTCCCCTCCCACACAACATCCCACCCAAATACACCCCCCCCACACACGCGCGCTCCCCACACATATCCACACATTCACATCCCCACCCACACATCCGTTATCGCTACACCCACATCTCCCCACACATCTCCCACCCACCCACCCACACATCCCCCACCTACAGACTCCCTCCCTACCCACACATTCCTCCTTCACCTACCCACCGACACACATCCCAACCCACACAGACATATCCCCCAACCACACACACATCCCCACACCCATAACACACCCATCCCTCAACCCACACACATTCCCCCCAAAGCCACACACCCATTCACCCACACATCCCTCACCCACATACACATTCCCCACCAACACAACCCCCCCCCACCCATCAACACAAAAACACTTCCGCCCATCCACCAAAAAATTCCCCCACACACACATCCCTCACCCACACACACACATCCCCCACCCACCACACATTCTCCATCCACCCACACACAACCCCTACTCACGATCCTTCAACACATACAATCCCCACACTCATCCCCCTCACACACACATCTCCCACATACACACCAACACACACATCCTCACATCTAGAAAATTACATGATACCTCACATAATCACTGAAACTAGTATGAACAACTCCAACAATTTACACACACATACACTGACGATTGTCTTTAGCATTCTCGCAATTTTTTTTAAAAATTTAGACAAATTATACATATGCTTTGTGTAACGTAAAAATTAGTGATGCAATTCGACTCTCTCTCTCTCTCTCTCTCTCTCTCTCTCTCTCTCTCTCCCTCTCTCTCTCTCTCTCTCTCTCTCTTTCTCTCTCTCTCTCTTACTCTCTCTCTCTCTCTCTCTCTTTTTTCTTTTATTTCTTACACACAAACACACACACACACACACATGCTCTCTCTCTTTCTCACTCAGTCACTCTCTCTCTCTCTCTCTCTCTCTCTCTCTCTCTCTCTCTCTCTCTCTCACTCACTAACTCTTTCACTCACTACACAGTAATGTGCATGTTCGTATTATACATGATTATATCAAGTGGCATACAAATTGGTGATATGACAGATGCGAATACACAAAACAATATGAAATTAAGTGTCATTAAAATGATAATATGACAGATGAAATATAGAATATCCTGTTACATGACATGCGTGCGCTCAAATCTCTCTCCCATCTTGCATACCCACACTCACACACATGCGCCCCCACAATCAAACACATCCAATCACCACCAACCCACACATCCCGCACCTACCCACACATCCCGCACCTACCCACACCATCTTTCGCCACCACCCACACATCTCGCACCCATCAACATACAATCCCTATCCAATTATCTCTCCCCACCCACATATACATCACCACCCATCCCCCACCCAAAAGCATATTTCAACACCCACACACACATCCCCACCCACCAACACACATCCTCACCGACACACACCCCAAACATGCATCCCCCACCCACACATCCCTCATCCACACACACATCGCCCACCCACACACACCCCACCCCCACACATACATCCCCCACCAACACACACATCCCCACCTACACTCCTATCACTCACTCATACCACACACCCCACCCATACACACAACCCCCACACCCATCCCTCATGCCACCTACAAACACACACCTCTACACCCACATACATATCCGCATACAAATTCCCACCCACACCCACAAATCCCACTGCCCACCAACATCCACCCAAATAAAAAACATACCCCACCCACAGGTCCCAACACAAAACACACACCACCCACCATCATCATCATGAATGATGAGGATACAGAAGAAATATGGAATAGCATATATCTCTTGTTTTCTTTCACGCACACTACACTATCTCTCTCATTGTCTGACACTCTCTTATTCTCTCTCTCTCTCTCTCTCTCTCTCTCTCTCTCTCTCTCTCTCTCTCTCTCTTTCTCTCATTGTTTCACTTTCTCTCTCATACACACACACATTCACTTGTTCTCAGTCTCTTTTACTCTCTCTCTCTCTCACACACACACACTCTCTCTCTCTCTCTCTCGCTCTCTTTGTCTCATAATTACACTCTCACTCACTCTCTTACAAATTTTCATGCTCACTCACTTACTTTCATAATGAAAAATGATACCTCTAGGTGACTTATAGAGGCATATAGTCGGTATGGGGGAGCATTGAAAGAGTTTTCGGTTGAATGTGTAGGGACTCATTGGAGTTGTCAGATCTGTTGGAATGTTATTCCATAAGTGGGCACCAGAATACGCAAAGCCCTAGTCATCCACTGATCCTGTATTCGTCTCCAGTCGTCTCGACTTATCTTGCCACTGGACTCAGATGGACTCAGGTGAGAGAGAGTGAGGTCGACGAATTGCGCAACTTTTCCTCACTTTAATCCAATTCATCGCGCAAGTCATTCTTCATCCAACTTTCGAGCCAAAATAGGCCTTATCAGCCATCTTAGAACTCACGGTTCCATACTTTCAACCCAACTGGATGAAATGAAAGGTCATCATCATTCTTGATGGACAAACAACAAAGAAAACAAACTTTCTGTGCTATTTGCTTGGTAAGGACGTGGACATGGGAGATCCAATTTAAATGTCTATCAATTAAAAGACCTAATGACTTATGACATTTACATTAACTATAGGTAACGTTTCTATGCGGAGTTCAAGCGCTGCCATTGATATGGCTAGTATCTGAAGTTTTTGTCTGGTCATTATTATCATGGATTTATTTTGTCGATGTTAATTTGCATGTGGTTTTCATTGCTCCATCTAGTAAGATTATCAAGTTTATTTTGTAAATAACTGTCTAATTCACTACGGTTCTTCCGACTAGCATATACAGTACAATCGTCTGCAAAAATATTACATGTCGTATAGAGGAACATAGAGGAATGTCGGTTAATATAAACTGCGAAAAGCAGCGTACCCAGTATTGAGCCCTGGGGCACACCAATATTAAGAAGTATGGGTCTTGATAGACGAGTGTTAAAGGACACGTTTTGCTGTCTGTCGGATAAAAATGTCGTAATTAGGTTCACCATATTGGCATTAGTCTTCATTTGTTTCAATTTGCTAATTAAAATATTGTGATCTACCATATCAAAAGCTTTTTTAAAAGTCTACAAACACCGCTCAACAATTGTTGCCATTGGTGATGTTGAAGTGCCAGTTATCGGTCATTTTTGTTAGAGCACTATGGCAAGAATATTTAGGTCGAAAAACAGATTGGCTGTCAAGTATTAGATCGTTTGTAATTAAAAATGATGTAAAGTTATTTTATGAGTGTGCTTTTCTAATCGCGTTGATAGCAATGATATTAAGGAAATAGGCCTATACCCAAGACGCTGTTATCATTTAAGCCATTCTTAAACAGAGAATAAACTTTGGCAACTTTTAATGCAGATGGAAAGTAGTTTTTGGCTAGGCATTGATTCATTCATTGGCACCTTGCCGTCTTGACAGACGATAGTTTGTGCTTTAAAAAGGCATAATAACTTTTAACTATGGCGGTAGCGAGTGTGACTGATAAGGCCAATTTGCGCTGTAAATGTCCGTTCACAGTGGATGGAGTTATTGCCTCTCCATAGCACAAAGCCTGGGCTAAAATATAGAGATCATGTGTTGCCCATGCAGCATGATCCCTCTCTCGGCCTGCCTAGTTCACTCCAGAGGAAAGGTAACACCCCTACATCTGGAACAAGACAAGCTGCAGAAGCTGCCGGATCAGCAAAGCAATGCTCTAACTGTCCGCCTGTCGGAGCTTCGATCCTAGACCAGTCGCCAACCAAGGCTTAGGGCCTGGTCTGCCCTGCCATGACAATTTTGTCTTTAGCTTCCATTTCCTCGCACCAGGGTAAGGCTTGTACCCTCCCAATTGCGCTCTTCCGCCCGAAGCCGTTGGCACAATGTGGGGTGTCGGGTTTGGTAAGCGCCGCCCAACGTTCGGCGCTAACAGAAACCAGGTAGTACCGTCTACTGTTATACGGTAGCTCAGTCATATCTGACTAAGACCTGACTGACAGATTGATTATATTGTTAGTTAGTTAGTTAGTTAGTCGACAGATCATCCTCATTGCACATCGAACCATTCAGTCCATAAGTGCTCGGATCCCCTCCTCAGCAAATCCCGCAACGTGTAGCGGCTAACGACGCCAGTTCTGTGTTGGTTTATCAATCTTCTTTGGCTTCCTGCGTAGTGTTCTTGTTTGGCCACCCCTCTTTTAATTTTCTGCTCTCGCAGTCTGGCCATTGTTGTAGATTCACAGTCATCACTTGGTTCTCGCAAAAGTCTTACTTCTCGTAGAGCATTCAGAATGTCGGCCTGGTCCATGGCGCGTCCGCCCTCCACCGTAGCCTCACCTGCGAGCTTGTCAGCCCGCTCAATTCCTTGTACTCCCGCATGCCCTGGCACGAAGATGAAACTAATCTTTGCCAGTCGAGACCGCTCCAGAGGCAGCAACCATTCTCTTCGGATCGACCCCTCCTCTATCCTCTTGATCATGTTCATTGAGTCGCTAAGGAAACAAGCCCTAGTGAATGTCTGTGTCTCGAGCCATGTTATTGCTTTACTTACTGCCATGACTTCCATGGTCAGGCTACTTGTGGTTTCAGTGAAAGCACCAGAGACCTCCTTCACAATTCTCCCTCCGGCCCGAGCTGTAAAAGCCCATGAGCTCCTCACATGTCGGACGACTGACCCATCTGTGTAGATGACCGCGTCACCGTCTAGCGAATTCTCGAAAATCAACGCATGTACTTCAGCTTCAACAGCAGCTGGATTTTCTTGTCTGCATTTTCTATCTAGTTGGATGCAGACTGAAAAGGATGTGCAGAAGTCTGTTGGCACTTGCACCCACTCCTCGCCAGGTTCTAAGTCCTAAAGTGAACACACCTGTTGAAGAATGTCTTCGGCTTGACCCATCCACGACCGTCCTCTTTTTAACCTGCTGCCCTTCACCTTCCTAATTTCACTATGCAGTGGATGTTGTGTGTTTGCGTTAATTCTGAGGTAGGCGCGTGCCCTGCAACCTTGTATTCTGTCTTCAATGGTTGGAAAATCAAGAAGGTAGCGCATCGCCCTGCATGCTGTATCTCTTGTACATCCAAGAATAATGCGCATAGCTTCATTCTGTATCCTTTCCATCCTTTCTACCTGCTTATGGCTGAGAGTCAGGATTGCCATTGCATACTCCAAAACAGACATGACCAGCCCCTCGTACAGAAGACATAGATGTCGCTGCTCACAGTTTGCTGCCGCCATCACCCGCATCGCTGCCAACCCCCGCTTGGCCTTTGTTATCACCTGGTCTATGTGCACATTATAAGCAAGTTTTCGATCAAACCGTATCCCCAGGTAATTCATTGCCTGCGTTCTTTCCACCGTCTCTGAACACAGCATTACAGTTGGTGTTGGAGTGTTGACAATATGATTATTCAACGAGAACCAAGTCACTGTTGCCTTTGTTGGGTTGACCATTGCCCCAGCTTCATCACACCAAGTACTTATGCGATTGAGTTCGGTTTGTAGTTCCATAGCAACCTCCTCTCTATCCTTACCCTGACGATACACTAAAACATCATCGGCATATGACAATGTCCTGCCAGGTCCAGTGATCTGCTCACTGGTGATTCTCACTGTGTAGGCGTTGAACAGTACCGGAGATAATGGTGATCCCTGTGGTAGGCCAGGATATATTGTTGTTGGTTCCGAAGTCCAACTGCCACATCTAAAGACTACTTTCCGTTGGAAGAGGGCTGCAGCGATCCAACTAAGGAGGAATGGACTTACGTTTAGTTCGAGAAGCTGAAACATTAAAAAATCCAGTGGTACTCTGTTGTATGCGTCCTCAAGATCAATCGCTGCAGCAACGGTTTCAGTGCCTGAGTGGAAACCTTCATAGACATCCTGGGCAAAGACTGCTGCATTGGTCCAGGTTTCTCTTTTTGGACGGTACCCACCCAGGGTGGGTGGGAAAACACCTTGCCTCTCTAGTTGGCTTGATATTTTCCTGACAATTACCTTCTCCAGCAGCTTGCCTATTGTATTCTGCATGGTTATAATTCGATATCCTTGAATTTTTGTGTGGTCTTTGTCAGGCTTCGGCAAGGGAATCAGATAGCTGTGTAACCACTCCTCCTTGATGCTAGCACTCCCTACGTTAAAGACTCACTAATAACTGGGGAAGCACAGCGAAGAATTATATTACTTAACCCATCTAGGCGTGTGAGTTTGTTGCTTTGAGGTTTGAAAGATATTTATATACTTCTGCAGCCGTCATAAAGGGAATCACAGTGGGAATACTTCTAGTGCACTTCTCCTCACAGAATGATGACAATGGACTTAAATTACATGATGAGTTTGGTATTGCAGACATTAGATTCTCTATTTCCTATTGAAAGAAACATCTGAAATCCTCTCATGTTATAGAATTTGATATTGCAGACTCTGACGAGTGTTTCTTGTTAGTTAGCGAATTAATAGCCTTCCATATATTTGTGCTATTTGATTTATCTACAATCAAATTTTTAAATTGTTCCGTCTTTATCCTACGAATTTCATATTTAACTTTATTTCTTAATCTCCGGTGGTGAAATTAGAGCGCATACAGAACGAAGCTATGTGGGTCATTCTAGGATGCACCCGAGGCACCCCAGCAGTGTGAATGCGTTACATCCTTGGTCTGCCTATTGTTGATGGTAGGCACAAGGTGATGCAGGCGAAGGCATACCTCAGAGTAGCTGCAGACACAGATCACACGTTGCTGTAACGAGTTCACCTTGGGTAGTGAGAGTGAACCACACCCGAGGTGTCTCTGGCACTCCCGTGTATTCTAGAACCAGGGGTTGGACTGGCAGATACACATTTTTACTCTGTGGTTGATCTCATATTAGTTAATTATGTCTACAAGCCCCTCCAGATTCTAGACCCCCACTAACTACCTACTCCTGTGGAACAATGAACACTTAGGCATCGTCCGAGACCACACTCAATCATTATACAAAGAGCAAGTCAACGTACATAAAGTTTATTCTACCCTTGAGAATATAGAACTGAAATGAACATCCTGATAGAATAATCTATTTACATAAATAGAAGATAGAGTAGAGACAGAATCAGAGATATGCTTGTCATCATCAGGTGGAGAAGTAGATTGGATGCAGATGTCCTGTCCAGTCGGTCCGCCACTCACCCGGCTTCCTTCCAGTGAGATGACTAGAACCTTGGAGACCACTCCGTCTCCAGAGCGTGGATCCACAACAATAGAGTCACTGCTGGACCTCACTCAACTGGACCAACTGCATCTGTATCACTCCCAAGGAGTCACTGTTAATACACAGTTCTCTAACAACACTGGTTGGGAGACAATCCTCCTGGACTTGACTCAAAGTATTCGTGACTTCGATGAACCTAAGTAGTCACTGACCAATCTAATAGTCCATCAATCATAGCACAGTAACACTGCTTGAAGAATATGTCAATGACCAATTCAATGGTCCCTTCCTCATATCACAGTAACACTGCTTGAAGAATATGTCAATGACCAATTCAATGGTCCCTCACAGTAACACTGCTTGAAGAATCAGATATGGCAACTGAAATGTCACTGAGTCCTACTCGAACACAGTTCATAATCTTCATACTGGGTCAGTACATTATTAGAATCAGACATCTAATTTCACGGAAAACAATTCAGGTTGGACTATAATCAATTGTTCCTTCCACCTGGTAACACTTGCCACAAGTTAATAGCTGGTGTAGTTCTTCTCAAGACCTGCCACTATAGCTGACCAAAGAACCATTCAAGTGTCTAAATTTCATTTATTTCCTCGTTTAGGCAGAACCACCGTAATAATATACGGTCAGGTGTTTCCTTTCTTTGAGCATGCTTGCTCAAAATGCTGAAATGTTCCTGGCTGAAATAGAGTATCTTCTAATGTAGAAAAACATCACAAACCATCACGTCCCACACGTGCACCTTCAGGGCACCTGTATTACTTGATGCAACCTTCACGCATGGTGAATCACATTGGGTACATGGCGTGGTTGAGTCGGGTGTGATAAGTAAAGAATTGAACCCTTCGCTGTGTCACACGAAGTGGTTTCCTGCCAACGACAATTATAGTTGACTGGTTCCTCAACAGGCAAACTACTGAAAAGGAAGAGCGACCGGTGAGAGTATACTGGCCCAAACATTAGTCCACATGCATCCTACCAATGACTACTCAACCCTCAGTCATGCTACTTAGTTATGCATATAACCAAAGCATTATCTCTATATGGACTCGTTCCTAACATCATCAAGGTTCATTAAGAAACATAATACTGATCAATATACCATCCCTCGGGATATAGGAATAGTACATGATCACATCCAATATGTACACAAGCCTGTTTGCTGGTGGGACCACCTGCCCACGCCATAGCAAACTCTTCTTATCAGACTCCTCCTTAGAGTCAAGAAGCCTTCTTGCGAATACATGTTCCCCACATGTTCCAAGGGTGATGTTCCAGTTCCGTCCTCCCAAGTGGTTTAGCCTTGGCCAGGACCGAACTTCATAGTTGGTCTGGTCTACCAATCTATACTTTCACAACTTGCTTTCACTTCCCCCATATCCTATATGTCCCCTGTCTCATACAGCCTCCTTGCATCCTTCCATACTTCCAGCACCTTAGCATTCACTCGCACTAGCGCCAGTATGAAAGAACAAGATAGCTCAGACAAGAGTTCAGAACGCATATGTATATCGCGACGGCACGCATTGTTATCACGCGTCGAGCTATTCGGCGTTCGGAATTACTCCAGGAAGTATCACATGCCATGACCTAATATATATACACAATGTCACATCATATATATATATATATATATATATATATATATATATATATATATATATATATATCACCAATGCAGACTTACCTTCCCACAGAAATCCGGTGTTCCACACCATGAATTCACTATTAAGTTACTACACAATAGTTACATCATTCCTGGTGGCACAGAACTAAGTTCTTCCTTTACTTAGTAACTAAGGACAATTTTGTCTGAATCTCCACCTACCAACATACCTGGTTTTCTAACCGTTCTTCTGGCTTCAGCAACTGACTGACATAAATCTAAGTTTCTATCAGGCACAAGTAACTATGTTTTATTCTAACACAGCAACCTATTAGATGCAACGATTTGCAATATATGGTAAATATAATTTACATCCATATAGCCCACATCGCATTCCTGCGTTCCCAACAGCTGATTCGCGAACACACAGTAAACAAACACACGATTAGCCGTCAACCGCGTTATCGATCGGTTTGCTAATTAGTATGCAAGGACATCCGCATATGTAATGAGGTTAGAACGATGGCGTGTGGTACACACTTACAAAGTTAAATGAATTAAACAAATAAGTACCTGAATGTCGAAAACCAGACTCCAGTCAGCTTTCAGAACTGTTTAAGGGCACCTCAGCCTCCTTTCCGTAACAGTCAGCCGAATCATGGTTGAGGTGAGACGCAAAACAAAATGGCTCACACTGGCCTGCGTCTGCTCTCTCCGAGCAAAAGTGAAGTGAATGAATGGTTTAGCCAATTTCCCCACTCGTGCCAACTCAATACGCACGAGAAGCTAGTGCTTCTTGAGGAAAGACACTTTCTCGGGAAACCGTCATTCCCCGCCTAGAATTTCTAGATCTCTCTGCACGAGAATTTAGTGCGATACCCAGCCTCACGGGTCACTCAAATTCCGGTGTTTCGAGAAGATTCTAGATAGTAATTCCTCCATCGGCTTCCCTCAGTCTATTTTTAGCTGGGAAAGTCCCCCGATGACGCGCAAAAATAGTGCGGGATCTTTACGACCCAAGACAGATAAACGCGTTTCGTCACATAGGCCCCCACTTTAAGAGGATCGACCCCGTCGTTCCACTTCTACGCAGAAGCTGCCTATGTCGTTCTTTCTTCCTTCTTAGAGACCGGATGGCGGGTGAGGAAGTCTAACCCGTCAATATTTCATAGGATACTTTAACCACCTCTGGTGGGGTGACAAGCTATTCAGTATCACGGGTGATCAACGCCTACTCCGCTACTGCGATCGGGCATCTCGCAGTATCTTGCGGACCAGAGCTCCCGTCTCGATCTGATTTAACGATCGTTCCTGCCAGAGTTTACTGGACTTCTGCAACTCCAGCTTCCCCTTTCGTGGACCCAGCTGGACTGCAGTCGGTCGGGTTGAGGAACCAGGTGTCTGTGTCCGTTCCGACACAACCCACCTCGTCCGACCACGGTTCTCAGTGTAACTAGCACTGCGGATGTTCCTTTGGCATGTCATGTTCCCCCGAGCACCGGGCTGAACCGAAGAAGGTACCTGCACATACATATAGGACTTCCTATGGTGTGACAGGCTTTCCGCTACCTAACCTGAACCCCGAACCGTTCTCTCAGCGAATCTCTGCGCCCTTGGGCTGGTGGACTTATCATCGGGCTTCCCCTCATAGTGCATGAGGAGACTGGAATGGAAAGTAGAAGACTTTCCCAGGATCACCACTCCATAGTGCTTGTGGAGTCCCACTTTATCCACTAGGAATGGGCCCTGCCACCCGATTTCGAATTCGTTCCCCTCGATTGGGAGGAGTACCAGAACTCGGTCTCCAACCACTAAGGATATCTTCGTCTTCGTCCGTTTCTCAGGTGTGCATTTACGGCACTCCGGACAAGATCTAATATACCTGCGCACGTCGCCTGTCATTCCCGGCCACCAATAGTACCGGGATAGACACTTACTGTTTGTCCCTACAGTCAGATGTCCGGTTGGGGACCTGACATGTACCGTTAGCAGCAGATTAGCTCTGAAGCTCTCAGGAACCAACTTACGTTCCTTCTGCCGCTTCTCTGTTCCGGTCTGAATTAAAGGTGACCGGTTGTCAGATTCGAACTTACCCTGAGTTAACGGGTTCTCATCGTTGGGCAACCATTCTGAACAAGGACACTCCGTCGCATCCTTGCTCTGAGCACTACTCATCACATCCGGGTGAGTGTTCCGGAGACTTACCTTTTCGAGACCCTCTTCCTCTGTATATCTGACCTGCCTAGACTTATGGATGCTAGGGTGTTCTGGTTCGCCCAGAAACACGTACTTCCGGCCAAAAATTAGGGGATAGAGAGGATCCGGTACTACTGCCGCCTGAATGCGTCCAGTAACGTACTTGCTCCGAATCTCCACATTGGCAATCGGGCAACGTAACGCTACAGCACTGGTACCTGGCTGTATCTCCGTTATCTCCCCGGTGAGTTGCTCTGGGCCTGTCAGGTGGGATGCAATTACAGCAGGAAATTGCAATCCTGTGTCGTAGAGGCACATCACCTGTTGCCCGTTCACTTCTACTCTCTCAACCACTGGAGGTCGTCTAGGTTCTACATTCCCATCAACCGACTTCACTTTTCTGCATGGTCTATCCCTAACCTCTGCAAGACAAGCAAAGTGAAAGTCCTTGGGCTTACTCTTGCACTCACTCGTGTTGTGAGTGCTGGACTTACATAATTTTTACCATCGTTCACTCCACTTCCTCCTTGGAGAACTAGGTGGGCTATTCTTACCTTGGTTGACGTTAGAGATCTTCTCTAAAGAATCTACCTGTTTACTTGGTTCTCCCGAACCATTAGTCTTCTTTGTGTTCTTCTTTGACTTACCTTGATCCGTATCTTTCGATCTCGGATCTGTTGGACTGGTATCCCCAGTCTCGCCATAGACTTCAACGTATCTTTCGGCTAACTTGGTGACTATATCCAATCTCTCAGCCCCATTCTCACCTAAGAAGTTTCGCAAGGGTTTAGACATTTGCATTCGCATCTGATCTACAACCATCAACTCACGCAAACTTTCATACCCCTCTTCAAATCCGGCCAAGGCCATCCATTTAAGAAGGTATGAGTTCAATCTCACACTGTATGCTGAAAACAGTTCACCAGGCTCTCGCTTAGAAGTCCTAAACTTCCTTCGGTATGAGTGCGCTGTGATCTCAAATCTCTTCAAGAGAGCCGCTTTCAATGCCTGGTAATCATTTTGTAAACCCGGTGGCAAGCGTGCGTACACTTCATAAACGGCGCCTCTGAGTCCCTGGGAGAGTTTCAAACACCATTTCTGTTTGTCTAGCCCCATTGCAATAGACATGGCCTCATACTTCTCTAAGTACTGGTCTATCCGTTCTTTCTCGGGTTCGAACGGCGGTAAAGGCCACTTCATAGCCTGGTAGTCACGTCTACTGGTTGACTCTGAGCCAGGAGGTACACCTCCTCCCATAGCTCCATCAGTTACACCTGTAGCAGGCACTTGTGCCTCAAGTAGCTTCATTCGATACTCATGGTCACGTTTTTCTCTCTCGGCTTCCAACTCAAGCCGCTTCATTTCACTATCAGCCGCTATCCTCTTTTCCTCAAGAGCCACTTTACTGGCTTCCAGTTCTCTTTCTGCTCTCCTCCTCTTTCTCTTTCCTCTTGGCGAAAGTTTCTTTCCACCTCTTGCACATAGGATTTCAAAGCATTTCCCTCTAGACCTGACTTGCGCCCAGTTCCCTGAACTTTGTCCACGTCTATCTCTTGGGTAGACATGTTGACTATGAGAGTTGGGTACTCAAGTATGTTTGGGTGAAGCAATACAATGAATCAATAATCAATAGTATTTACTAAACACCACAACACAAATGTCCGTCAGACAGTTATGAGATAGGTAGAAGTAGTAGAATCTTATGTAGACTGAAGTAGAGGATATAGACTAAGTCCCTACCCCTATGCGAGAGTTCTACAACACACAGAGAGCTTGAAATAATCCCGGACGAACCCCCACTCTGTATTCTGGAGTGTAACGAGTTCACCTTGGGTAGTGAGAATCAACCACACCCGAGGTGTCTCTGGCACTCCCGTGTATTCTAGCCCCCAGGGGTTGGACAGGCAGATACACATTTTTACTCTGTGGTTGATCTCATATTAGTTAATTATGTCTACAAGCCCCTCCAGATTCTAGACCCCCACTAACTACCTACTCCTGTGGAACAATGAACACTTAGGCATCGTCCGAGACCACACTCAATCATTATACAAAGAGCAAGTCAACGTACATAAAGTTTATTCTACCCTTGAGAATATAGAACTGAAATGAACATCCTGATAGAATAATATATTTACATAAATAGAAGATAGAGTAGAGACAGAATCAGAGATATGCTTGTCATCATCAGGTGGAGAAGTAGATTGGATGCAGATGTCCTGTCCAGTCGGTCCGCAACTCACCCGGCTTCCTTCCAGTGAGATGACTAGAACCTTGGAGACCACTCCGTCTCCAGAGCGTGGATCCACAACAATAGAGTCACTGCTGGACCTCACTCAACTGGACCAACTGCATCTGTATCACTCCCACGGAGTCACTGTTAATACACAGTTCTCTAACAACACTGGTTGGGAGACAATCCTCCTGGACTTGACTCCAAGTATTCGTGACTTCGATGAACCTAAGTAGTCACTGACCAATCTAATGGTCCATCAATCATAGCACAGTAACACTGCTTGAAGAATATGCCAATGACCAATTCAATGGTCCCTTCCTCATTTCACAGTAACACTGCTTGAAGAATATGTCAATGACCAATTCAATGGTCCCTCACAGTAACACTGCTTGAAGAATCAGATATGGCAACTGAAATGTCACTGAGTCCTACTCGAACACAGTTCATAATCTTCATACTGGGTCAGTACATTATTAGAATCAGACATCTAATTTCACGGAAAACAATTCAGGTTGGACTATAATCAATTGTCCCTTCCACCTGGTAACACTTGCCACAAGTTAATAGCTGGTGTAGTTCTTCTCAAGACCTGCCACTATAGCTGACCAAAGAACCATTCAAGTGTCTAAATTTCATTTATTTCCGCGTTTAGGCAGAACCACCGTAATAATATACGGTCAGATGTTTCCTTTCTTTGAGCATGCTTGCTCAAAATGCTGAAATGTTCCTGGCTGAAATAGAGTATCTTCTAATGTAGAAAAACATCACAAACCATCACGTCCCACACGTGCACCTTCAGGGCACCTGTATTACTTGATGCAACCTTCACGCATGGTGAATCACATTGGGTACATGGTGTGGTTGAGTCGGGCGTGATAAGTAAAGAATTGAACCCTTCGCTGTGTCACACGAAGTGGTTTCCTGCCAATGACAATTATAGTTGACTGGTTCCTCAACAGGCAAACTCCTGAAAAGGAAGAGCGACCGGTGAGCGTATACTGGCCCAAACATTAGTCCACATGCATCCTACCAATGACTACTCAACCCTCAGTCATGCTACTTAGTTATGCATATAACCAAAGCATTATCTCTATATGGAGAGTAGTACAGCATGGGTTAAGTATTGTCAGCTGGCCTCACAGAACAGCCCGTCAAACAGAGCAAGAAATCAGACTGACGAGTCTGATCGTAGGTCTCACCTATCCCTAATCATCTACCAGTCGTCGCTAACGTCAGTAGTGATAGTAGGCTGTTATCATAGTTCTAATTTAATCGAACTAAACAATAAGGCAAAGAGTCCCTGGGCTCGTTCCTAACATCATCAAGGTTCATTAAGAAACATAATACTGATCAATATACCATCCCTCGGGATATAGGAATAGTACATGATCACATCCAATATGTACACACGCCTGTTTGCTGGTGGGACCACCTGCCCACGCCATAGCAAACTCTTCTTATCAGACTCCTCCTTAGAGTCAAGAAGCCTTCTTGCGAATACATGTTCCAAGGGTGATGTTCCAGTTCCGCCCTCCCAAGTGGTTTAGCCTTGGCCGGGACCGAACTTCATCGTTGGTCTGGTCTACCAACCTATACTTTCACAACTTGCTTTCACTTCCCCCATATCCTATATGTCCCCTGTCTCATACAGCCTCCTTGCATCCTTCCATACTTCCAACACCTTAGCATTTACTCGCACTAGCGCCAGTATGAAAGAACAAGATAGCTCAGACAAGAGTTCAGAACGCATATGTATATCGCGACGGCACGCATTGTTATCACGCGTCGAGCTATTCGGCGTTCGGATCACCAATGCAGACTTACCTTCCCACAGAAATCCGGTGTTCCACACCATGAATTCACTATTAAGTTACTACACAATAGTTACATCATTCCTGGTGGCACAGAACTAAGTTCTTCTTTACTTAGTAACTAAGCACAATTTTGTCTGAATCTCCACCTACTAACTTACCTGGTTTTCTAACCGTTCTTCTGGCTTCAGCAACTGACTGACATAAATCTAAGTTTCTATCAGCCACAAGTAACTATGTTTTATTCTAACACAGCAACCTATTAGATGCAACGATTTGCAATATATGGTAAATATAATTTACATCCATATAGCCCACATCGCATTCCTGCGATCCCAACAGCTGATTCGCGAACACACAGTAAACAAACACACGATTAGCCGTCAACCGCGTTATCGATCGGTTTGCTAATTAGTATGCAAGGACATCCGCATAGGTAATGAGGTTAGAACGATGGCGTGTGGTACACACTTACAAAGTTAAATGAATTAAACAAATAAGTACCTGAATGTCGAAAACCAGACTCCAGTCAGCTTTCAGAACTGTTTAAGGGCACCTCAGCCTCCTTTCCGTAACAGTCAGCCGAATCATGGTTGAGGTGAGACGCAACACAAAATGGCTCACACAGGCCTGCATCTGCTCTCTCCGAGCAAAAGTGAAGTGAATGAATGGTTTAGCCAATTTCCCCACTCGTGCCAACTCAATACGCACGAGAAGCTAGTGCTTCTTGAGGAAAGACACTTTCTCGGAAAACCGTCATTCCCCGCCTAGAATTTCTAGATCTCTCTGCACGAGAATTTAGTGCGATACCCAGCCTCACGGGTCACTCAAATTCCGGTGTTTCGAGAAGATTCTAGATAGTAATTCCTCCATCGGCTTTCCTCAGTCTATTTTTAGCTGGGAAAGTCCCCCGATGACGCGCCAAAATAGTACGGGATCTTTACGACCCAAGACAGATAAACGCGTTTCGTCACAGTTGCATGAAGCGCTGAACGCAGTTACGGGTCACCGATTGAGGCCTTGTAGGAGAACGTGCACATCTTGGAAGAGCAAATGGATCTCCATGGTCTTGCAAGAATGAGACAGCGAGAAGTGACGAGGGGATCTGGCCGACGCTCGACGCTCAAAAGAAAGGCGAGACGGACATATAATCAGATTGCTACTGGTACTATTGGTGTTGGAACTCTTCGCTGGCTGCTGAGGATGGGGACGGAGCTCTTATGGGAATGCCCCGAATGCTGTGATGTCGGTTCCTAAATCAATCAATCAATCATTCAGTCCTCATTTATGTCGCAGTTGGTGTCATGGTCTCCACCATTTGTCTTCGTAAATACGTATATCTATATGGTATTAAATGTGACTAATTACTGTAAATTAATTATAATAATTAATATAATAATAATAATTTAATTAACTAATCAATAATAATAATATAATAATTAATAATTATTAATCGAAGAAATATTATCAGATGAATCTAAATTCAGGGTAGATCAAAAAGTAAACAAGTCGGAGGACCTGGATGCTATAATTAGGAAAGAGATCCAGTCTCTTGTGTATCCGAGACTCATCAGTGAGACCACTGCAAAAACGCTCACACCACGTGGCTCCCAATCTCCTCAGAAGTACGGTCTACCGAAACTTCACAAGCCCGGCATCCCGCTAAGACCTATCCTGTCCATGGTTAACTATGCACAACACCGAATTGCGAAATGTCTAGTCGAAATTTTAAAGCCAGTACGACAGTCATTTGATCAAAAAATACTCAGAGATACATTCGAACTGGTGAAATTAAAGGATACAATGGACATAAATAATAAACACATGGCATCCATAGATATAGCCTCCCTATTCACCAATGCTCCATTAGAGGAGTCAGTATAAATAATAAGGGAACGCATTAAGACAAACAACTAAAATTAGGCATACCAACACCTATTCTGGAGAGACTACTACTACTATGTACCGCCAACATACAATTCAATTTTCTAACTAAGTCATACCGCCAAATTGACCGAGTGGCCATGGGGAGTCCACTTGGTCCTATTCTAGCGGACATCTTCATGGCACATGTAGAAGAAAAGAGATCCTCAGACATTAATAATTTCGTCCTCTACCGTCGTTATGTGGACGATATACTAATTATCACCACAGACGAGCTACAAGCAACATCGTTCAAGGCCATTGTGATATATGTTTCACAAGCCGTAAAACTGATGTAAAATTTCTCCGTACAACAATCAACATTGACACCGCCACATCGCAGTTTTGTTCCCTACATTGAAAATCCAACATTTTACCACAACAGACCCAGCTCGGCGAGATACCAAAAACTGTAATTGGGAAAAGGTATATAAAAAGACGGAACACGGCCTGTTTGTTAACCAGCCCAGCACGAGGGTATATGATATGATTGATATAGTGCCGATATGATTGTGATTGTGGAATGATTGAGATTTCATTGTGATGTCAATGGTGTTAACGGTTAAAGTTATCAATGGGAAATCACATAAGCATAATTACTTATCTTACATGCAAGAAGAAGATCTGAGATAGCGGACAGAGTGATGAAATATGCCTAAACATAATATTTAAGTATAAGTATTATAAATGAAAATAGGAAACATCAGCCTACAACACCGCATTCAGATTCGGAAACCTGTCGCCGAAGTGTTGGAAGCCATCCTATTCGGATGAAGGTAAACAGAATATTTATTTTAAAATTAAGTTTAGTCGTTGAGTCTTTTTCCCAAGAAGAATTGGTAAGTCAGTGTGTTGTAAAACCATGTGGTTAGTCCTTAAGAAATTAATGTTATATTCAGTTATCATAGTCGTAGATAAACTGTACAGTAGGAAACCCAATGAATTTCCTTTTCTTCTAGTAAAAACCTTATTTAATGTGTAAACTTTAGACACAGGTTGTACATTGTATTCTTAAGTAGTAAACGCGATCTGCAATGATTTAAAGTGGTGAGTAACTTTAGATTTTAGAAAACTAAGAATCCTTAGTGCAGTGGTAAGAAAACAAGTTTACATGTGCCAACACTGGTAATACAAATTAGTGTAATGTGTATTAGTCAAGTATTTTTAATTACATGAGCACATTAGTCAAGTAGAATTTTTGACATGAGCACACGAACAACCAAGTAGCTTTCTTATAATTCATGAACACATGAGAACCAAATAGATTCCTATAGGGTTCATAATTGTGTGTGTTGGGTTAAAGCACCCATGTGGTGAGTCAAATGTATTTTCAATGTTGTAAACGTGTGGAATTAATATTTGTGCCACATAATAATACTTAGTCCACCGGAATGCAAGAATGGTTAGGATTCTTAATGCAACCTCTACAAGACCGGCTTACTACTGCAGTAACCTGAACATTCTGTGCTGCAACTCAAGTCATTAGGTATAGAACCGCACCGATTCCCACACCAGCAGTAAAATAGCCTGTTCCTCAGTACGCCAAAAACAATTGTATTTACCAATTCACATGTAGATGCCAGACCTTCTACATCGGTAGAACATAGAGACAGCTGAACAAGAGAGTGTCAGAACTCATACCTCATTGGGTCGACAAGATACGAATAACTGGCGATGCTAGCCTAGTGGGGCCGACACACCTGAAGCTCCCCGCGTCTTCCATTGGTAGGCACATTATCGAAAGCGGCCATGTGGTTGACAGAGTCATTGCCTTTCACGTGTTGTTTAACACAATAAATACTCGCTTGTTAAAGTTTGCAGAAGCAAGAATGATCAATCAACGCAAGCCAGATTTGTGCAAACAGAAAGACATGCTAGTCAGCTTAAAGTTACCGTGGCAAACAATTGACACTACTGAGCGAACATGTTTATATTTCAGCTTGAAGGATTTATCTAGTTAATTTACTTTATGTTGTGTGATTTCTGCAGCATGTATCTGACAAGATGCAGCGAAATATGCCAGGCAATAAATCATGCAATCTATTGCTTGTGTCTTCATCATTCAAACTAATTACTGTCTTTCGTAGTACGAATGTCCGGACACTTAACACGTCCCAATAGCCGTTAAGAACATGGCTTGGTTAGCGTTTCAATCTCACTTACATACACTTTAGATGTCCATTAAGACTTCTGACTAACTTTAAACGTTGAAATATGTGTTCGTTGAAACTGTACACTTCATTAAAGATAGTTACATTCGGCTACTTGCATCAGATTGTTGATCTTCGTTTGTGTTGCAGTGTTGACACATCAGACCCCAGAGCCCAAGTGACAAGTTAAGGTTGGCCACGGTCTCACATTGTGTGGCATCCGGTGATCGTTTACCCGTGTCCTCCCGATCGCAAATCGTTGTGGCTCATGCTCCAAGCTTGTCATTAACGATAATAAATTCCTGTTTCATTGGCGCTTTGAGTATTTACTCTCGCTATTTATGTTTATCGAGTTAGCCTCTGTTGTTCCTTGTGTTAACTCTATTATTCCTTGCTTGTATCATGGCATTATGCCACCCTCCTTTCAAAATGTGTTTACACAATTTTTCAGTCTAGTCGGTATGTTATATCTTGACATGAGAAAAATGTATTTCAGTCTGGTTATACTAATCTGTCTAAGTTGTCATATAAGCATCCATACATCATGAAATGACATGTTTAGAGCAGATATATCAATTGCATCACTAAACAATATCTTCTTCTTCTTCTTCTTCTTCTTCTTCTTCTTCTTCTTCTTCTTCTTCTTCTTCTTCTTCTTCTTCTTCTTCTTCTTCTTCTTCTTCTTCTTCTTCTTCAGCATTCCAAGCCATTGATGTTCTTTGCTGCAGATACAAGCCGTCTCCATTCGTCTCTCTGGTTGACCTTCTCTTGCCAGTCGCTGATTCCATGTGCTTTTAGGTATGTATGTATATTATCTCTCCACAGTCTTCTTGGTCTACCTCGGGGTCTGTGGTCATTTATGTCCTGAGTGTAAGCGAGTTTTGTTTCCCTATTATCTTCCATTCTTTCTATATGCTCCAGCCATTGCAGTCTATTAGCCTTCATGATACCAGTGATTAGCTGGGACTTAAAGAGATCATAAATGTCTTTGTTGCTTCTTCTTTTCCACTCTCCACTTTTTGTATTCCTTATGGGCCCAAAGGTGCTTCTTAAGACTTTGTTCTCAAAGGATTGTAGCAAGGCTTCGTCTCCTCTAGTTGTACTCAAGGTTTCAGAGCCATGCAGCACAACTGGTCTGATCAGTGTTTTGTATATTGTTATCTTGGTGTTACGAGATAGCGCATTTGATTTTAGCAGATGTTGTAGTGCATAGTATATCTTATTTGAGAGTTGATTCTAGTGATGAGAAGAGAGGCATTGGAGAATTGTATTTCTTCCCTTATTATGTTGGAGCAGTTGAAGATTGTACCCAGGTATTTGTATGTTTCCGTTCTTTTAATGGTCATATTATCTATTTTTATGTGGCCAGAGGTTTTAGCTGTTCCTTCTCTTGAAATTACCATATATTATGTCTTATCTTGGTTGATAACCAGCCCCATTGGTTTAGCTTTTTCCTTTAAGTGAGTCAATATTTCTGATGTTTTTGTTCATTTTCCCCTATAATATCTATATCATCTCCATAACCAAGCAGTATGGATGTTCCTCCAATAGCACATTCCTCCTTTACCTTCCTTACAACTTTCTCTAGAGCCAAGTTGAAAAGGAGCGGCGATAGTGCATCACACTGTTTCAAGCCAGATCTTATTTGGAAAGGGTCTGATTTCCTGCCTTTATGTGTTACTATATTATAAGTACCAGTAGATGTACAACAGAGATTAAGAGCAGAATAGGGCAGGCAAAAGCTGCATTTCAGAAAATGAAGAGTATCTTATGCAATAAGTCGCTATCAATGAAGGAAAGAAAGAGAGTGCTAAAATGCTATATAGAACCAGTTTTACTGCATGGCAGCGAATCTTGGAAAGTAAATGAGCAAATTAGGAAGAACTTAGAAGCAACAGAGATGTGGTTTTCAAGACGAATGTTGCAAATTCCTTGAACTGCCAGAGTAACTAACAACGATTGCCTGAAAGAGGCTAATGAAACTAGAACACTATATACAACAATAAGACAGAGACAAACAGCTTTCTTTGGTCATGTGATGAGAAGAGAGGCATTGGAGAACATCGTGACAACTGGAAAGATCGAGGAGAAGAGAGGCAGAGGCAGACCAAGAGAAATTATGCTGGGCGGATTGAGACGGTGGCATGGAGGAATATCATCAGCAGAGGTGATCCAGAACACCAAAGACCGAGTTCTGTGGAGAGCCATGAACGCCTACGCCAGCCGGCACGGCACTTAATGATGATGATGATGACGATGATGATGATGATGATGATGATGATGATGATGATGATGATGATGATGATGATGATGATGATGATGATGATGATGATGATGATGATATTATAAGTATCTTCCATGCATAGTCAGGTCATGTTGATTAACTTCCTTGGTATTCCAAATTCCTGAAAAGCATTCCATAGACTTCCTATGGACACTATCATAAGCCTTTTTAAAATCCACAAAAATGTTATGGAGATCTCTTTTTTATTCCCAATTTTTCTCGGATATTTGTCGTAAGATAAATATCTGATCTATCGTTGATCTGTTTTGTCTAACTCCCGCCTGGTAGTCACCTAATATGTCTTCTGAATATGGTTTTAGTCTATTTAGTAATACTGCGGATAGTGTCTTATAGCTTGTGGACAGTAGTGATATCCCTCCTCCTCCTCCTACCTCCTCCCTCTTACTTCTCCATCCTACTACCTCCTCCCTCCTCCTCCCTTCTCCTCCTCCTCTCCCCTCCTCCTCCTACCCTCTTCCTCTTCCCCTCCTCCCTCTCCCTCCTCTTCCTCCTCTTCCTCCTCCCTCTTCCTCCTCCTCCTCCCTCTTCCTCCTCCCTCTCCCTCCTCCCTCTTCCTGCTCCCTCTTCCTCCCTCCTCCTCCTTCCTCCTTCTCCCTCTGCCTCCACATCCCTCCTCCTCCTCCCTCCTCCTCCCTCCTCCTCCCTTCTCCTCTCTCCCTCCTTCTCCCTCTCCTCCTCCCTCCTCCTCCTCCCTCCTCTTCTTCTCTCCTCCTCCCTCCTTCTCCCTCCTCCTCCTCCCTCTACCTCCTCTTCCCTCCTCCTCCTCCCCTCCTCCTCCCTCCTCCTCCTCCCTCCTCCTCCCTCTACCTCCTCCTTCCTTCACATTCCTCCTCCTCCCTCTTTCTCCTCCTCCCTCTCCTCCTCCTGCTCCCTCCTCCTCCCTCATCCTCCCTCCTTCTCCTCCCTCCTCCTCCTCCCTCCTCCTCCCCCTCCTCCTCCTAATCCCTCCTCCTCCCTCCTATTCCTCCCTACTCCTCCTGTCTCCGCCCTCCTCCTCCCTCCTCCACCTCCCTCTTCCTCCTCCCTCCTCCATTTACCCAAGACAGACAGACAGTCAGACAGATAGTCGGGAACGGGATCTTATATGACTACTTATATGATTTAAATGAGATGCTCTCCACCATGGGCTGGACTGGGTCAGACAGACAGACAGATAGATAGATAGACAGACAGACAGACAGTCGGGAACGGGAACTTATATGACTACTTATATGAATTAAATGACATGCTCCCCATCAGGGTCTGGGCGAAGACGGGCTGGGTCAGACAGACAGACAGACAGACAGTCAGACAGACAGATAGTCGGTAACGGGAACGAGAACTTATATGACTACTTATATGAATTAAATGAGATGCTCCCCACCAGGGTCTGGGCGAAGCCGGGCAGGGTCAGCTAGTTACTCTATAATTTTCACATTGGAACTTGTTTCCTTTCTTAAAGATAGGTATCAATATTGACTCTTTCCAGTCATGGGGTAGTTCTTCTGTCCTCCAGATTTTTATTATTAGTTCGTATAGCTTTAGATGTAATGCATGGCCATCTGCCTTTATAAATTCAGCAGCAATTCCATCAGCCCCAGTTGCCTTATTTTTAACTCGTGTTATTACATATACCGGCTCCGTGGCCGAGGGGTTAGCAGCTTTCTCCGCTAACTCCGAATACTCTCGTCACGTGACGCGACGAGAATTAGCAGTGGTTCGAATCGCAAAAGTGACTTATGAGAGTATGGAGCCGGTCGCTCAGAAAGTCGTGGCGTGCTGATGAGCGTAATCTAGCCTAGGAATCAACATACAGCTGAAAGATGCTGGTGTTGACCGCAATATCCTGAAACAGGATGGAAACGCGGGGAAAAGTTATTACATATAGGATTTATTCAAAAGTAGGTTTTCTTCAATTTGTGGTTCACACGTTAGAACCTATTTCTGTGGGAAAGCGTTACTTGGAGCTTCACAATTTAGTAATTCAACAAAGCATTCTTTCCATGTGTTACACGTTTCCTAATTGGTATTTATAATATTCCCATTTTTGTCTTTTAAACCATATGTGTTGTGTTGGTTCCCTCGTTTCATTGACTTCAGTTCTTTAAAAAAAACTTTCTGGATTCGTTTTTCTGGTGATTGGTTTCCATATCTTTGATTATATTGCTCATATATTCTCGCTTCTGCTGCCGAACTATTTTTGTAGCCTCTTTACATTCAGTTTTATATTGCTCTTCATTTTGGATGTTGTTGATGTCATTTACCCGTAACTGTCTGGCATTCATTTTCCTAATGACTGCTTCTTCACATTTTTGATTGAACCATCTGTTCTTTCTATGCGTGTTTAACACACCGCGACATTCTTCTGCGGTAATATATATAAGTTTTATATAGTGGACACGATACTTCCACTCCATCCCATGGATGTCGCATAGATTCAGCCCCCGTTTTCCTCTGAGTGCTGACATCTAACTGCCATGAAATCCAATGCCTAAGCGGACATCCTAATGCAGTTCCGTACCTTCATGCTCTCGCATGAGAAACCTTGCACCCTTCTTTCAAGCCATTACGCTCTGGATGAAGGTCAGTATGCATTTGGTGAACCATACTCGTGACATTCACTCTTTCTTACATCGCATATATGGGATGTTATTATTTCCTCAGAACCGGATAAATAACACTTCTGAGTTAATAGTTCTCAATGTTCAAAACCATATGACTGATCGGTTCGTGACTCTCATTGTGGTTTTGTGGAGTTATGCTTCTTCAGAATGTACTTCACACAATGATATTGTTCCTCATTCTGTGTTTGCTGGTGTTCCTGAAATCCAGAAATGTCAGGTTGTCAGTATATCTTAACAGTTTGCTTCTTTTCCAATGTTTGAAGCAGAAATAGATTGCCGCTGACGATCAGACACTTTTGTATTAACACCACTGACCAACTGGACTGCTGAAACAACTGTGGATGGAGCGGCTGCAAGGAACCGGGTATCTGAATGGGTGAATTGGACTTAGGACATTTCAATTTTCATGACGACCGGTAAAAGGGAAGGCAGGAAAGGTAACTACCAGTGTGTTTAACTACTGGAAAAAGTCTTCCCGATCGACATAGCGTGAGTAAGATAGAGAGAAAGAGGAGAGTAAAAGAGAGATACTGCCATACATCCTATTGAGTGTATGTTTTGGGTTATAGATTGTATGTATTAACTAGGATTGTATTGGTATAGAACTTAGACACTACACATTCTTGATTATGTATTCTTGATATCATACCACAAATCTAGGCATTCTACAAGAAGTTATGTTCAGGTTATACTTATTTATATTCTATATGTGAATGTTGTAACTGTCGTATAACAGAAAAATCTTTATACTCTTTTACCAAGGGAAGGAATTCATTTGCTTACCTTGGTGGGAGGTTAGTTACAAGCAAGGAAAAGAGTATTGTCAGGGGGGGGGGGGGGGGATAACGTGCCCTGTCAAGTTGTTCAGCAGTATACATAAATCTAGTCATATAACCTTCTCCTTCCCACTTCTTGGGGAATACCAAGACCAGCTAATTACATATAGCAACTACCCAATCTCAGCTGTACTCTTGGATATCCAGGGGCATAATCTTTATTTCTGCAACCGATTTGGCAGCAGACCGTGTCGCGCTGGGTGTTGACGTGTTGCTATGGGAGCCTGTCGTTCCGAAAGCAGTGGCAAACTACTGGACATAAATTTGTTAAGACATCAACAACAGCAATGCTGGTGTTGACATCGATGTTATGTAAACAGTTAATTTAAAAATAAAGTCTGTATTTCAGTCATATATGATTTGTTCCCAGTTTCTCTCTGTAATCTAGTGTGTAGAGAATCTTATCAGTCACTCAAAAAAAAAATAACCAGGATGGCAAGTCTAGAAATAAAATTAGTAGTCTGACAAATAGGCTGACTGTCAGGTGTAAGAAAAAGTGTCACTTCTGACAAATTGGGTTTACTCGCCCATGATATTACATAAATATGGGGCAGCGCCCCTTGCATTTATAACTTAAAGATAACAGACATTCATAGAGTAAAGTAGCCATATGGATAGTATAGTAGTAATCAAGATAACAGTTTTACTGATTATATTTTAGTCATGTAGATATTATAGCATTTATTCAGATAGTATAGTAGTCAATCAGATAGTAGTCATTCAGATGGTTATAGTCCAGATAGTGTAGTAGTCATTCAGATTGTATAGTAGGCATCCAGACAGTCGTCATTCAGATAGTACAGTAGTCATTCATATAATATAGTATTCAAATGAGACTGTAATGAGTCATTAAGATAATAGTCATTCAAATAGCATCCATTCCGATAGCAGCTATTCAGAATGTATAGTACCAGATTGTAGTAATTTAGTTAATTTAGTATTTAATCAGAATGTATCATTCCGACAGTAATATTTCGAAGAGTGTAGCAGTCATTAGGCAGCATAGTAGTCAAACATATTTTAGCCATTTAGATAGTAATCATTCAAATAATCACTCATTAGTGGTCATTCAGATTGTTGTCACTCATGTATTAGTCACTCAACTAGTAGTCGTTCAGGTAGCAGTCATTCAGATAGTGTAGTAGCCATTCATATGATATAGTAGATATTTAGTAGTCTTTTAGATAGTAGTAATTCATACAAAATTGTAGTCATGCAGATGGTATTGTAGTTATTTAGATAGCAACCATTAAATATTAGTCATTCAAATAGTATAATTGTCATTGAAATATTAGTCATTTAAAGCGTAAAGTAATCATTTATAGTTTATAGTTGTCATTCGCCGGTCTCTCTGGCTGTGGGGTTACAACACTTTCTCTCTGTAATCCCGTTTATCACGCAGAGTCTCGCAGCGGAGCGAGAACTGAGGTGGTTCGACCCCCGCTCGTGACTTGCGGATACTGAGCCGGCCGCTCAGAAAGCAATGGCAAACTACTGAGCGTAATCTTGCCAAGAGATCAACAGACAGCTGAAAGATGCTGCTGTTGACAGCTAAGTCCTGTAAAAGGATACGCAAAACATTTCAGTTGTCATTCGGATACTTTGGCCGAGTGGCTAGAATGCCGGCCTGTCATTCAAGAAACCCCGGTTCGAATCATCAGTAAGGTGTGGAGTTGTTTCTGTCTGGGACAAAAAGAAAACTCTAACCTGCACATTTCGTGGTGACAGAACTAGCCATGCGGCCATAATTCCTCGGCTCAGACATCCTACACCGCAAGGTACTATAGGCAGTAAAAGACAGTTGTTGTATTTTCAATTCGGATACTATAGGATTCATTCAGATAGTATAGTAGTCAGTCAGATTGGATTCATTCATAGAGTATAGTAGTCATTCAGATAGTAGTCATTCAAGTAGTATGATAATAATTCAGATAGCATAGTAGTCGCTTTTTTTTTTTTAGCATATCCTTTTTACAGGATCAGCTGTATGTTGATCTCTTGGCAAGATTACGCTCAGTAGTTTGCCATTGCTTTCTGAGCGCCGGCTCAGTATCTCGGAAGTCAGGAGCGGGGGTCGAACCGCCTCAGCTCTCGCTCCGCTACGAGACTCTGCGTGATAAACGGGATTACAGAGAGAAAGTGTTGTAACCCCACAGCCAGAGAGACAGTAGTCGCTTAGATAGTAGTTATTCTGATTGTATTCATTCAGAGAGTCTAGAAGTTATTCGGATAGTAGTCATTCAGATTGCAGTATTTCAGAAAGTATAACATTCGTTAAGATTGCAGTAATTTAGTTAATGTGGTATTCAATCAGAATGTATCATTCCAACAGTAGTAATTAGGAGAGTATAGCAGTCAGTAGACAGCATAGTAGTCAAACATATAGTAGTCATTTAGACAGTAGCCATTCAGTTAATAATCACTGGTTATAAGTCATTCAGATTGTTGTCACTTATGTATTGGTCACGCAGCTAGTAGTCGTTCAGATAGCAGTCATTCAAACAGTGTAGTAGCCATTCATATAGTATAGTAGTTATTTAGTAGTCTTTCAGGTAGTAGTAATTCAGACAGTATATTAGACATTTAGACAGTAGTCATGCAGATACCTTTGCAGTTAATTAGATATCAACCATTCAGATAGTAGTCATTAAGATAGTATAGTTGCCATTGAAATAGTAGTTATTCAGGGCGCAAACAAGGCATTTAGATATTATAGTTGTTATTCGGATTCTATACGAATCATTCAGATAGTATAGTAGTCAGTCAGATTGTATTCATTCATATAGTTTATTAATAATTCAGATAACATAGTAGTCGTTTAGATAGTAGTCATTCACATTGTATTCATTCAGAGAGTATAGTAGTCATTCAAATAGTAGTCATTCAGATCAATCATTCATTCAGTAGCATGTCCTTTAGAGAACCTCGCTCCCATAACAACCTTCCGGAAAACCTCTCGATCATAAGCAAGATGTCCGGCGTCTGATACACCCATCTGGAGATCATACGCCACATCCTGCACCCATCGTCTCTTTGGCCTTCCTCTTCCTCTCTTCCCAGGCATATACCCTTCCATTATTGTTCTCTCCAAACTTTCGTGACGTTTCAAGTGACCGAAATATTTCAATTTTCTTTGTTTTATCGACTTTAGTAGCCAACCTTCTTCAATATTCAGCACTTGAAGTATGGATGCATTTGTTCTTTTCTTTACCCAAGATATTCTTAGCACTCGTCTATAACATTTATATTCAAAGGCGTTTATGCGCTGTTCAGCTTGTTTAGTAAGTGTCCAGGTCTCACAGGCGTATGTTGCAATGGGAAAGATGCATGCTCTTAAAAATCTAATTTTTGTAGTTCTGTCTGTCCTACTCCATAATGTATTCAGCTGTTTTAGTCTTTGAAGAGCAATTGATAGTCGCCGTTTAATTTCTTTCATTGTGTTGCCGTTGTTGGTAATCAATGACCCAAGATATTCAAAATTTTCCACCACCTCCAATTTTCCCCATTAATGTATATTTCTTTCTCCATAGTAGTTTTATCTGTATGCATTATCTTTGTTTTTGCTATGTTAAGATATAAAATGTGATTTTCACTATTCAATTGGATTTTCTATGCCATTCTGTGTCGTGGATAGTAATACATCAGCATACCGAATCTCTGGTATGTAATGACCGCCGATATTTAGGGCATCATATAGCTAGCTCCTGTTTATATCATCTCTGACATTTCTCACTGTATTTTCGACGTACAGGTTAAACAAATAGGGTGACAGCACGCAGCCCTGACGGACTCCTTGCTTGATGTCAAACCAATCTGATGCCTCGCCATCTATTCTAACTGCTGCTTGTTGGTCTAGATAGAGCATTTTATGAGTTGTACTACATGTGAAGGAAAGCCCATATTCCTCATGACTTCCCAAAGTTTTTGATGCTGTACATAGTCAAATGACTTTGAATAATCCACAAAACATGAGAATAGGTTTACATTAAATTCTCTGCACTTCTCTATTATTAAACGCATGTTGAATATGCGATCTCTTGTTCCTCTTCCTTAATTGGTATTGGAATGAAGATAGTTCTCTTCCAATCTTTTGGCCATGTACCATATTTCCAAATCTTTGTACATAATGGATGATATATGTGTATGCTTTCTTCTCCTCCCGCTTTAATTAGTTCAGCTGGTATCTCATCAAACCCAGGTGATTTACCATTCTTCAGGTTCTTTATAGCCCAAGCAATTTCATCTTATGACGGTTCAGGTTCTGTCTCTTCTGTCATTGGCTCATGTATCTCATTCATATCCTCACTGTCACTCATATCATACATTCCACTGCAGTACTCCTGCCATCTTTCTAGAATTTGTCTAGATTCTGTTAAGGTATTTCCCATCTTGACATTCATTTGAGGTTGAACATTTCTTGTCAATAACTTCATTTCTTTGAACATTTTATAATCTCTTCCAGTCTTATGATATAGCTCTATTCTGGTACAGCAATCTTGTATATATTGATTTTTGTCCTTTCTTGTGTTATTATTTCTCGAGTTAAAGATTTATACTTCATCCTGCTATTATCGGATTCATCTCCTTTCTGTTTCAGCTCCCTTCGTTGTTTTATTAATTCTAACGTGTCTGATGTAATCCGTGGCTTAAGTTGCTTTTTCTTGGTCGGAATTAGATCTTTGGCTGCAGTTATCAAGATATCTCTAGCTTGTATTGCCAGTTCATCCGGTGTCATTTCTTCTTGTACAGACATCAAGACCTCAAAGCGATTCCTAACGTCTACAGTGTATGCATCCGGTATTTTTGTGAGATCAAAACGAAGTGGCCTTGGTCCTCGGATAAGCTTTTTGAGATTTAATTTCAGATCTGCTTCTAATAACTAATGATCTGTATTACAGTCTGCACTTCTTAGGGTTTTTGCAGATGTTATGCTTGATCTCCATCTTCTTTGTATTAAAATATAATCTATCTGATTTTTCAGATAGTATAGTAATAATTCAGATAGCATTGCAGTCGCTCAGATAGTAGTCATTCAGATTGTTTTCATTCAGATTATATCAGTCATTCAGATAATAGTCACTCATATGTTTAAAAATGTTTTGCACATCCTTTACAGGACATCGCTGTCAACATCAGCATCTTTCAGCTGTATGTTGATTTCTTGGCAAGATTACGCTCAGTAGTTTGCCATTGCTTTCTGAGCGGCCGGCTCAGTTATCCCGCAAGTCACCAGCGGGGATCGAACCGCTCCCAGCTATCGCCCCGCTACGAGACTCTGCGTGATAAACGGAATTACGGCGAAAGTGTTGTAACCCCTCGGCCAGAGAGACCGGCAGTCACTCATATAGTATAGTAATTATTCAGATAGCATAGTAGTAGCTCAGATAAACATCATTCAGATAGTAGTTCATAATAGTTCCGCTCAAGATGGTGGCGGACGGTTGTGTTGTTTTGTGACCGCTCCGTTGTTCGCTTAGGAGATGGATATGTTCATCTCCTGCGTGTAATTTGTTCGCCAGGATGTATATAAGGAGTTTCCTCTCAAGATCATCGCCGATGCTACGGAGTCGTGCATCTGATCGAAGCAGTCATGGAGTGAATGTTCGCAGAGTGTGTGTTTCTGTGGTGTTTGGTTTTACAACATGGCGGAACAGCGTTAGTGCTCCATGCGGAGGGCAGTCAACCTAACAAGGCGACGGGTGCGACGGGGAGGCCGTAAGCGACAAGGCAGACGAGGTGGAGCACGGCGTTTTAGACTCAAATGGGACCGCCTGGGCCTCAGGAATACTCGTATTTTACATTGGAATTGTGACAGCCCAAAACAACGAGGCCCTATTCTGGAAAACCTGGTATGTTGTTTGTCCATTAAGAATGATGATGACCATTCATTTCATCCAGTGGGGTTGAAAGTTAGGAGCCGTGAATTCTAAGATGGCTGATAAGGTCTATTTTGGCTCGACAATGTGGGCAAAGAATGCTTGACGTTCTAGGAGGAGGATCTCCTGCAGTGGTTTTTCTGTCCAGCCTTTTCTTCACAGCTCTTGCAGTCCTGGTTGCTTCACAAGTGCCTGCACCCTTATGTAATGATGTACGCCACGAATTGCGGTCTTTAGCAGCAGTCTCCCAGGTGTCAAGATGAATTCTAAAAGCTTTTGGTGAGATTTTCAGAGTGTCTTTAAAGCGTTTTCTCTGGCCACATTGGGAGCGTTTACCACAACGCAGTTCGCCATAAAAATAAATTGTTTAGGGAGCCTGTGATCTCGCTTACGAGTTGAGTGACCAGCCCAGCGAATCTGATTTTTCTTTAGTAGAGTGCTCTTTCTAGAACTTCGGTGTCTGGGATCTTGTCTTGTCATTTAATCTCCAATAGTTTCCTAGGGCAGACTGTGTGGAAATGGTTTAATTTCCTAGCATGTCGCTGATAAACAGTCCATGTTTCAAAAGCATATAGCAGTGTGGATAATACAACTGCTTCAAAGACTTTCAGCTTTGTTTGCAGGCTTATTCCATTTCTGTCCCAAACATTCTTGTGCAGTCTGCGAAAGACCATGCTGGGCTTGAAGATTTTTGCATTCACTTCATCATCAATTGTGGCAGCATGTGACACAGTGCTGCCAAGATAGGTGAATTTGTCCACAACACTTAGTCTATGACCATTCACTTTGATATTCGGCACAGTGTGATTATTCCCTGGAGCTGGCTGGTACATAATTACAGTCTTTTACAAGATGATATTGAGCCCAAAGTTGGCACAGGCATATAAGAAAGCTGAAACACTGTGTTGCATGTCTGCCTCTGAGTTGGCATATAGAGCGCAATCATCAGCAAACAGCAGTTCTCTGACGGTACCGCTGTTAGTTGTGGTTTTGGCATTCAGAACTTTCCATCCATGCGGTAGTTGATGTCTATTCCAATGTCATTGTTCTCGAAGGCATTCGTCAGCATAGCTGAAAACATGAGGCTGAACAGTGTTGGTGCCAGGACACATCCTTTCTTCACCCCATTGGTGACAGGAAAGGGTTCAGACAGCTCACCATTTTCCTGTACTCTTGCCTGCATACATTATGAAATAGCCGCACTATTTGGACAGACGTTTGTGGACAGCCATATTTCGCCATAATCTTCCACAATCCTTCTCTGCTGACTGTATCAAAAGCCTTGGTAATATCAATGAAAGTGAAGACCATTTCAGAGTTCTGTTCCTGGCATTTCTCTTGCAGCTGCCTTGCAGCGAAAATCATGTCAACAGTTCCTCGTTCTTTTTCTGAAGCCACACTGACTTTCAGGAAGAAGACCTTGATCGAGATTAGCTGTGAGGCGATTGAGAAGAATTCTGGCGAGTATCTTCCCTGCAATTGTAAGCAAGGAGATGCCTCGGTGGTTGTCATGGGATTGGCGGTTTCCTTTATGTTTGTAAAGGTGGACTATTGAAGCGTCAGTGAAATCTTGTGGCATTGTCTCGTTCACCCATATGTTTGTAAAGGCTTGGTGAAGCTGCTCTATTAGGACCGGCCCACCTGCCTTGTATATCTCTGCTGGGATAGAGTCAGGATAAGGCGCCTTTCGACTGGAAAGTTGCTGGATGGCTTTGTTTAGTTCCACTATTGTTGGCAGGTCATCAAGTGTATCATTAGTGGGAACTTGAGGAAGGCAGTTGATAGTTTCATCATCGAAGAAAGAAGTTGCATTTAAGATGTTTCTGAAATGCTCTGACTAGCGTTGAAGGATTTCTTTCTTATCGGTGACCAATGTTCCCCCATCTGCACTGAAGAGGGGAACTATGCCCGATGATGGAGGATCGTAGACCGCTTTCAGTGAGTCGTAGACGTTTTTCATACCATGTCTGTCAGCAAAGCCTTGAATTTCATCAGCTTTGTTGCTCAGCTAGGAGTCCCTCATGTGCCGAAGTTTCTGCTGCACTACTCTCCGAATGTTATTGAAAGCATCTTTTTTTTTTTTTTTGACTTCGGGTCATTCAAATGTGCCTTGAGGAGAAGATGTTTCTCGGCCAGCAGTTGCTTGATGTCTTCAGAATTTTCATCAAACCAGTCTGTATGCTTTCGGGGGAGGGGGGGGGGGGAAGGTGTTGGACCCAGGATTTCCATAGCATTGTTGTAAATTAAGACCTTTAGGGCTCTCCACTCTGTTTTCGCATCCTGTTTTGCTGCAGCATTTGGCTTGAGGCGGTTTTCCAGCATGTTTTCATAAGACAGCTGTATATTATTTTGCTGTTTAGGCAGGTGACATTTAGTTTTTTTATTGCATTTTTACCCCTTGGGGACGCCTTGGTGGTTTGATGTGTATGTTTATTTTCGAGAAACTGAGACGATGGTCTGTCCAACATTAAGCACCACACATGGATTTTGTCACCGACCGTCTTGTCTGTCACTCCTCCTGACAATGACATAGTCACTGAGGTGCCAGTGTTTCGAGCGAGGGTGCATCCATGATGTCCTATTTCTCGAGGGAAGACGGAAAATTGTGTTGGTGATCAGGAGAACGTGTTCGCCACAGGTCTGAAGGAGGAGGAGCCCATTGCTGTTACAATTTCCGACTCCGTACTTTCCAATGATGTCACTCCAAGAGGCGGTGTCCTTACCTACACTGGCATTGAAGTCCACAAGGAGTATAAGCTTGTCTCCTTTGGGAACAGATGTTAATACGTTGTGCAGGTTTTCATAGAACTTGTTTTTGACGTCATCATCATTTGTCATGGTTGGTGAGTAGACACTCACGATGGTTTCATGCTTCTTCTCCGTTCAGCAGGGGTAACTTAATAGTCATGAGCCTGTCATTTATAGCTTTCGGAATTTCGGCTAGTTTGCCATCAGGGCCGACTTAATGGCAAATCCCTCACCGGATTGCCGTCTTTTCTCGCTTTTCCTTCCACTCCAGACAAATGTGTAGCCGGCACCTACTTCACAGATTTGGCCTTCTTCTGCAAGTCGTGTCTCGCTCAAGGCTGCAATGTCGATATTGTACCTGCCCAGCTCTCTTCCAATCAATGTTGTTCGTCTCTCTGGACCGTCGCGCCGTCTCTATCAAGTAGGGTGCGTACATTCTAAGTTCCGATTGTCGAGGGAATATGGTTAGTTCTTTTAGCTTTACCTGTTTTACATTGTGTGTATGTCGACCGCAGTATAGGGTACCCACCAACCGCGGCTAGATGGTTAGGTAATGATGGAGCACACAATGTTTAGGGCACCTTTTCTTGCCCCTTCCTTATGCTATGGAGTAGAGCAGTGCTTTCCTGTAGAGGGCTGCTCAGTCACTCAGGGGGTTGCCGAATCTCACTACTGCTCCGGTCAGTAGAAGACGATCATATGGCTTGAGCCGTCTGTGTGCAGGTCTGCGACTGCAACTGCCAGCGTACCCAAGCCTGCCACTTTGCCGCTCGCCCATCGCCACAGGGCTTGAAGGTTATATATGAAGTTGGATGCAGAATAAAGGGTAGCGGGGTAGGGGTATCCCCTATCAAAGGAGAAGTAAGGCGCCTCCTTCCCTCCGCTAGCCTACGGGACACCCTTGGGCAAGGTGGAGTACCCGTTTAGCCCCCCGATCAGGGTTACGTGAAGCCATGGGTGCAGGTGGTGGATGAAGATGGAGAGCAGCCAACAGATAGTTGTAGGTTATGGTCTCCACCTTCACGACGGTAGGCAGAGGATCTCTATTTTGAGGAGACAATGGCTACGGTCACTGACCAGTATGGTCACTGCTAGGAAGGAAAGCAATGGCAAACTACCTTCTTTACAGATGCCAAGAAAATCATGTTGTGTGAAATCATCGATAATCAGAGAAACGGCGTAAATGGGTGCTCCATAGGAGCAGCCTCGCCCGGTAGGGATAGTCATGCGCACCAGGTGACTCCAGACCGTCAACAGGCTACTAGGTGCAACAGATTAATATCATTGAAAGTAGGAACTTGGAACGTTAGAACAATGAATGCAGATGGAAAATTAGAAAACATCAAAAAAGAAATGGGGAGAGAGAAGATTAACATATTAGGAGTATCGGAAACGAGATGGAAAGGAGCAGGGATAAGGACAGGAGAGGATTGTAAGATTATTTACTCTGGGGGAGAAGAACAGCAAAGAGGTGTAGTCATTATATTAGATAAGCAAACATCAAATTCTGTCAAAGGATACCATGCTATGTCAGACAGAGTCCTATTAGTAAAATTAAACGGAAGACCTTTTAAAATAAATGTCATTCAAGTATATGCACCAACAAGTGAAAGCAGTGAAGAAAGCATAGAGGAATTTTATAATGACGTGGAGTCTGCTTTGAAGAACTGCAAAAAATCAGAAAGAAATATCATAATGGGTGATTTCAACGCAAAAATAGGACAGCAAGGCGATGGATGCAGTGTAGGCAACCATGGTTTGGGAGAGAGAAATGAAAGAGGATACAGACTTGAAGAATGGGCAAAAGAACAATAAATAGTTGTAGGAAACACCTGGTTTAAACAGCATCCTAGAAGATTATGGACATGGAGGAGTCCAGACAGCAGGATTAAAAACCAGATAGATTACATCCTGATTAGCAAAAGGTTTCGAAATGCGTTAACAGTCGTAAAAACAGTTCCAAATGCAGACTGTTACAGTGATCACAGATTAATTACAGGCACATTGAGGGTAAAGTTAAAGAAAGTCAAGTATACAGCAGGAAACCCTAAATATGACTTGTGCAAATTGAAAACTGACAAAGAAATACAAGATAATTTTAACATAGAAGTAAAGAACAAATTTGATATATTGTCTGATCTAGAGATCCTGTTTCAAGATGTAGATGATCAATGGGAAACGATGAAGAATTCAATCAGTTGCGCAGCAGAAAAAACTATTCCAAAAGTAAAGAAAGTGGGCCGGGTCATAGGACCGGGGAGGACATTGTCGTATGTAGACGATGTTTTAGTGTATCATCAGGGTAAGGATGGAGATCAGGTTGCACTAGAACTACAAACCGAACTCAATCGCATAAGCACTTGGTGTATTGAAGCTGGGACAATGGTCAACCCACAAAGACAACAGTGACAAGGTTCTCTTTGAATACCCATATTGTCAACACCCCGATGCCAGCTGTAAATCTGGGTTCAGAGATTGTGGAAAGAATGCAGGCAATGAATTACCTGGGGATACGATCTCATCGAACCGGCGTTTATACTAAGCACGTAGTCCAGGTGTTAACAACGGCCAAGTGGGGTTTGGCTGCGATGCGGGTGATGGCGGCGCCAAACTGTGAGCAGCGCCATCTATGTCTTCTTTACGAGGGCCTGATCCTTTCTGTTTTGGAGTATGTGATGGCGATCCTGACTCACAGCCATAAGCAGATGGAAAGGATGGAAAGGATACAGAAGGAAGCTATGCGTATTATTATTGGATGTACAAGTGATACAGCACGCAGGGCGATGCACTACCTTCTTGATTTTCTAACCATGAGCGCCAGAATACAAATTTACCGATCACGTGTCTACCTCATAGTCATTGCAAACACACAACATCCATTGCATAGCGAGATTAAGAAGGTAAAGGGCAGAAGTTTATAAAAAGGAACGTCGTGGATGGGTCAAGCCGAAGAGATTCTCCAGAAGGTGTGTTCACATGAGGACTTAGAACCTGGCGAAGAGTGGGTATAAGTGCCACACAGTTATGTACATCTGTGACATAACGCAACCAACATTATTCATTTACCAACAAGTGCCGCAAAAAGAGGAAACAACATTAAAAGAAATTGACTTCACAACCACAAATGGAGACTAGGACTTAAAACTTAACATCGAAACTGGAACTGAACAAGTGACAAATGACGTGGATTCTTAGAAAGATTGCATCAGACAAAGCTCGGAACCCCATTGGTTGGGAGAGACATGTGACACCGCTTTCGCGCCAACGCCGGTATAAATTATGATAAGCAGCCCACTCTTGCAAAAACATGCCTGGCGAAAAGACGTCAGAAATTGTGTGACCAAAAATTCAATGGGCAAGGCAGAAGTCTGGATCCGAGGTACGTTTGTTAGTCCCGTGATTAAACTAAGAACCCGATGTATCAAGTATCAAGTAATGTAAACCCGTGTTTGTGATGTCAATTGAAATGTATGATTATTAATTAAAACCTCTGAAATGTAAAAATGCTCGACTGTAGATTCTAACGACGCAAAGCCATTCCCGGGCAAAATGACTCTCTAATATTCTCTTAGATAGAACTGCCATCTCTGATATTCTTAAAGATAATTATTAACTTTAAGAAGTGCATTCCACTACTACATTCTATTCTAAACAACTGTGAGAAGTGATGATTCTAAAGCAATCTTGTGCATTTCACCAGAAACATTGTAAAAGATGCTATCACTATCTACAGCTGAAATGACAGTTCGTGTACTAGAATAAGTGCCTTGTTCTAAAACAGACTTATCTATGCCTATTTACAATTTAGAAAGCTGAAAGAGAAATCAATCTTTCCTTTCTCCTTCATCTAATGAATTAATAGGGTTTGACGGAATAAATATTTATATTTATGTCAAATTTAATTAGATAAGGGCACACATGAATTGCAATACATGAGAAAGTTGTGCTTCGCGGAACACCATCACGCGCAGTGAACTTAACTCATTACTCAACATAACTTAAAACACAACACCACTCCACACCACTCATCACCACACAACCCAACACTCAACATCACAACAACAACAGGTAATGGAAGAGAGTTATTAGACACAAGAAGAAGAAGTAGTTAATTGGGAAAACACAGAGAATTATTTATACACATTGTAAACACCATTTAGTGGAAGAAATGTTCTAAATGTATGTCATTTATTTACATGCATCTTGACATATTCTCACTCTTGTCAATGTCTTACTGTACACGTTCACTGACCCCGGTCAAATGAGAACTTACATACAGCAGGAACAAGTTGATACAAGGCGTACACCGTGTGATAAACTCTGACCACCCCAACTTAACCCAACACTAGCTTAGAGAGAAAAGGAGGGGAGGGGAACTAGTTCCTACTTCAGGAATTTAGATTTCTTCCGACCTACTTCTAATTATTGTATTGGTAGGAATGCATATATTTATGCGAATATTCATCAGTGATCTTGGTGGCTACATACCAACAACCACCCAACACATCAGCAAATTAACCACCTAAATCAGACCTGAAAGAGGGAAGCCGAGAGAAAGAGATGAACCATAAGTGAGATGGAGGATGACTTAGCTATGAGCAGAGCATGGGGAGGCCTTCAGAGGAGCTATACGGGCAGACCTGAAGTGGATCCATCAGTCAATGGACCCTGGCTTACCTAATCCTCCAGTCACCAGGTTACTTTTCTCATTGGTAGACTACACACCCAATTTCAGGAAAACTGACATTTAATGGTTGAGACATCACCATCATACTTAATATGTACAACATCAAAATGTTTACTATGTTTTCACACTTGTTGACATCTCATATATTGATGCTTGTTATTGATTGTCTGGGACAATGGTCCAACGTGCAACTGTTCTATTACTATGTGTAAATCACAATAGAGATGTATGTACTGACCAGAAGGCTCAGGCCAGTCAATAAATGATTAACATGAATTGACCTTCTGTTAATTTGTCAGTTCCAACCTATCTGTGTTAACAACTTCTTTGTACATCATGTTGTCAGAATCTGATGTGATTGTTTATGTGTTTGATTGTTTAAAGATAAATTAACTCATAATGACTTACTGAATGGGGAAAAAAAAGACTCTAAATTCTAGATCTATCAACTGCTCAACATCCATGTTTTCTTCATCTAAATCAGGCTGAGAAAATTCTCCAGACTTTCCTCAGATTTGATAAACTAAAAGGGGGCTCCAGAGCTATCAGAATCATTGGAGAAGGGGCAGATTCCCAGTTAGTAAATTACCATTCTTACCAGGGCCATAATCTATATCTCCTAGACAATACTTAATAGAACGAGGCCTGCAGATAACTCAAGGTTCATATTCTGGGGTTATTGAAGATAGAAGAGGATGGGGCTCTACTTCTTTTGTTAGAGATGGGGCATGCACTACAGTGATCTCCCACTCCCTTCAAAAATATATGACAACATCCTTTTCAGTGTGTATCCAGCTCGACAGGAAATGCAGACAAGAAAATCCAGCTGCTGTGGAGGCGGAAGTACAGGCTCTGATCTTCGAGAATTCTTTAGAGGATGATGCTGGCATGTACACGGATGGGTCGGTCTTTCGAGGAGTGAGAAGTTCATTGGCCTTTACGGCTCAGGCGGAGGGAAAATTGTGAAGCAAGAGGCTGGTGCTTGTGCTTTGACCACAAGTAGCCTGACTATGGAAGTCATGGCAAAAGTAAAGCAATAACATGGCCCGAGACACAGACATTCAATCGGGCATGTGTCCTTAGTGACTCAGTCAGTATGCTCAGGAAGATAGAGATGGGGTAAGTTCGAAGAGAGTGGTTGCTGTCTATGGAACGTTCTCGGTTGGAAAAGGCTTGTTTTATTTTTGTACCAGGGCATGCGGGTGTACAAGGAAATGAGCAGGCTGACAGGCTTGCAGGTAGGGCTACAGTGCAATGGACCAAGCAGAGATTCTGAATGCTCTACGAGAAGTAAGTCGTTTACGAGAACCAAGCGATGATTGTGAGTCTACAACTTGCTCAGGCTGCGAAAACAGCAAGTTAAAAGAGGTGTGGCCAAACAAGAACACTACACAGGAAGCCAAAGAATATTAATAAACCATCACATAACTGTTGTTGTGAGCCACTACACGCTACGGGATTTGCTGAGGAAGGGATCCGAGCACGTATAGACTGAATCGTTCGATGTGCAATGAGGACGATCTGTCTACCGACTAACTAACTAACTAACTAACTAACTAACTAACTAACTAACTAACTAACTAGTAATCGCCACTATAAAGTGTACTTATTATGCTGTTAATTGTATTCATGGGTACACGACTTATGGTTCACTGTTCACGTACTTACCTCCACTAACCATCACGGAGCACAGAGACTTGACCCCAGCCCCGGTAATGGTGAGCTTCTGAAAAAATTGACCCTTCTGGCAATGAATGTCCAGTAATGTATTAGTGACCGAGGATGTGTTCATGTAGCTGCATTCTACAGCGATACCGTTAGTGTCCAGGAGCTGAAGTGTGAAGTCTTCAGGACTGACTAAGGAAGAAACCAACAAATAACATTTGCATTTATAGATTATATATTTATTTTTATTTGGTGAAAGGGCTTCAGCGGACTCACATATCCTTATTACCAATACTTTAACACCCTCTAAGTTTATGTTTCTTCTTTGTGGAAAAGACTCATGCAATGAAGTACCTGGGGGTGTTGTACGATAGGAGTCTGGCTGTTTCTTAGCACAGAGACAGGCATGACGGTGATGAGGGTAATGACGGTGGCAAACTGTGACCAGTGTCACCTCTTTCTCTCTATCTCTTTCTCTCTCTCTCTCTCTCTCTCTCTCTCTCTCTCTCTCTCTCTCTCTCTCTCTCTCTCTGTCTCTCTCCCTCTCTTAAGCCAGGATCTGATCTTTTCCGTGATCATGATCGAGTACGCAATGATGATCCTCACTCTCAGCTGTTCTGATGGAGAGACTAGAAATATAACGGAATTCTGCTATCAACACGGATATGCACACGGCTGATCATGCACGAAGATGATTTGATTTAAAACAAAAATGGAAGACAGAACAAGAATTTACATAGCACGTCTTACCGCAAGTCAGTGCCGACACACAGCATCCACTGCATATTGCGATTAAATATGTTTGCATATCCTTTACAGGACATCGCTGTCAACATCAGCATCTTTCAGCTGATTGTTGATTTCTTAGCAAGATTACGCTCAGTAGTTTCTATTGCGATTAGTGAGAGAAAAAAAAACGCATCGCATTGAAAAGATGAACACCCTTTATAGGTAAGACCGAGGACATTATTCACAATGTTTGTTCAGTTGAATACATAGAACCTGATGCAGAATAGAGACAAGTGCCTACAGTGTGGTACGCCCTTTTAAGTATGCATTAGATTGTTTAGGGGTGCCGACAACAAAACCCGGTAGCAGTGGAGCAGAAGTGAGATATAACAGTATTCTTCTCATCTACACAAGTTGGTATTATAGCCCACGCGTGAGAAACTCTTGGACATTTAGACTTATGTCGGAGTGAGAACTGTAGAAAGTCTGTGGTGCCGTTGCCTTCATCATAAGTAGAATGTCTATGGAAGTCGTGGTAGTCACTAAAGCATTAACGTGGCTGAAGACACAGACTTTCACCCCCCAAACACACTATCTCAGTGACTCAATGAGTATGCTCAAGAAGATCTATATGAGTCGGACTGAGACAACATTGGGTGGACTTTGAGGAGCTCAAAATGGCCAAATATCAGCTTAATTTATGTAACAGGCCAAGTGGGTGTAAGAAGACAAGCTGACATACTTGCGAGCCGAGCAGCTGTGGAAAACGGCAATGAATGAATCGCCAAAAGACGAGAAGTAGATTGTGAGCTTTACTAACACACGATTACAAGAAACAAATTGTTGCGGCCAAGGCCTTCGTCAGCACAGAACAAACAAATACAAACCAACACAAAACGACATGAAACACACTACATGACTATATTAAGGGTACTTATCTCAATCGTTATCCTAGCTGGGAGCGATTGGCAGGTGTTAGACGGCTGTCTGTGGATTGTATGATCCGGATGTATGGTCAACGGGTCAAAGGTTAATACCGTCAGAAGCTCAGATATTGGCTGAGCCTCTGGGCGGGAGAATAAGCGGGAAAGGAGTGGGGCGGAGAGGCGCCCATGTGAGTAAAAGAGAATAAAACCTGCGATTGGCAAAGATGTCACGGACGCAGTTTGCAATTAGCGATTCTCGTTCAACGCTCGAAACAAAGCGCGGAAGATTTCATTGTGTTGGTCCTCACAGATGGGCATGAGTAGCGGGTCGCTCAGAAAACGATTGCAAACCACCGAACGCAACACTGCCAATAAATCGCAAACAGCAAATATAATACTGGGGCTGACTACGACGTCCTGAAAAGAACATACAATTACCTATTAGGTGGACTATACAACTAGGGTGTGGGAGGGGGTGAAGTTTTGGAGTTAAATTAAACTGTGTTAGATATTGAGGCCTTGGGGCAGAGTGTACCCAACTGGAAGGTCAGACGGTTTTCCAATGTCTTACGATCCGTTCGTAGGATGCGCATGATTTGATGGCCGTGACCTGTATGTCAGCCACGCCAATGTGGTCAGGACTATTGAAGTGCATGGGTACTGGTTTCTGGGCGCCACTGTTGATATAAGAAAGGTGTTGCCTAAATCTGTCAGCAAGACGTAAGCCTATCCCAAGGACATGTCTCATGTCACAACGTGTGCAAGTATTCGTATATATAACGTTGCGAATCGTGCATGAGAAACCCTCACTGATGTGAAAGGTCATCTTGGGGAATGCTTGAGGAATGTAAAGTTGGGGTAGACTGCTATGGACCAACACATCCCTGAGGTTACGTGGCTGTACGCCACCAGGGGGGCCTCTGAGAAGACATCGCGAGTGGTAGGGTCCGCCTGGAGAATGAATAGTTTTCTCAGGAGGATGTTCTTGGCAGCAATATTATGGGGATGGTAAGTTCTATTATTGCGTGGTTTCGGCCTGGAAGACAGAGCCTCAGCACGACTGATAGACTGGCAGCGGTGAAGAGCTGTAGATAGAACATTCTCAGGATAGTCTCGAAGGTGAAAGAAATCCAGCATTTCGTGGGCTTTTTGATGGAAGTCGTTATTATTCTGACAAAGCCGTCGGAGACGTAACAGTTGGGAGAAGAGAATAGAACCCTTACACGAGGGCGGATGGGAGGAGGTATAGAGAAGGAATGCATCCGAATCAGTTGGTTGATAATAAACCGTCGTGGAAAACAGACGAGAAATGGACCGTGCTAATATAGTGAATGTTCTCAGAGTAACATACCGATAAAACGAATTAAGACCGTGAATCTGCAACACTGAGCTGCAAGAAAATAAAACCGGATATATATATATATATATATATATATATATATATATATATATATATATATATATATATATATATATTGGTGTCAGGTCTTAGTCAGATATGACTGAGCTACCGTATAACAGTAGACGGTACTACCTGGTTTCTGTTAGCACCAAACTTTGGGTGGCGCTTACCAAACCCGACACTCCACATTGTACCAACGGCTTCGGGTGGAAGAGCGCAATTGGGAGGGTACAAGCCTTACCCTGGTGCGAAGAAATGCAACCTAAGACAAAATGTCATGGCAGGGCAGACCAGGCCCTAAGCCTTGGTTGGCGGCTGGTTTAGGATCGAAGCTCCGACAGGCGGACAGTTAGAGCATTGCTTTGCTGATCCTGCAGCTTCTGCAGCTTGTCTTGTTCCAGATGTAGAGGTGTTACCTTTCCTCTGAAGTGAACTAGGCAGGCCGAGAGAGAGAGAGAGAGAGAGAGAGAGAGAGAGAGAGAGAGAGAGAGAGAGAGAGAGAGAGAGAGAGAGAGAGAGAGAGATCATGCTGCATTGGCAACACATGATCTCTATATTTTAGCCCAGGCTTTGTGCTATGGAGAAGCAAAAACCCCATCCCTGGTCATAACTGGTCTCGGAATCAAAGCGAGAGGCAACTGTTACGGGTTATAAGTCCCTGTCAATTGGCGTAGACATGGGGCGCCACGCGTTGCCTCTAACGGTGGGAGACACCTACAGGTGTCACTGATCAGCTACCGCCCGCCTCAAGCTGGGCAGCCACCGGGAAATTGGGTGCTGATCCGCCACAACCTGCCTGGTTCAATGGATGCTTGGGGCTAGGACAAAATCTGAATCGCAGACTGTAAAACCAATGCACCAGGCACTAATAAAAAGAAAATTAGAAACCTCAAGCTACGGCTATCAACCAGGAACATGAGAACCATGTGGCCAGAATTTTCCACTGACTTGACAAATATTGACGATGTGAGAAAAACGGCTGTGATTGATGCCTAACTCAATCGTCTTAACATTGATATTGTTGGCCTGCAGGAGACTCGCCTCGCTGAGGAAGGGTCACTCACGGAAAACAATTACACCTTTTTTTGGAAGGGTAGAGGGCAGGCAGAAAAAAGGCAACACGGTGTAGGCTTTGCAATGAAGAATTCGCTACTGAGAATGATTGAAATTCCAGCAGGAGGAAATGAAAGACTATTATCCCTGCGTCTGGCAACCTCTTGTGGTTTTGCCACCATTATTTCTGCAGATGCACCGACACTCGATTCCTCTGATGATGTGAAAGATTCTATGAGGAGTTAGACTCCGTGATCAAGGCAGTTCCAAAATCTGACTACATTTAAATGCTCGGTGATTTCAATGCTCGTGTGGGCAAGGACTCGGGTTCATGGCCAGTGTGCCTTGGAAAATACAACATCGGTCGCATGAATGATAATGGGCAAAGGCTGCTGGAGCATTGCACCAGAAATTACCTATGTATTACAAACTCCTTTTTTAAAACAAAAGAGCTGCATAAGGTCACATGGAAACATCCAAGATCCGGCCATTGGCACCAGCTAGACTTCATCATCACACGGAGACAACATCTGAACCATACATCATTGACTCGAAGTTATCACAGTGCTGACTGTGATACGGATCATTCTTTGATTGTTGCAAGGACTGAAACCTAAGAGAATCTACACAGCTAAACACAAATCTAGCCCCAGGATTAATATTATTAACACTCACGATCCTGAAAAGTGCTTTCAGTTTCAACAGCAACTTGAAGACGCTTTCACTGATACACCAGAAAATTGTACAGTAAGTGAAAAGTGGGGTCAACTTAAGGAAACTCTTTATAAAACTGCCGTAGAGGTTTACGGCACTGTGGATCATAAGAGGCAGAGCTGGTTTGCGGCAAACAGCGAGACTCTGCAACTCTTGATTGATAAGAAGAAGATAGCTATCTTAAGAAACAAGGAAAGACCAACGTGTAACATTTTGAGTGAGCTAAGACAAGCTAGGAAGGATGTGCAAAAGGCTGCCAGGCAGTGTGCAAACGATTACTGGATAGAGTTATGTGAGTCCATTAAAATCGCAAGTGATAAGGGAAACATAAGAAGCATGTATGAAGGAATAAAGAAAGCCTGTGGTCCAATGATCAAAAGAATTGCACCATTGAAAACCTTGACTGGAGAAATCATAACTGATAAGAAACAGCAGATGGACAGATGGGTAGAGCACTATTTGGAGCTTTACTCAAGTGAGACCAAACTAGCGGATGATTCCCTCAACGCCATAGAGGCTCTACCAACCCTTGACAACCTGGACACACTTCCCACCATAACAGAAGTTAAGTGTTTTATAAATGAACTTGCATTTGGCAAGGTTCCAGGGAAGGATGGGATTCCAATAGAGGTTATCAGTAGTGGGCAATACACACTCACTCTACAGATCCACCAACTAATAGAGACGCCCGTGTGTTGCCGGGGCCCATACGGGGGAGCAAATAATAGTAACACTATTGCCTACCATGCATGTCGTAGGAGGCGACTGAAGAGGATATGGTTCCGTCGCCCTGCTATTGAGTGCGTGCATGGCGCAACACTGTGAGCTGTGAGTTTCGTGTGGAATGCTTTTACATCTGTCCGCGATTGTGTAGTGTGAACTGTATGTTCGGAACGATGGTGGCCGGCTGTTGCTGGATTGACTGGTTTGCCATTTCGGCTCACGAGTGCATTTTTTTCAGGAGACTCCTGGGAGTCGCCGCTGGAGGTAGGGAGTTCGTGCTTTGTGCGGCGCTTTCGGCCGGTCGTCCTGTGGAAAGAGTCATATGGGATAAAACCCGGGTCAAGGAAGTCTTTCTGGTGACTGCCATTTCCATCGACGATGAACTGTATTTTTCATGGAGGGCTTTTTTTCCTTTTTTTTTAGTCAAAACTTTTTGGGCATGTTATGAGAAGAAATGGATTGGAGAATTTGGTGACAACTTGTAAGATCGAGGGGAACAGACCAAGGGGAAGACCTAGAAGCAAGTACATGGATGGCTTGGCCTTGTGGCATGGTCGAGACAGAAACACGGAGCTGATCCACGACTCTGGTGATCGAGTGAGATGGTAGAACATGACCGCCCACGCTTACCGGCATGGCACATGATGGATGGATTCTGGCGGCGGCATTATGCACAGTGTACCTGTGCGGGCTATTGGCTTGAGGATAATCCTGCCAGTTCCATTGTTCACTTTTGGCAGTGAGGGGCATTTTGTGTGATATTAATTGGCACAGGAACGGAGCAATATGGGGACAACCCGTTGTCGTGAAGTTAAAACCACGACTAACCAACGAACTAACTAACCAGCTAATAGAGCTATGCTGGCGAGAAGGACAAGTCCCAGGATTTCAAAGATTCAAGCATCATAACACTGTACAAGAACAAGAGCGACCGGAGCGACTGCAACAACTATAGGGGTATCTCACTTCTGTGTATAGTTGGAAAAGTATTTGCCAGAATGGTTCTGCGCAGACTTCAAGTCCTAGGAGATCAAGTCTACACCGAATCACAGTGTGGCTTTCAACAGAACCGGTCTACCATTGATATTATATTCTCATTGCGACAAATGCAAGAAAAATGCCGTGAACAGAATCAACCACTGTTTATTGCCTTCATCGACCTCACAAAGGCATTTGATTTGGTCAATCGTGAGGGTCTGTTTAAGGCGCTAAAGAAGATTGGCTGCCCACCAACTCTTCTGTCCATTGTCGAATCGTTCCACACAGGCATGAAGGGTATAATCAAGATTGATGGTGCAACTTCTGTAGAGTTTCAAAACAAGAGTGGAGTTAAGCAAGGTTGTGTACTAGCTCCCACCCTCTTTGGAATATACTTTTCACTTATACTGAAATATGCCTTTCGTGATCAGGATGGTGGTATATACATTCACTCACACTCAGATGGCGGCCTCTACAATGCTCAGAGATTGAAAGCCAAGACCAAAATTAGGAGGGTACTAATCAGAGAGTTGCTTTTTGCAGATGATGCTGCAGTTACGACCCACTCTGAGGAAGAATTGCAATGTTTACTATCTGCATTCTCCAATGCTTGTTCTGAATTTCGTTTAACAATTAGCAAAAAGAAGACAGATTATGTCACAAGGTGCACATGGGGTACCATCAATCTTTATTGACTGCCATAGGTAAAAGATATTATGCCTTTTTAAAGCACAAACTATAGTCTGTCAAGACGGCAAGGTGCCAATATAATATTATATATATATATATATATATATATATATATATATATATATATATATATATATATATATATATATATATACATATATATATCCCAGTCCTAGCCACACAAGAAGAACTTTAGTTTCATCCTAATTGCTAATTGTGGCAACGGCACACACAGAAGAGTTCCTGAGTACTGGATGTATGGTCAGAACTGATCCTGTATTACTTTTGTGGCTGTGAGGTGCGAGTACTTTCAGGGAAACTGTTGACAACTCTGGTGTTGATATTCCTCCATGCCAACGTCGCAATCCATCCAGCAACATTTCTCGTGGTCTGCATCTGCCTCTCTTAACCTCGATCTTTCCAGTTGTCACGATGTTCTCCAGCGCCTCTCTTCTCATCACATGACCAATAAAAGCTGTTTGGCTCTTTCTTATTGTTGTACTAGCTGACCCGGCCCGGCTTCGCCCAGGCCCTGGAGGGGATCTATCTATCTATCAGTCTGTCTGTCTGCTTGTTTGTCTGTCTGTCTGGCTGACCCGGCCCGGCTTCACTCAGTCCCTGGTGGGGAGCATCTCATTTAATTCATATACGTAGTCATATAAACTCTCCCGTTCCCGACTGTCTGTCTATCTGTCTGTTTGTCTGACCCGGCCCGGCTTCACCCAGTCCCTGGTGGGGAGCATGTCATTTAATTCATATAAGTAGTCAAATAAGTTTCCGTTCCCGAATATCTGTCTGTCTATCTATCTGACCCGGCGTGGTTTCGCCCAGCTCCTAGCGCACAGTAACTTCCACACACCATTCATTATTGTTAATGAAAACTGTTTTTAATCACCGACATGACAGTTGATAAGTTCTTTAAGCAGAAAAAGATGGGTTACAATGTTATGCATTATGCATTATTTTTATGCAAACTTTGAAAATGCCTTAAAGATTATATCATTATTTATTATAACTCATATGCCTGAAAATAACTATAGACAAAGAGTTTAACAATAGTGCAAGTAAGTCCAACAATATGACTATAAAGTATATAGAAATGTTATTAAAAGTTATGCCCCTTGAAATAACTTTTCTAGAGTGAAGTCCCCCTGCTATATAGAAATTATATAATGACAAATGAAAAAGTAAATGTTATTAAATAAGTAGAAGATTTTACACTATGAAACTATTATAGTCGGTTGCACAGGAATGAAAGGAAGACGTGTAGAAAATTTCATCTCAATTGGATGTACCGTTATCGAACCCATCCAATACATAGCCAGCCACATACAGTCTCTTTTATAGATATAGATATAATGTTCTATTTTCGGCCAGTCTCTTTAAGGCATTCTTCGTTAGTTACTTTGGCAGTCCAAGGAGTTCGCAACATTCGTCTAAGGAACCACATCTCTGTTGCTTCCAATATCTTCCTAATTTATTCATTTATATTCCAAGATTCACAGCCATACAGGAAAACAGGTTCTATATAGCTCTTCAGCACTCTCTTTCTTACATTCGATGATATCGACTTATTGCATAAGATATTCTTCATTTTTTGAAATGCAGCCTTTGTTTGCCCTATTCTGCTCGTAATCTCTGTTGTGCATCTTACATCTGATGTTATAAATGTCCCTAGATATTTGAAACTATCCACTTGGTGAAGAATTTTCCCTTCTATCCCTGTTTCACAGTTGGGTGTCACCAGTTTCTTTGATATTACCACTGTTACATGAACAGTTACATGAAGGATTAGAACATGAAACAGAATATAAGCTAAGATCTCCAAAGATATCTTATTAGGATTTTGACATGGTTTAAATATAGTTCAGTTGAATTTGATTATACTTCAGAAAGTACCGTGTCGGCAGAAAGTTTGATTATGTAAAGTGTGTCTTAAAATTATTAGCAAGTCTGTGCTTTGAGTCATTACATACCTCAACGGAAATATAGCCTTCAAAATCAGAGGCTACCTGTGTTACCGATCTGACCGAAAGGACAGGCGAAAGGGTGGGATACTGACCCTTGTCAAAAATAACATCCCTGCTTCCCAAATTGAAGTTTACATGGAAGGGGCTGAGTATCAGGCACTTAAACTTAAGACAGACAATACAGACCATCACCTGATCAATTACTACTGTCCAAATGACCGCCCACAGGCACTACCATTAAAAGGAAAAATGATTGTGTATGGCGATTTTAACAGCCATTCTCGGATCTGGGGCTATGATCACATGGAACTGAGATTGGAAGACTGGCAGGATGAGAATACATTTTTCTTGATAAGCAAGCCGTCTGACCCACATACCTTCTACTCGAGATCATGGCACACTACGACTACACCTGACCAGGCTTTTTATTCATCAGACCTGGAGTGGAACATTAAAAGAATTGTTGGGAAACAGCTAAGGTGCAGTGACCATCGACCAGTCTTTCTAACTGTAGAAAATGAGCAGCTTGTACGTGAAAGCAGCACTCTCTCGAGGTGGAACTACAAGAAAGCAGACTGGGCAATGTACAAGCTTCGCACCAGCATACTGGTTAGAAACCTGAACACTGAGAGGTACATAAATAAAGTAATTGAAGAGTTTGGGAAATGCATACTACAGGCAGCACGAGAAACAGTACCAAGAGGAGCCCGTAAACATTAGAAACCCTACTGGAGTAGTGAACTGGGACAGTTGCATAATGATGTGGAAGTGAGTAAAAGGCAAGAAGAAGTCAACCCCTGCCAAGAGCACCACAATAAATACCAACACGCAAAAGCCAAATTTCAAAGAGCCCAGCTGCAGACTAGACGGAAAAGCTGGCAGAAGAAAACAGAGTCACTGAACTTTGAAAGAGACACAAGGAAGTTGTGGAAGCTAATAAAACAGCTTAAGATGAGGGTTCAGGGAGAAACTAAAAAATTGCACTACATAAAGACGGAAACATCTTAACATCAAAAGCAAGCAGCTGATCATTTTGCGGACTCATTCGCACAAGATAACAATATCAAAATTAGTCCAGAGAAACAACAAGAGATTCGAGAGAAGTAGCAACATACAAGACAGAAGGAAATAGTACATAAATTGAATTGAATTGAATTGAATGGATCTGTTTATGTTCAAAGGGTAAGAAATTGGGTGCGTAGGCTCGTCTTACATTCGGCCCTTCCAATCACTCATCTTTCGTTCATCAACAGTGCATGATGCATTCACATAGGAAAACAAAAAACATTGTCAAATGAATGTTGTAAGCATAAACAATGCATATTCTCATGTTATGCGACACATCCCCCTCCCATGCACACATCCCGCACCCACCCACACACACACACATCTATCACCCACCCAGACGCATCTTTCTGCCCACTCACACATACCCCAATCCACTCAAGTTCACCCACACACACATGCTCCACCCACCCACCCACACACCCTCCAACCACTCACACATACCCCTAACACACACATCCCGCACCAACACACACATATCCCTCACTCACTCACACATCAACCACCCATCCCACACATCTTTCTATCCACGCACATATTTCCCACCCACCCATATATTTAACACCCATCCCCACACCCCAACAGGCATACACACATCCCCCACCGACACACATTCCTCCACCTACCAACACCCACATATTCCACACCCACTAACACACACACACACACATCCCACTACGCAACAACACCCACGCAAACACATCAACCCAAACACACATCCTCCTCCCACACATCCCTCACCCATCCCCACGCCCATCCATACACTCTTCCATTTACCCACCATCCCACTCATCTCCGCACCCACCCACACATCCCCCACAAACCCACACATCCCACAACCTCCCCATCCACCCATTCACATCCCCGTCCGCACAAATCTCCACACCCACACACTTCTCCCGTACTCCAACACACCTCTTCCTCACCCACACACAAACACCGAATAACACACACACACACACGCACCTCTTCCAAGCATATACACATAAGTCACACCCATCCCCCAACTCATACACACATCCCCCACACCCTCTACACACATCCCCACACACCCATCCACACACCTCCACCCACACATCCACACCCCCACCCACCAATACCAACAAACTCACACACATACTTCGCCCACACTGACACCCCCAACGACGCACTCACATTTCCACCCAGACACATCCCTCATCCACACACATATTCCCCCACCCACCAACACATCTCTCCACCCACCAACAATTCCCCCACACATACCCCCCCCCACACACACACCCACCCACACACACCCTCACCCGCAAACATGAGGTTATGGAAGCACCTATCACAGTCAGTGAACTGGAGCTAGCAATATCAAAACTGAAAATGAGAAAGTCACCAGCTGATGGTATCTCCAATGAAATTATCAGAAACCTAGGAACAGAGGCTAAAGAATAGCTGTTACAGGTCGTCAATAACACTTGGAACTTAGGCAGTGTTCCACAAGCCTGGAGAGAAGCAATCATGATACCCCTCCTAAAATCTGGGAAAAACAGTTTCATTGCCTCCAGCTACAGACCAATTAGCCTCACCAGCTGTCTCTGCAAAACACTAGAACGCATCATCAATCATAGACTATAGTGGTTCATTGAAAGTGAAAACATCCTTGTGCCACAACAGGCTGGCTTTAGGCAGTGCTACTCTACGGAAGATCAGACAACCTATCTCTCTCAAGAAGTTGAGGATGCATTCCAAGAGAAGAAGCTGGTACTTGCGGCATGGATAGATCTGAAGAAAGCCTTTGACAAAGTCTGGAAAGAAGGTCTTATGAAGAAACTGAGAAACTGTAAAGTCAATGGAAGAATGTACAAATGGGTGAAAGCAGAAGAGCCCGAGTACAGATAGACGGTCTCAAGAGCAAGAAAGCACTATTGCGTCACGGTGTTCCGCAGGGTGGAGTCTTGTCTCTCACACGTTTTCTAATCTGTATCAGTGATCTTGTTGCTAATCTACCCGATGGAATTAAAGCGGCAATGTACGCTGATGACCTGGTTTTGTGGAGCACAAATGAACATGCATTAGTGTTCACCATATTGCTTCAGAGAGCTGTAGATACATTTGTTGCATGGGCGTATAGATGGTGTATCAGTATAAACACTGACAAGTACCACACCACTCTATTTACCCTCTCTCTGAAACAAAAGGCAGGGATCATCCAGATAAATGGAACGCCTCTAAGAGAAGATAAAGAACCAACATACCATGGTGTAACATTTGATGACAGGCTGACATGGAGAAAACACATCAAAAAAGCTGTAGCAAAAGCCAGAAGGAAAATAGCCATCCTGAGAAAGCTAAGTGGAACCACATGGGGAGCCAGTGGGAAAATACATAGCAAAATTTATCAACAGAGCATACGACCACACCTGGAATAAGGGTCAACTGCGTGGTGTTCAGCACCAAAAACCACATTACAAGAGCTGGACAAGGTGTAAAATCAAGCTCTTAGAGTCATCACAGGAGGGATGAGTTCAACCCCCATAGTAGCAATGGAGAAAATGGGGAGGACACAGCCACTGAGAGAACGCAGAGATATAAAAACACTAATACCAGCAGACAAGTTCCTCAGCTAGCCAGGCCACCTTATGAAGAACCGATTTGAGAATTTAGCTATGGGGCGGTTGACAAGAAGTAGTTTTATCCACCAAGCCAAACGACTCTGCAGAGAAAACACCAATCTTCCCATAGTTGGTATCCTACTGACAACTATTCCAATGCGAACTCCAAGGAAAGATGAACATAGACTATTGCTACAAATCCAGACAAACGTGAGAGGAATATTTGACAAGGAAGAACAGAACAGTGTACAGCGCAGAACAGCCACTCTCAGCTTCCTTAATGACGAATACCCACAGGATCTCTGGATCCGAGTCTACACAGATGGGTCAGCGCAAAATGATGTTCGAAATGGGTGAGCGGTGGAGTACATAGAATACCCAAATAATACTAGGTACACGGCCAGAGTTACAACAGGAAAATACTGCCATAACTATGATGCTGAAATTGAGGCAATCAAGATAGCAACAGAGAAATTACTAAATACCCGCCATGGTAGACAACCTGTGGTGATATTGACAGATGCAAAATCAGTAATAGAGACACTCCTGTCTGGGAAATTACCAGGTCTAAGGACACTACTTTCTGATCTTAGCAGTAAGCGTAAGGTCACCATACAATGGATACCATGACGCTGTGGAGTACCCGGAAACGACAGAGCTGATCGATGGCTAAGGAAGGAGCAAAAGAAGAACAGCCTAATGTGCCCATTACATTCCACCAAAAGAAAATAATGATCAAATCAGTCAGAAGGCCACCAAACCCTACTCAAGACGACTACCACGTTATGGACAGACCAGAACAGGTCATTATTCTGCGCCTCAGGACAGGACAGAATAAATTACATAACCACATGCATACACAATTCAAGATTGGTGACTTAGCCATGTGCACATGCGGTTTGGCGCCGCAGACAGCAGAGCACATACTCCAGGACTGCCCAAACTATAACATATCCAGGCAAACCTTCTGGCCTAGAGAGACAACAGTGGAAGATAAACTCTATGGACTGCTGTGTGAACTAAAAAAGACTTAGATTCATACAAGAGACAACATTGCAGTTATAGACATATTTCAGCGAACGAAAGAAGAAGAATTACAGGGTTCTTCTTTGAATATCCGCTGGGTATTTGGATTTTAGCAGAGGATATTGATATAGTGGTGGCAATTTTGGAAGCAGTTATTTTGTGAGAATAGAAGATGACTAGTATATATTGATTGTCTTGGGTGTCCAAGCGTCATCCATAATTGAGACTCACAAACGATTGATCGTATGGACGTCTAATAGTACATAATGAATGTACTACAACCAAGACGCATAGATCGACAACTATTAATCAGCATAGTGGATATTTAACATAATTTCATTGTTCTTAGATTCTAACCTACCTGTTACATTAGCACGCAGTCTAAGCCAGGTAAAATAGAATCTGCCGTTTAATGAAACTGTGACATTCTCCTGGCCTGTGTTACACAGAGTGTCTGGATAGTCGTACACCCAACCTGGTGTTGAGACTGTTGTATTTGTTGATACTAGATCGACTATAAAAGGGATACGAATGCACACATATTATTAATAACATAATGATGTAATTAGTTAGTTAGTTATTTAGTTTGTTAATCAACATATTATCCTCACAGCACATCGGACTATAAACCAAAAAGTGCTCGGATCCCCTGTTCTGTTCCTCCTCAGCGTGTGGTGGCTGATACCACCAGTTTTATGTTGCTTTACTAGTCTATTTTGACCTCTATATAACTATACAGAACCTGTTTTGCTGTATGGCAGTGAATTTCGGAGCGTAAATCAGAAAATCAGGAAGAACTTGGAAGCAACAGAGATATGATAACTGAGACAAATTGTGCGAATTCCTTGGATTGCTAGAGTAACTAACATCGATTGCCGGAAAGTGGCTAATGAAATTATACCATTATATACAACACAAAGAATGAGACAAACAGCTTCCGAACGTTATGTGAGGAGTCGTTGACATTCCACGATTTTGCCATACAGCAAAACAGGTTGTAGATCATTTTTCAGCACTCTCTTTCTTACATTCAATGATAGTGACTTACTGCATAAGATACCTTTCAGTTTCTGAAATGCAGCTTTTGCTTGCCCTACCATGTTCTTAATCTCTGTTGTGCATCTTTTATCTGATGTTATAATTTCAACTAGTTATTTAAAATTGTACATTTGGTTAAGAATGTTCCCTAATATTTCCTTTGTCCATGTTGGTGTCACCATTTTCTTTGATATCACCATTGTTACTATTTTCTTGATAAATACTTTCATTGCTCTCAATGTTACTACAACAACCAATCATTTTGTAGATCTTTTGCTGTTTTGGCCATTAATACTGTATAATCTGCATAGCGTAGATTGTTTATATTACAACTTTCGATATGTATTCCTGGCTTCTCTTTGAATTCTCTTATTATTACGTCGCTATAAAGAGAGAAGAGATCCGGTGACATAACACATCCCTGCTGTACCCCTAGATTTATTTGTCTCTAATTGATCTCTTTCTGATGAAATGAAGCATAACTAGTTACAATATTCTATAATCAAAATGAGAAGATATAAAATAATACATACCATACTGACAGGCTGGACCGAACCATCCATTTACACACTGTGAATTCGCGGTACATTCTCCGTTGTTGTCACATTGGTTATTAACACAGTGGCATTTGTAGCGGCAATGTAATCCGAACCGGTCATTAGGTGTGCATTGTATAACTTGTTGACAAGAAATGTAAAACATTATATATATATATATATATATATATATATATATATATATATATATATATATATATATATATATATATATATAACATAACGTGTTCATTCATCCCCATTCTCAGTCCATAAAACATTTCTCAAAATCTTTTTGATAGAACGGTATCCCTCCTGATAATATGATGTCAGGGTTATTTTCAGATAGAAAGTTCTAGAAGAGGGCAGGGTATGAAAAATGCGCGTGCAGTCATTTGATTGGCTAATGCCTGCTTAGAGACGCTATCTGGCGTTCTAAATCCATAGCCTAGTAGTTGTAATTCTGTTTTCACCTGGACTGGTTGCTTTCTAGATGTGATGCTATTTAATGCCCTATTAAATCTGCTCTGGTCTCAGGTACGCCTATAAATCATTTTTAACTGTTGTGACAGTGCCTAGTGATGCGAAAAAGACGAATATCAGAGAATTATTTGTATGATAAATGTGAAAATGAGATCAGAACTTCATTGAGATGTTATACTGAATGTTGCTTTCTGTCAAGCTGACATGTCTAACCCACTGACTACTTTACCATGACTATCGTTCGCCTGCTATGAGAATTCTGTGGTATGCTTAATCACTGTATATCACTATCATTGCATATTTACATTGTTTATGCGTTTTAGAACTTTCTATGAATGCATATGAGTGCACATTCTTAATCAAACTGTAGAAATGCTCTTGTGAGTGTACGTTTTATCACTCTTGTGATCAGAATGTGTGATGTGACATGTTGTCTTTTCCCTGAAAATGCTGAGAATGTTTGAAGGAGGGAGATGTTGGTTTTATGAGTACCATCTCATATGAGAAGAAAGACGCCTTATCATATTCATATGTTTGCAGGACATGTCATAACATGCCAGAATAACACAATTCCTGTGATGACTGGTGACTATTTTACGTTCATGAGAATTGCCAAAAACACTCTTAAAGATTTGCATTGAATGCAATTTATCTCTGAATTTGGTGCATTTGTTCCTTTGCAACATTGGTTGAATTTGGTGCATTTGTTCCTTTGCAACATTATTTGGGTTCACTAACTGCGTTCAGAAAACCCCTGTCCTAATGGTCAGGGGGAAGGGCAATATATGTTTGAACCTTTGGCTAAGTATGCTGTATATATATTTGATGGCTCATGCTATTTTTCATGGGAAAATCATGTTTTCATATGTGTTTTGTTTTGCATGTGAATATTGCTTATTAGAATTTCCTTACCTGCTGTGGAAGATGTACTATTGTTACCCAGTGGGGAAAGAGCAAATGATTTGATGGTGATGAAGGATGGTACATATGAACCGAGTCTAGTCCGAGAGAGGGGAGGACTGGCATTGCAGTGTGAGTGTGGATGGGAAAGGACATCCATGTACCAAAGTACCACCCGTAGGAATTGGTGATTTGTCTTGTCATTGGTTATTTGCTATTGGTCCAATGATATTGCATATTGCATGTCTATATATATATATATATATATATATATATATATATATATAAAAGAGAATGTTTGTTTGTTTGTCCTTTATGCGTTCCCGAACGGTTCATCCGATTGAGATGAAATTTTTTACAGATGTTGTTCTCACTCCCACGAATCCAAATGAAATAGTTAGTTAGTTTAAAAACAGTTTTGTACGTAATAAAACAACATTAAAAAGAAAGACGTATAATCAAGGGGATTTAACAAGAAAAGTTATATCAAGGGAAATAACTTTTAGTAGCATTGCTGTATTATGTAATTTAAATAATTGTTGTATTTTTCTTAAAATGTTATAACTTTTTTGAAGAAGTTATCTACAGCCATATGCGTTATAAACAAAGTGATAAAAACTTTATGGCATCTTCAAAGTTTTCATAAAAATAATGCATTTAATGCAAAAGTACTCTTCTTTATGGCAGTGAAACCTGGACAACTTACTCACGCCAAGAGAAACGTTTAAACAGCTTTCATATGCGGTGTCTGCGAAGAATACTTGGTATTAAGTGGCAAGACAAAATCACAAATACTGAAGTATTGGAAAGATCAGGTTGTGTGACGGTGTAATCCACGCTCAGTCTTCGTAGACTTAGATGGATAGGACATGTTAGGAGGATGGATGATGGTAGAATACCAAAGGACATCTTTTTGGTGAATTACAGACGAGTAGAAGATCTCAGGGTTGGCCTCTACTACGATACAAAGATGTGTGTAAGCAGGACATGATTGATACAGGCATTGATAATGCACATTGGGAGCAAGACGCCGCTTAACGTGTTGCATGGAGGGCAACTATCAGAAATGGAATAAAGACAAAGGAGAAAATGATTGCAAATAAAGCACACACAGAGCGTGAGAAACGTACGATGGTGCAAAATGGTGGAAATGACCATGTTTTCACATGCGTCTACTGTGGGCAGACATTTGCAGCAAGAATTGGCCTTACCAGCCACATTCGCCACCGCCATGGGTTGTAGTTATTAAGTTTTTTTGAAGCACAATGTACCAAACTATCGTCTGTCAAGACGGAAGGGTGCCAATGAAATATATACATTGGCACGTTTCCGTCTTGACAGACGATAGTTTGGTACATTGTGCTTCAAAAAGGCTTAATAACTGTCATATGGCAATAACTACGATCCATGTCGGTGGCGAGTGTGGCTGGTAAGGCCAATTCTTGCTGCAAATGTTTGCCCACAGTAGGTGCATGTGAAAACGTGGTCATTTCCACCATTTTGCACCATCTTACGTCTCTCGCGCTCTGTGTGTGCTTTATCTGCAATCATTTTCTCCTTTGTCTTTATTCCATTTCTGATAGTTGCCCTCCATGCAACACGTTCAGCGGCGACGTGCTCCCATTGTGCATTATCAATGCCTCTATCAATCATGGCCCGCTTACACACATCTTTGTATCGTCGTAGAGGCCGACAATGAGATCTCCTACCCAACTGTAATTCACCAAAAAAGATGTCCTTTGGTATTCTACCATCATCCATCCTCCTAACGTGTCCTATCCATCTAAGTCTACGAAGACTGAGCATGGAATACACCGTCACACAACCTGATCTTTCCAATACTTCAGTATTTGTGATTTTGTCTTGCCACTTAATACCAAGTATTCTTCGCAGACACCGCATATGAAAGCTGTTTAGACGTTTCTCTTGGCGTGAGTAAGTTGTCCAGGTTTCACTGCCATAAAGAAGAGTACTAAGGACACAGGCTTGGTAGACGAAGACTTTTGTTTTGGCAGTAAGCTTCCTGTTCTCCCAGACTCTTTTTGCTAACATGTTCATTGTTGTTGCTGCCTTGCCAATCCTGTTGATTTCCTGATGGAGGGATAATTTGCTATTTACCTCTGATCCAAGATATGTAAAATGGTCTACTATCTCCAGTTCGGCGTCGTCAATAAAGATTGATGGTACACCATGTGCACCTTGTGACATAATCTGTGTCTTCTTTTTGTTAATTGTTAAACCAAATTCAGAACAAGCATTGGAGAATGCAGATAGTAGATGTTGTAATTATGATATATATATATATATATATATATATATATATATATATATATATATATATATATATATATATATATATATATATATATGATGGTTCCGTCGCCCTGCTACTGAGTGAGTGCGTGGCGCGACACTGTGAGCTGTGAGTTTCATGTGAAGTGCTTTTGAATCTGCCCAAGTTTTTATTTTTGGAACGTGACTGCATGTTCAGAGCGATGGCAGGTGGCTATGTCCCAGAGTTGACCAGTTTTTGCCTTATGCAGAAATGCGTGGCTGCTGGGCTTCTGGTTGACTGCCACTGCCGTCGGTGATGAACTGTATGTTCATGGACTGTGTAGGTGAACATCTAGGAAACATTCAGATAGGAAAATGACTGCCGATTCCATCAGAGATGAATTGGGCGTTTCATGGGGGACTGGTGTGTTGACATTCTGGCGGCGGCATTATGCACAGTGTATCTGTGCGGGCTGTTGTTTGTCTACTTTTCACATTGGGCAGTGGGGAGCGTTTTGTGTGATATTCACTGGCACAGGAACGGAGCATAATGGGGACGACCCGTTGCTGTGAAGTTGGAACTGCGACTAACTAACTAACTAACTATATATATATATATATATATATATATATATATATATATATATATATATATATATATATATATAAGAGAAGGTTTGTTTCTTTGCATATCCTTTATGCGTTCCCGAACGGTCCATCCGATTGAGATGAAATTGGATAGGTGTGTTGTTCTTATTCCCGCGGATCCAACTGAAATAGTTAGTTTAAAATCAATTTTTAATTTTTACACGAAAAAAAGGCATTACGAGCTTCAGAAACAACGGGAACGGCAACGGGAGCATAAGAAACAGACGATCAACGGGAACGGGAACGGAAGCATCAGAAACAGACGAGCAACGGGAACTGGAGCATCAGACACAGACGAGCAACGGGAACGGGAACAGAAGCAGGGGCCGAACGCGTATCTGTGCGCTTAGAGAAATGTATTTGATTGTATAATGACTACTTATATGAATTAAATGAGACGCTCCCCGTCAGGTGCCTGGCGACGCCGGGCCCGGTCAGATAGTTAGTTATAAATGATGCCTGTCTCTTATCAATCTCATATGTCTTATGATTCTGTCTTATCATACTTGTCTCATAATGCTTGTCTCATGTTTATCTTATGATGTCTGTCTCATGGTGCTAGGTCTCATGTTGTCTGGGTCTTTTGAGAGTTTTGACATATCTAGACGAGTATATTGTCATGCTGGTTGGTGTGTAATAATGTCCCTCAATCAGCAGTAGGGCTTAGTGTTAATCACGAATAAGGGTGAATAATGAGAAGATATCACCCACAGTCCATCTGAGTGGAATACACTCCATCACCAGTATGAGGGGATTGGTGCATGAGCAACACTCTCCCTTCTCCTCCCCATTTCTTTGAGTTTCCTGTTGTGTTTGTTGATATTTTGATTATGACATTTGATTTTAGTACAGTTGAGTGGAGTTGAGTTAAGAACTGACATCACTGCAAACAGGACATTCCCATACGTGCTCCGTCCCCTCGTTCAACAGCCAGCGAAGAGTCATACTACTAATCGTTCCCACCGCTATCTGATTAAAAGTTCTCCTGTTCTTGCGTCTCAGTTATGAGATTATCCCAGAACCCCTGCCGATTCCCCGCAAACTCATTCTTTCCACATATGGGGTCTCAATCTGTTCCTGCGACTTCTCCACCTGGTCACACAAGCGCTTGACCACCTACCCCTTGTCCAAAGGCAAACTACCACCAAGAGGTGCATTCCCTGTTAGCATATCAACCTGTTAATTCCCCCGTACCCCCGCATGGCCAGGGCAAAATATCCATACAATTCTCACTACCTTTGACCTCTGAATCAACGAGAGCCATTCCTCACGAAACATTCCTTTTTCCACCTTACTAAGCATACTCTTTGAGTTCATAATGAATACAACGTGTGTTGCAGTAGTCTCCTCTAGCCACCAGAATGCCGCTGTTACTACCTCCACCTCCATTTTCATGCTGTAGGTCGTAGTCTCATAAGCCAGACTCTCCTTTTTGAAGACTCGTCCATTAGCCTTTGCAATAAAGCCTCAGCCAATACGTCTGTTTCTCACCAACGACCCATCGGTGTAGATGACTGTCACATTAGTTAGTTAGTTAGTTAGTTAGTTAGTTAGTTAGCTAGTTAGTTAGTTAGTCGACAGATCATCCTCATTGCACATCGAACCATTCAGTCCATAAATGCTCGGATCCCCTCCTCAGCAAATCCGACAGCGTGTAGCAGCTCACGACACCAGTTCTGTGTTGGTTAATCAATCTTCTTTGGCTTCCTGCGTAGTGTTCTTGTTTGGCAACACCTGTTTTAATTTGCAGTTCTCGCAGTCTGACCATGGTTGTAGAATCACAGTCATAGCGTGGTTCTCGCAAGTCTTACTTCTCGTAGAGCATTCAGAATGTCAGCCTGGTCCATGGCGCGTCCGCCCTCCACAGTAGCATTACCTGCGAGCTTATCAGCCAGCTCATTTCCTTGTACTCCCGCATGCCCTGGCACGAAGATGAAACTAATCTTTGCCAGCCGAGACCGCTCCAGAGACAGCAATTACTCTCTTCGGATCTACCCCATCTCTATCCTCTTGATCATACCCATTGAGTCACTAAGGAAACATGCCCTAGTGAATGTCTGTGTCTCGAGCCATGTTATTGTTTTACTTACTGCCATGACTTCCATAGTCTGGCTACTTTTGGTCTCAGCAAAAGCACCATAGTCCTCCTTCACAATTCTCCCTCCGGCCTGTGCCGTAAAAGCCCATGAGCTTCTCACATGTCGGACGACCGACTCCATCTGTATATATGACAGCATCACCGTCTAACGAATTCTCGAAAACCAACGTTTGTACTTCCGCCTCCACAGCAGCCGGATTTTCTTGTCTGCATGTTCTGTCTAGTTGGATGCAGAATGAAAGAGACGTACAGAAATCTGTTGGCACTTGTACCCACTCCTCGCCAGATTCTAAGTCCTCAAGTGAACATACCTGTTGAAGAATGTCCTCGGCTTGACCCATCCACGACCTTCCTTTTTCTAACCTACTGCCCTTCACCTTCCTAATTTCACTATACAGTGGATGTTGTGTGTTTGCGTTAACTCTGAGGTAGGCACGTGCTCTGCAAATTTGTATTCTGTCTTCAATGGTTGGAAAATACAGAAGGTAGCTCATCGCCCTGCATGCTGTATCTCTTGTGCATCCAAGAATAATGCGCATGGCTTCGTTCTGTATCCTTTCCATCCTTTCTATCTGCTTACGGCTAAGAGTCAGGATAGCCATCGCATACTCAAAAACAGACATGACCAGCCATCCGTACAGAAGACAAAGGTGACGCTGCTCACAGTTTGCTGCCACCATCACCCGCATTGCAGCCAAACCCGGCTTGGCCTTTGTTATTACGTGGTCTATGTGATCGATATAAGCAAGGCTTCGATCAATACGTATCCGCAGGAAGTTCATTGCCTGCGTTCTTTACACAGTCTCTGAACACAGCTTTACAGTTGATGTTGGAGTGTTGACAATACGATTATTCAAAGAGAACCATGTCACCGTTGCCTTTGTTGGGTTGACCATTGCCCCAGCTTCATCACACCAAGTACCTATGCGATTGAGTTCGGTTTGTAGTTCCGCAGCAGCCTGATCTCTATCCTTACCCTGACGATACACTAAAACATCATCGGCATATGACATGACAATGTCCTCCCTAGTCCCGTGATCTGCTCGCTGGTGATTCTCACAGTGAAGGCGTTGAACAGCACTGGAGATAATGGTGATCCCTGTGGTAGGCCAGGATATATTGTTGTTGGTTCTGAAGTCTAACTGCCACATCTAAAAACTACTTTCCGTTTCTTTATCAGCTGTTGCACTTCAAACTCAGTGCTGCCCGCTGCCTATTTTCTACACTCACACCCCAGTGATATTATTACATTGTGCCAGTCCGTCATGTCTTCCGGAACTTCAACCCATTTAATTCACGATTGATAGTCTCTAGATCACACGCCTGACGTATAGAAAGTTCTGCCTTGGTAGCGCCAAGATATTCCTCATGCATATAATTGGTGTGTCCTTTGTGCACCTTAGGATTAAGCGCATGGCAGGATTCTGTATGCGTTCCAACCTTTCAAGCTGGCTCGTTGATACTGTCAGCAGCCACACACCATACTCAATGACATAAATCATTAACTGCTGAAAGAACCTGTACAGCATCCTCTTATCTACCCCGGCTGCTGCCATAGCCCTCAATGAATTAAGTCCCCTACCAGCCTTCACCACCAACGCCTCCACATGATCCTTAAAAGACTAACACCTGTCAAATGTGATACCCAAGTACTTCAATTCACTCTCTCGACTAAGAAGACATCCATTCAACATGATACCTGGGACATCTGCCATGACGATCCGGTTATTCAGGGAGCACCACACAACCGATGCCTTGTCTGGATTTATAATGGCCCCTGCGTCCCTGCACCACCCCGCCAACCTATTTACTGTCACCTGTAAGTCTTTCGCCAAATTGGCCCTGTCTCTGCCCTGTCTGTACACTAGCACATCATCTGCAAATGTCAAGATTCTACCCATACCTGGTGTCTCAATATCTAGCGATTTTGCCGGTATAGACATTAAAGAGCACTGGGGACAAGGCAGATCCCTGCGGCAACCCAGGTGTAATAGTACAGGGGCCAGAAGTTCAGGAACACATTCGCAGTGCCACCTTACGCTCATAAAGGACTGCCGCAACCCATCTAACAAGGCAAGGGCAGACTTCCATGTCCAACAGTGTGTGTGATGAGTTTAGTACAAATGTATAGCAATGGTTTTGCTTGTTTGTCTCAGCAGGGTAAGGGATGGTGGAGAGGCCTTTAATTGGGACAATCAAATGGGAGTCCCTAGCTCAGAACTTAAACTCCTTTTTATATGAAGACTCCAATGATTACCACAGTAACTTCATGTTGGAATTGCCAGCCTAACTCTACACCACTCATGAGTGTATGTTGATGGCACTGAAAGGGTCTGTTCTCTAATACAGGGATGGCCTACATTGTTGCCAAGGCTCTGGAGAAGTACCTTCAAGACACCGCGAAGAGGACACCCTATTTTTAAATGACCCCCTGGCCTCAGTTGGCCTCAAACATGCCATGGATGGGTGGCTACCTTGTGTTCATGGAATCCACCATGTCATTCCACAAACCTGAATTATTGGTACTTTTGGGGAATAAGTAAATTTTGAGTGAATTGTTTAATTCCATTTAAACTGGATTATTAGCTGAAAGGTAAGAACCAGTGTCTTATCTTTTATTCCCATTCTGAAACTTGGTTGAGATAGACTTCCTTGCGTTGTGGGATGCTGCTGAATGTTGGATTATATCCAACATCACTGGTTGGTCTTCAGAACGTCGTGAACTACACGTACCGAGCCTTTGCCTTCCTATCATCAGGAGGAGTGAATACTCAACTGTATTGAAGGACCCCAGGCGTCAGCTTCACGGTCAGTATGATCACCACTTAGAATTCATTATAGGTATTTCTTCAAAGGTGTGTCACCAGAGGGAGTGAACTTGATGAGGGTGTATCATGTGTAAAGCTTCTACCTGGAAACTAAACATAACACTGCTTATTAGTTGCGGCGGGATAATATTGAACATGTCAGTGTATATTACTTTGTGTTTTGCCACAAAAGTGATAACGCTTTCTCCATTAACACTGGGGGGGAGGGGGGGGGGAGATACTACTTGATTTATATTAGGACTGTTGAGAAGGAGGAGTTTTATATATTAGTGATGCTGTTGGATAGAGGAGATTTATTATTATTTAGGTCGGGAGTCTGTTGGTTTGTTGGCGTGTAATACCTGGTTTTTTTCCACTGATGTGTAACTGTGCATATACAATTGTTGAAGTGCATATTGTTTATACTAAGTGGAACCTGGATCTTCTCCAGACCCCTAAAATCTCCTAATACAAGGGTGGTGTTGAAAATAGTTGTTGAGTACACTTCCTTGTGAATGTCTTATTCAACTGTTGTTGTGTACAGTAAATTGTGAATGTTTTGTTCAGATGTTGTCGAGTACCGTTCATGGTGAATGTCCTGTTCAGCTGTTTCTTTGAGAACATTTAATTGTGAATGTCTTGTCCAGCTGTTGTTGAGAACATTTCATTGTGAATGCTTTGTCCAGCTGTTGTTGAGAACATTTCATCGTGGATTCTTCTTCAACTGGTTTTATGTACAGTCATTATTGATGTTGTGGTCAACTGCTGTTGAGTCCAATTGACATGTGTCACCTTAATATATAATATGAGATCTACATGAGGTTGGCTAAGAGCACACAAACAACATTATTAAGGAGGGAACAAATTCCTCTATTGCTGTGGCGAATTGCCAAGATCTCTACAAGCCTTATCGATGAACCTTTTAATTTAATTATGTGTAGGAACTTAAACTTTAAGTCTATTGTTCTCGCAGTGGGGGATCAATAGTCTAATTATATTGTTCCTCTGAAGGCCTGTTCGGGAATGATTATCCATCCCATTAGGGATGCCCCTAGAGAAAATGTCATATCAAACCCTGTCATATTTATCTTTCATGTATAGATATTCATATATAATTCTTAAAACCTCACAAACCTGAGTGGTCTCGAGGCATAGTGTCCGCCTCGAGTGCTGGAGGTCCCGGGTTCAGGCCCCAGTGAGGACCAGGATTTATTTAAAAAATCCACCCGGACTTCCAGTAATAACATTTCCCCTGGTCTCTGGGTAGTGAGATCGGACTCCAGTGTGTATTGTTGCGCACGTAAAAAATCCCTTGGCAGTTAGAAATCGAAAAAGAGTAGCCTAACGGCGCTGCCCGGGCAAAATTTCGAGTAAAAAATCTACCCAAAGTATTTCAGGATCCTCGCCTATGCAGCGGAGTTCGTGCATTGAGCTGAGTTTCTCCAGACTCAGATTTGAGTTAGGAGGAAAACGGAGCACTTATGGGTTAAACCGTGTGCCGTGATGTTGATCCAACGACTAAACTAAACTATATATATATATATATATATATATATATATATATATATATATATACATATATATATATATATATATATATATATATATATATATATATATATATATATATATATATATATATATATATATATATATATATATATATATATAAGAGAATCTCCGTCTGTCTGTATGTATGTCTGTATGGATGTCCTTTATGCGTTCGCGGACGGTCCATCCAATTGAGATGAAATTTTCTACACGTCTTCCTCTCATTCCCGCGCTGCCAACTGTCATAGTAATTTTTTTAGTGTACCAACAGTTATTTACTTAATATTACTTAATATTAATTTACATTATAATGTATATATAGCGAGGGGACATAACTTCTAATAGCATTGCTATATATGTAAAATGTATGCATATTTCTCAGATAGGTGGAACTTTTTGCTGCAGTTATCTACAGGCATATGCGTTATAATCCTCCTCCTCCTCCTCTCCCCTCCTCCTCCTCCTCCTACCCTATTCCTCCAGACAGACAGACAGACAGAGAGGGAGGGGCGGACAGACAGACAGACAGACAGACAGATCCTTGCCAGGGGCTGGGCGAGGCCTGGCCGAGCTTCTTATATGGGAACGGGAACTGGAGCAGGGGCCGAATATGAATTAAATGATCTGCTCCCCACCAAGGACTGGGCGAAGCCGGGCCGGGTAGTCTTTTTTGGGAACGGGAACGGGAGCAGGGGCCGAATATGAATTAAATGAGACGCTCCATTTACCCAAGTTAATTGTTGGGGGAAGATGTAAAGATCTTTCAAGTGCTCTTTCTAATAACAGACAGACAGACAGACAGACAGACAGACAGACAGACAGTAGATAGTCGGGAACGGGAACGGGAGCTTATATGACTACTTATATGAATTAAATGAGATTCTCCCCACCAGGGGCTGGGCGAAGCCGGGCCTGGTCAGACAGAGAGACAGACAGACAGACAGACAGACAGTCGGGAACGGGAGCTTATATGACTACTTATATGAATTAAATGAGATGCTCCCCACCAGGGTCTGGGTGAAGCCGGGCCGGGTCAGCTAGTATATATATAAAATAGAATGTCTGTCTGTCTGTCTTTTTGTCTGTCTGTCTGTCTGTCTGTCTGTCTGTCCTTTATGCGTTCACGAACGGTCCATCCGATTAAGATGAAATTTTCTACACGTCTTCTTCACAATTCCGCGCTGCTAACTGTCATAGTATGTTAGTGTAACACAGTTATTTACTTAATAAAATTTAATATTTTAATTTACATTATAATTTATATATAGCGAGGGGACATAACTTTTAATAGCATTGATATATATGTAAAATAGTTGCATATTTCTCTAATAGGTGGACCTTTTCGCTACAGTTATATACAGGCATATGCATTATAATCCTCCTCCTCCTCCCTCCTCCTCCTTTCCACTCCTCCTCCTCCTCTCCCTACTCCTCCTCCTCATCCGCTCCTCCTCCTCCTCCTCCCCTCTTGCCCTACTTCTCCTCCTCCCCTTTCTCCTCCGCCTGCTCCCCTTCCTTTTCTTCCTCCTCATCCCCGCTTTTCCCCCTCTTCCTCCTTCTCTTCCCCCTCCTCCCCCTCCTCCCTGTTCTCCTCCTCCCACTCCTCCTGTCCCACTCCTCCCCTTAATCCTCCTCCTCCCTCATACTCCTCTTCCTCCCCTCCTCCTCCCCTCCTTCTCCCTCCTCCCCTCCTCCTCACCCTCCTGACCCTACTACTCCTCCCCTCCTCCTCCCCTCCTCCTACTTCACACTCCTCATCTTCCTACTCCGCCTACTCCTTCCCCTCCTCCTCCTCCTCCTCCCACTCCTCTTACCTCTCCTCCCCTCCTCCTCTCCCTCCTACACCTTCCTCCTTGTCCCATACTCATCCTCTCCCTTGTGCACCTCCCTCTCCCCCTCCTCCCGCTCCTCCTCCTCCTCCCCCTCCTATCCCTCCTCCCCTTCCTCCTCCTCCCCTTCTCCTTCCCCCTCGTCCGCCTCATCCTCCCCCTCCTCCTCCTATTCCCCCTTCTCCCCTCCTCCTCCCCTCCTCCTCTTCCCCCTCTCTCTAACCCTCCTCCCCTCCTCCCGCTCCTCCTTCTCCTCCTACTCCTCCCCCTCCTATCCCTCCTCCCCCTCCCCCTCCCCCTCCCCCCTTTTCCTCCCCCCTCCTTCCCCGCCTCCACCCCTCCTCCTCATCCGCTCCCTCCTTCTCCCCTCCTCCTCTCTCTCCTCCTCCCCCTCCTCCCTCCCCCTAATCCTTCCCCCTCCTCTTCCTCCTCCGCCCTCTCCTACCCCTCCTCCTCCTTCCCCTCCTCCTCCCAATCCTCTTCCCCCTCCTCCTGCTCCTTCTCTCATTCCCCTACTCCTCCCCCTCCTCCTCCCTTTTCCTCCTCCCCCACCTCCTCCTCCCCCTCATCCTCCTCCTCCTCCCCTTCCTCATCTTCCCCCTCCTTCTCCTCCTCCCCTCCTCATCCCTCCTCCTCCTGCTCCACCTCCCCCTCTCCTTATCCTCCTCCTCCTCCACCCTCCTCCTCCCTTATCCTCCTCCTCCCTTATCCTCCTCCCCTCCTCCCTGTCTCCTCCTCTCCTCCTTCTCCTCCTACTCCCCTCCTCCTTCTCTCCTTCTCCTCCTCCCCCTCGTCTTCCCTCCTACTCCTGCTCCTGCTCCCTCTCCTCCCCCTCCTCCCTCACTCCTCCTCCTCCTCTCCTTCTCCTACTTCCCCTCCTCCTCCTTCCCCTCCTCCTTCCTTTCCTCCTCCCCTCCTCCCCTCTTCTCCTCCTCTCTCTCTCCTCCTCCCCTCCTCCACTCCCTCCTCCTCCCTCCTCCTCACCTTCCTCCTCCCTCCTCCCCTACTTCTCCCTCTCCTCCCCCTCCTCCACCCCTCTCCTCCCCTCCTTCTCCTCCTTCCCTCCTACTTCTCCTCCATACTCCTCCCCCTCCCTCCTTCTCCCTTTCTCCCTGATTAGTTATTGTGATGAAGATTGTTCTCTTCCAATCTGTTCGCCATATTTCCGAGAACGGGAACTGAAGTTTATATGACTACTTATATGAATTACATGAGACACTCCCTGCCAAGAGCTTGGCGAAGCCGGGCCGGGCTTATTATATGGGAACGGGAACCGGAGCAGGGGCCGAATATGAATTAAATGAGACGCTCCCCGCCAGGGGCTGAGCAAAGCGGGCCGGGTAGTCTTTTTTGGGAACGGGAGCAGGGGCCGAATATGTATTAAATGAGACGCTCCATTTACCCAAGTTAATTGTTGGGGGAAGATGTAAAGATCTTTCAAGTACTCTTTCTAATAATAGACAGACAGACAGACAGACAGACAGATAGTGGGGAACGGGAACGGGAGCTTATATGACTATTTATATGAATTAAATGAGATGCTCCCCACCGGAGGCTGGGCGAAGCCGGGCCGGGTCAGACAGACAGACAGACAGACAGACAGATAGACAGATAGATTGATAGATAGATAGATAGATAGATAGATAGATAGATAGATAGATAGATAGATAGATAGATAGATAGATGGATGGATGGATGGATGGATGGATGGATGGATGGATGGATAGATGGATGGATGGATGGATGGATGGATAGATAGATAAATAGATAGATAGATAGATAGATAGATAGATAGATAGATAGATAGATAGATAGATAGATAGATAGATAGATAGATAGATAGATAGATAGATAGATAGATAGTCTGGGATGGGAACTTATATGACTACTTATATTAATTAAATGAGATGCTCCCCATCAGGAGCTGTGCGAAGCCGGGACGGGTCAGACAGACAGACAGATAGACAGACAGACAGATAGACAGACAGAAAGACAGATAAATTGTCGGGAACGGGAACGGGAGCTTATATGACTATTTATATGAATTAAATGAGATGCTCCCCACCGGAGGCTGGGCGAAGCCGGGCCGGGTCAGACAGACAGACAGACAGATAGACAGATAGATTGATAGATAGATAGATAGATAGACAGATAGATTGATAGATAGATAGATAGATAGATAGATAGATAGATAGATAGATAGATAGATAGATAGATAGATAGATAGATGGATGGATGGATGGATGGATGGATGGATGGATGGATGGATAGATGGATGGATGGATGGATGGATGGATAGATAGATAAATAGATAGATAGATAGATAGATAGATAGATAGATAGATAGATAGATAGATAGATAGATAGATAGATAGATAGATAGATAGATAGATAGATAGATAGATAGATAGATAGATAGATAGATAGTCTGGGATGGGAACTTATATGACTACTTATATTAATTAAATGAGATGCTCCCCATCAGGAGCTGTGCGAAGCCGGGACGGGTCAGACAGACAGACAGATAGACAGACAGACAGACAGACAGAAAGACAGATAAATTGTCGGGAACGGGAACGGGAGCTTATATGACTTGTCAACAACCTAGATTCTATACAGGCATGCTGGCCACTTCATTCATACCTCACGATCACAAACACGATTGTACAAATGGCACAAGGAATCAATATTTATTCTATGCGGTTCAGCTCATACATTTGCTGTCGGCGATAATGCCCACACAATTATTCACTGCTCGCGTCTAGAGCATACATTAATCGCACTCATAACTCGAATACATTCTTCGCACTAGCTATGTCTAACTGCGTCCTTTCTAAACTACACATTGGCTAAGAACGTCGCACACGCCTGGTCGCTCTGACTGTCAAGTCCGGTCTGAGTCAGTTTACAGGTTCACTTGGCTTGCTGGTCCTCAAGTCCTCGTGCGGTCAGCAGCACCGCGTGCTGCGTCACCTGTTACGTAGTCCAGTCATCCAGTACTCGCTATCCTGGGGTCGTATTACTGTTTACGGGTAGTTTCCCGTGGCTAACGTCCCCTGTCCTATCCTGGTGGTGGGTCCCTGATGTGTCCTAGCTATGACACGTCTGTGTCCTAGTCTATGTACTGTCTCATAACTACTTTAAGTTATACCTCCTTGTCCTGTCCCTCTCTATCTATTCTCTTCTAAAGGTAATTATCTATGTCCTGTCTCTGTCCTTACCTTATTTCTGTCTTTAGTCCTACTTATTCATATTCCTGATGCTCCCCACCAGGAACTGGGCGAAGCCGGGCCGGGTCAGCTAGAATATATATATATACATATATATATATATATATATATATATATATATATATATATATATATATATATATATACATATATATCACTGTAAATAGTTTATAGTTACAACCGACTTCGAGTAATCTTTTATGGGTTCAATCATGTTACATATACATTGGTGATGAAAAAGACAATTCCAAAGCAGACATTGCTAACATCTATTGATATTTATCACTGTAAGTTATCGCTGAAAGTTAAACTCCAAAAAATAAAGACACGTACGCAAGCAAGGGTATTGCCAGAAAGACATTCTGCCACGCGTAAGGTAGCACTGAGATACATCCCGACATTAAACAAGATACATTTGTAAACATGTAAGGAGTATGTGAGCAAGAAAATAACGAAGTTTAATATATTGAGAAGAACAGGTAGATTATAACTCCAGTGGCAGCTAGTACACTATTGATAGATAGAAACACGTTAACACTTCGCCGAAGGTAAGTAAAGGTAAAGATAACATTTGCACATGCCTAAGTCACATTGGGCATATGGAGTGAGATGCATGTGTTTATAGACCATACGGAACTCAGTGGCTATCAACACCCTTTACTTCCCAAGACATTTCTTATTACCCATTTTAGGTTCGGTCTATTAAAACCAAATTCGAAACTGCCCTAATCTGGACCGAAGACCATTGGTACGGCAGGCGAGCGTCTTGCCGCTACACTTCCGCGACCCGAGGACGAGTCACGATGGTCAGCTTAGACTGACCCAGGGCGTTACATTACCATGCACTTTCGGACTAAGCAAAGAAACTGCCGAGCATGTTCTCCTATTATAACAGAGTAGCTCTGTAGAGGGTTTAGGTGGCGTGCAAAAGGGGAAATGGGTTTACTAACTAATGCACGTGGAGGCGGGAGAGAGATTAGTTACGACCAATTTCTCAGCCCGGCAGGACGTCTTGTGTCATCCAGACTTGTATGTCGAAATTATGCATTTTGAAGTATTTCAAATAAAACAAGACATGTATCAACAACTGCCAGGCTTCGTGTAGTTCAGTTCAGTTCAGTTGCAATTCGCCTCTACAGCTCTGTTATACTATATATACGGAGTTAGAGCGCTATATTGTCCCACTAATTCAAATTGTACTGAACACCAAAGAAACTCCAAAAGTTTCAGGTCATAACGAAGACTTGCTAGTCAGGGTAATAATAAGAAATCCTATCGCAAGAAGAAGACTAAGGAGAAGGGGGAGACGTCTTATATAATTTCTTTCAATAGCCACATGCAGTCAGAACAATTGCACATACAATTAGAGCAAGTCAAGCAAGCCACCTACATTCAAAAAGACTATTATTTGTCAAAATAAACTCATTCACTCATAATAACTGCATTCATTACAATCAGTCAGAGTAACTACAATTACTCACTATAAATCCATTGAATCTTAAAAGCCAGAACCACTCACAATAGCCACAGGCAGTAAAAATAGCCACATTCCGTCACAATAAACAAGATCAATGACGTTACACACAATCATTCAAAATAATAGTCACTGCAACCTCATTAATTACAAACTTGTCTTCAAAACAGATACGCTACTATGTATGTGTAATCACGATGTCCCATCATGTTAGGATGCTGTGTAATAGCGTGTAACATATAGCCTTTCTTTTATTTGTGATGACGTATGTTAAATAATCCGTAGTGTAATCTGAAACATTACATAACCCATGTAATCACTTAGATAAACGTGTCTACCACTGTAACCACATATATGTAATAACATTTCTTGAGTATGTATTCACACAATAAAGACAATCTATCTTATATATGTGTCAGGATCCCAAAGGTAGGACATGGAGAACAGAAGACAGAGATAGGACAGGAGTAGAGTGCGGGTAGATTAGACAGGACTACATGCCCATGTATAGGCAGGACATGGGGTAGAATCACAGGACAATGCCTTTGAATGACATGATAGTTGAAACAGACGGTTGAAGGACAGAACGACATCGTTAGTGACGAGAGACTTAAACCAGCACGACTATCACCAACGGCACGAGGTCAAGGACCACGTGACGACTAGCCTGAGCAAGAATCGGCTGACGGGACGAGACTGTGGTTGAGGGAGGATGTCTGACTGTTTGAGAGTGACCCGAATATATGAGACTAGTGTTTTCCTAAAGCGAGTGATTGTGGCAATGAGTGTGTTAGAGAGCTAGTTGTTTCCAATATATGTTTTTTATAAGTCTAATGTCTTTTCCACCAATTCACCTGGCCTAGGGGTGTAACGTCTTTCTCTGTGATCCCGTGTACTCTCGTAAGTGGCGTGACAACGGCAAGGATATGCGAAAAAAAAATGTCTTTCACATCAATTTGTAGATCTGCAAGCATATCCATCATATTGAGATGTCTAACTCTATCAAAAGCTTTTGTGTAGTCAATAAAGCAAAGATGTATATGCTTGTTTATTTCTATAGCACGTTCAATAACTGTTAGCAGCATATACACAGCATTTACTGTACCCTTTATTTCTACAAACCCACATTGTTCTTCCCCTATTTCAGGTTGTATTTTCTTTCTCACTCTTTGCATGATAATTCGTAGCAAAGTCTTTATTATGTGACTCATTATACTAATTGTTCTATGTTGATCACATTCCAAGGCTGCTGATTTCTTTGGGATTGCAATAAATACAGAGTTACATAAGGTATACCACCAGTATCATATAATGTGTTCAACAGTCTGATGACTTGATCTATTCAGAATTCTTCTAAAGCTTTAATCATTTCTGTTGTGATGTTATCTGCACCGGGGGCCATGCCATCTTTCATATGCTTAAGAACATTTCGAACCTCCATCTTCAAAATTGGCGGTCCTTCATTATTAAATCTAATATCATACTGTTCCTCTCTGTTATCGTCATAAAGGTATTTCACATAATCTGCCAATACATGTAGAATCTGATCTTTTTCTATTATGATTTTGCCATCTTTAGTTTTTAGACAGCCTGCTGATGTACTTGTTCTTTTATAAGTAAGCTCCTGATTTCTTTTGTGCATTAATTTGGTATTTTGACTGTTGTGTTGTTTTTCAATTTCTAAGCACTTTTCCTCCAGCCAAGCTTCTTTTGCCTCCTTACATAATATTCTGACCTTTCTGTGAATTTAATATTTGGCAAAATTATTTTTGTTGAGTCTTCTTGTTTACATTAGGTGTAAAATTTCTTCAGTCATCCATTTCTTACGACCCACCTTCTTTAATTTTGGAATAGTTGTTTCTGCAGAAAAACTGATTGAATTCTTCAACATTTCCCATTGATCATCTACATCCTGAAATAGGATCTCTAGATCAGACAATATATCAAATATGTTCTGTACTTCTATGTTGAATTTGTTTTGCATTTCCTTGTCAATACTCAATGTACCCAAATTTTGTTTAGTGTTTCCTGTTATACACTTGACTTTCTTCAACTTTATCCTCAATGTTCCTATAAGTAATCTGTGGTCACTAAACAATCCGCATTGGGAACTATTTTTGCTATAGTTAACGCGTGTCTAAATCTTCTGCTAATCAGAATGTAGTCAATCTGGTTTCTAATCCTGCTATCAGGACTCCTCCATGTCCATAATCTTCTAGGGTGTTGGTTAAACCAGGTGTTTACTATAATCATTTCCTGTTCTTTTGCCCACTCTACGATCCTGTATCCTTTTTAATTTCTCTCTCCTACACCATAGTTTCTTACTGTGTATCTATCACCTTGATTTAATATTTTTGCATTGAAGTCCTCTATTATGATGTTTATTTCTAAATTTTTACATTTTTTTAAGCAGACTCTGTGTCATTATAAAATCCTCTACACTATCTTCACTGGATTCTCCTGTTGGGGCATATACTTGAATAACAGTTATGCTAAAAGGTCTGCCACTTAATTTAACTAGTAGAACTCTGTCCGACACGGCTGAATATCCTTGAACAGACTTTGATGTTTTCCGGTCCTAAATAATTGCCACTCCTCTTTGTCGATCTTCACCTCCAGAATAAATAATCTTAAAATCTTCATCTATCTTGATGCCTGGTCCTGTCCATCTTGTTTCGCACATCCCTAAAATATTATATTTTTCTCTTTCCATTTCTGGTTTTATGTTATCTTATTATTCGTCGTCGTTTAACGTCCTGACATTCCATGTTGCTAATTGCAATGTCTCTGTCCTTGTCTTGCGATGATCAGTCTTTAGGCGAATCATAATGTACTAGGTACTTTTAAAGAGGTAGTTTGTCGTTGCTTTCCTCTATGGCAACTATAGCTAGTAAACAGTCTGATATACTTTGAGGCACAAACCAACTGGTGATTCGTTAGTGGTCGCATCTTGGCTAGTTGACAACGTGTTTCATTCTCTCGCTCATCTTACTAATGGGAACTGATCCGGACCGAAGTAACTGTTAACTTATATTGTAGGTGGAAACCTTCAATTGTAACCTTCTCAGACACTCAAAATAGTGCCACGGACAATGGTCTCTTTTTACAGAGGCTCATCAAGGGAAGTCTTCCCCTGGTCCCCGTAAAACTGTATACAACCTATTGTCCAAGATATGTGTACTCACTAATATAACACTTTTTAACTTCCGTTCGATGGCAGTGTATCTATGTAATATCACATGTTTCTTTTTAAGAGATACTTATGTCCCTTGTTACTGTGTTAGTGTAGGATAATCTCCCGTCATCCTTATAATAGTGACTGTAATGTATCTGTTTGTGTGGCGTATGCGTGCCTTATATTTGTGATGATGTGTGTAATAATTACAAACATATTTGTTTGTTTATAATGTGTGTTGTAATATTATCTAAGTGTCATTAGTTTGGTTCTCACAGGTCATGAATCATGGTATATTTATAATTCATGAGATGGATTTCCGAACTCTGATTCTTAGTTATATGTCTAATAGTGTGGTGTAAAGGTCACATTTAAATATTTAAAATGGCACAATTCACATGTGTTGCGGATGACGTACACAATACATAACATTGAGTCAAAATTGCGTAAAATGTTGCACCTTGTCTTTCATCCCAATATTTTAATACATGTATACAGTCTTTCGTACACCTTTCATTCACACTTTTAATCTACATTTCCATGTTTAACATATCTATATATGAAATTAAGAAGGAAATTTAGATTAATTTCTCAAATAGTTTTAAATTTTGGAACAAAGGAATTTATCAATTGGACATCGCTGTCAACATCAGCATCTTTCGGCTGATTGTTGTTCTTATGGCAAGATTACGCTCAGTAGTTTGCCATTGCTTTCTGAGCGACCGGCTCACATACCCCTAAGTCACGGCCGCGGCCAGAACCCCTAAAGATTCTTGCCGTTGTCACGCCACTTACGAGAGTACACGGGATCACGGAGAAAGACGTTACACTCCTAGGCCAGGTGAGCTGCCGGAAAAGACATTAGACTTATAAAAAAACATATATTGGAAACAACTAGCTGTCATAAGGATTGATAATGAAGTGGGACAATATCAGCCTATTAAGAGATGTGTTAAGCAGGGATGTGTAATGTCTCCAGAACTTTTTTCCCTATACAGTGAACATATTTTCAGGAATGTAGAATCAGCATTGGAGGACGAAACATCAATAATATTAGATATGCAGATGATACAGTATTGATTGCAGACAATGAGCAGGATCTGCAACAATTAGTAGATGCTGTTGTTGTACACAATGAGCAACTTGGGTTAGAATTAAACTGTAAAAAGACACATGTTATGGTCGTCACTAGGAAGAACGAAATATCACAATGTAATATACAAGTCAATGGGGGTATTCTTCAACAAGTGAATCGGTACAATTATCTCGGAGCAGTCATAATATCTGATAGGAGATGCGTTAAAGAATCGCCATATCGAAAGCAACCTTTAGCAAGATGAAAAACATTCTACCCAATAAAAAGATGTCAATTGCAACGAGAAAAAGAGTGTTGAGGGGATACATAAAGCCTGTTCTTTTGTATGGATGTGAAACTTGGGCAATGAGCAGTCAAGCTGAAAATTATATGATGACTGCAGAAATGTGCTTTCTGATGAAAATGCAAAGAATACCATGGACAGACAGAAAAAAACAATGACCAAATACTACAGGAGACAAATGAAAATCGTAAATTGATTAGAGAAATTAGACGTAGACAGTCCAAATTTTTTGGACATGATATGAGAAGAAATGGATTGGAGAACTTAGTGATCGAAGGGAACAGACCAAGAGGAAGATCGAGAGGAAAATACCTGGATGGCTTGGCCACATGGCATGGACGAGACAGGAACACTGAGCTAATCCACGACTCTGATGATCTAGTGAAATGGCGAGTCATGACCGCCCACGCTTTCCGGCATGGCACATGATTGATTGATTGATACAAAATACGGATAGGAACAAAGAAATGAACGTAATAACTTTACGAAATGAAATCCATGTTTCTTCCTATAACCCATGCCGTGTGGTACGGCCTTCTTTATCGTGTACTTTCAGAAATGTCTGGAATCGATCTTCCTCTTTTTCTTGATGTAAAATTGACCAAAAAAGTACTTCTTGGTTTCCCCCTATCTCTCATCCCATTTAACTTTTCCGTTGCCACGGCTAACTCCAGATTTCCCCTTCTCATAGTTAGTTAGTCTCGGTTCCTATTTCACAGCAACGGGTCGTCCCCATTATGCTCCGTTCCTGTGCCAGTGAATATCACACAAAGCGCTCCCCACTGCCCAATGTGAAAAGTGGAAAAGACAGGAATCTCCAAAAACAACAGCCAGCACAGGTACACTGTGCATAATGCTGCCGCCAGAATGTCAACACAACACAATCCCCCACGAAACACACAGTTTATCTCTGATGGAATCGGCAGTCATTTTCCCATCCGGATGTTTCCTAGATGTTCACCCACACAGTCTAGACACCTCTCTCTAGATGTTGTCTGTTCCGTTTTCAGATGTTTAACAATGCCGTCGCCAGAATGCCAACACAAAGGTCCTCCACGAAACCACACAGCCCATTTTCGGTGGAAGCGGCAGCCATTTTCCCATCCGGATGTTTTCCTAGATGTTAACCTACACCTTCTAGATATTTCTAGATGTTTGTTCTGTTTCTAGATGCTTCCTTGTGCACATGTAAAAACATTTCACTGTACATAATAATAATGCCGTCGCCAGAATGCCAACACAAAAGTCCTCCATGAAAACACAGTTCATCGTCGATGGCAGTGGCAGTCAATCAGAAGCCCAGCAGCCACGCATTTCTGAATAAGGCAACAACTGGTCAACTCTGGGACGTAGCCAGCTGCCATCGCTCCGAACATGCAGTCCCGTTCCAAAAAAACCTCGGGCAGATTCAAAAGCATTTCACACGAAATGCACAGCTCAAAGTGTCGCATCACGCACTCACTCAGTATCAGGGAGACGAAACCATCAAGTCTCCTTAGTCGCTTCTTACGATGTGCATGGTAGGCTACAGCGTTTCTATTCTTTGCTTCCCTCATGGGCCCTGGCACTACTCGGGAGTTCCCCTACTCATGACATGCCCGAACATGTGGACTGTCTCACGATAATTGCTTTATAAAATGTATGCTGGAATCCGCTAATTGACTTGTCATGAAATGGAAAACACAATAGCATAATGAAATACAATTACACAATTACATAAATATATGTGTCGATATAAAGAAATCAGTTACACAATTGTGGATCCCATCAATTCATATTTACACAAACCGCAAAAGACCCTTGATACAGTAAACATTTTAATGAAATAAATGGGGAAATACTAAATACAAACACGCACACACAAAAGAAAGAGAACACTAATCTCGTATGCTACTATAATATTACTAACATTTTACTCATACCTGCTCCAACAGCCCTGTTTGTGTAGAGTATTAACCCCAGTGACAGAAGTTGAAGAAACCACGAACACGTCATGACGTCACTTGTTGTCTGTAATATAATAGTATACTATTTTTTAATAGTTGCTTAGCCTTTTACAGGACGTTGCAGTCAACACCAACATTTTACTGACGTTGTTGATGTCTTGGCAAGTTTTAAGTTCAGCAGTTTGCCATTGCTTTCTGAACGACCGGCTCCCATACTAACACGTTAAAACCAGCGCGACACGGTCTGCTGCCAAATCGGTCACCGCTGTGTTTCGAACGCGGGTAAGCAGCATTACGAATTGCGTCCGCAACACCATCGCCACTGAGACCGGCAGTATTATATTACACACACAAATACAACATTTTTACGATGAAGCAAAAATGGCGATGGCTCAAATTGGATCACAAGAAATAAAGATAATCCTTGGAGATTTTATTGCATAAGTAGGAAAGAGAAAAACGGAACATGTAGTGGTGAGTTATCGGTTAGGTACAAGAGGAGAGAAACTAATAGAATGGGCAAATATAAATGGTATGATAATTGTAAACACATGGATAACATCTATCCATCCATCATGTGCCATGCCGATAAGCGTGGGCGGTTATATTCTGCCATCTCGCTCGATCACCAGAGTCGTGGATCAGCTCCGTGTTCCAGTCTCGACCATGTCATGCGGCCAAGCCATCCATGTATTTACTTCTCGGTCTTCCTCTTGGTCTCTTCCCTTCGATCTTGCCAGTTGTCACCAAGTTCTCCAAGTCATTTCTTCTCATAATATGTCCCAAAAATTTGGACTGTCAACGTCTAATGGCTCTAATCAGTTTATGATCTTCATTTGTTTCTTGAAGGACTTGTTCATTGGTTTTTCTGTCTGTCCATGGTATTCTTTGCATTTTCCTCAGAAACCACATTTCCACAGCCATCAGATGTTTTTCAGCTTGGCTGCTCATTGTCCACGCTTCACATCCATACAAAAGTATCGGTTCTATGTAGCACTTCAACACTATTTTTCTAGTTTAAATTGATATCTTTTTATTGATAAGTATGTTTTCCATCTAGCAAAAGGCTACTTCGCAATGGCAATTCTTGTTCTAATTTCTTCGAGGCATCTCCCATCAGATGTTATGACTGTTCCGAGATAACTATGTCGATTCACTTGCTTAAGAATATGCCCATTTACTCGTATATGACACTGGTATTTTCTTCTTCCCAGTGACGACCATAATCTGTGTATTCTTACTATTCAGTTCTAACCCTAGTTGTGCATCAACCGCATCTACTAAATGTTGCAGGTCCTGTTCATTGTCTGCAATCAAGACTGTATCATCTGCATATCTAATGTTACTGATGTATCGTCCCCTAATGTTGATTCCTTCCATATCTTCTATATTTATGAAAATATTCTCATTGTACAGGGAAAACATTACACATTACACAGAGACATTACACATCCCTGTCTCACACCTCTTTTAATAGGCTGATATTGGCCTACATCGTTCTCAATTCTAATGGCTGCTTGTTGTTTCCAATATATGTTTTTTACAAGTCTAAGTTCTTTTCCATCAATTTGTAGATCTTCAAGCATCTTTATCATGTCGACATGTCTCACTTTATCGACAGCCTTTGTGTAGTCAATAAAGCAAAGATATAGATCTTTGTTTACTTCTATAGAACGTTCAATTATTGTTCTCAGTATATACACAGCATTTACTGTACCCTTGCCTTCTACAAACATATATCACTATTGAAGAAATAAATTATACTGGCATATTTTGGTATAAGTGATAGCAATTGTGAAATGGCATCTGTAACAGTGAGTATATACCTGATGATCTCGTGAAATCTGTTTGCATAGCTCTGCAAAATAAATCGTGTGCTGTGGATTGTGGAGACCATCGTACAAGTAGTGCAATGAATTTAGAAGCAAAATGCTGATGATTATAATAACGAGAAGAATAAGAGGTTAATATAACTAGAACATAGTAATGAGCAGTATAGATTTATAGAAGGTAAAGACCCACACACACGTCCGGTCGCCAACATGGCGGTTAGGCGTTGAATCGTTTAGGCATGTGGCATGTTTATGCTTGTAGCTACGGTTTGCAATCGCACTTTCCTCATGTTGGTCTGGTAGTACATGGTTCCGTCGCCCTGCTACTGAGTGAGTGCATGGGCGACACTGTGAGCTGTGAAATTCGCGTGGAATGCTTTTACATCTGTCCTGTACAATGACCTGCATGTTCGGAACAATGGCAACCGGCTGTTGCTGATGAATTAACTGATGTACCTTTTCGGTTCACGAGTGCATTTTTCAGGAGACTTCTGGGAGTCGGCGCTGAAGCTGCGGAGTTCGTGCTTTGTGCGACGCTTTCTGAGGGTCGCCCTGTGGTAAAAGACCGAGCCATGTGAGAAAACCCGGGTCAATGAGGTCTTTCTGGTGACTGCCGAGTCCATCGACGATGAACTGTGGTTTTCGTGGATAAATGTTGTTTTGGCATTCTGGCGGCGGCATAATGCACAGTGTACCAGTACGGGCTGTTGGATTGCCGAGACTCCTGTCTATTCCACTTTTCACATTGGACAGTGGGGAGCATTTTTTGTGATATTCACTAGCACAGGCATGGAGCATAATGGGGACCACTCGTTGCCTTGAAGTTGGAACCTCGACTAACTAACTAACTAACTAACTAAAGACCCAAACAACACCATATTCATCTTGACATTAACAGAACAATCGATTAAAGTGAATACTACACAAACGCATTTAATAAATTGAAATGTGAAGAAATAATTAGAATGTTGGAAAAATTAAATATTGTTTGTAAAGATCTGAGAATAAAAAACAATCCATGTCATCATTATCATCACATACAGCGCCACGTGGCGCAGGCATTCGTGCATATCCACATAACTAGGACCCTGGTGTTCTGAATGAATTATATTGTTAGTATTTTCCTGTTGCCACAGACTCAGTCTACCCAGCATCACGTCACTTGCTCTGCCTCTTTCTAACGATGAAGTTATCAATTTATTCTACATTGAACGTCTTTAATGTATCTTCCATCTGCTGTTATTCATCATTATCATCTTCCACTTTTGCGTCGTGTCGAGGAATAGTTGGCCCAGTTGCATTTGGGTTTACCGTGTTTCTTTGTGATTGCAATAACTTCTGTTTTACTATTATTCAGCCTCACGCGTTCTCTTTCTTATTGTTGTATGTAATATCAGACTCTGATCTCTAGACTACAATTACATCATAGGAAGATAATGTGGAGAGCTCCCATGACCTCCATATCCACACTGCTATATATTACTTCTGCCTATAACAATAATTTCTGACTCTTAGGACAAGCTAGTGCCCTTACATGCTCAGCTGCAGATATTATCCACTTAAACTTTAGACACTTGGTCAACAGAGTGACGTTTGCCATGCCGTTGTTTAATTTCCATCCTCTTCCTCGTTGATGTGCAGTTCAGATAATTTATCCCTCTAGTGATGATACAATGATGGCATCTATCAAAGCCTTCAGTAGTTTTAGAAGACAAACAAATACAAAAGGCAGATATAAGAAAAAGAAAACAAAATAGACACTTTTGAAGGTATTAAACAAATATCTACATCGAAACATTAATAATAATATCTATATTAGACATGACAAGAATGTCAGTTTGTGGAAATAATGAACACAATGCACTTTGCTGATGAAAAGTGTTTGAATTCTGAAAAGAAACACAGCTACAAGAATTGTGTTACAAAAGAAGAAGCAATGGTTGTGTATAAACCAGTGTCTTCCCGAATTCAACGACAAAGTAAATAGAACTATTCTGAAAATAACTTGTAAATAAGTTGCTTACTTTGATAATAGCAAACGGGAGACTATAAAAGAAATTAAATGTAGTATAGCCATAACACTTTTTACACCATTTTACACGATCACGATGATTTTCTGCTATATATTTTTCTCAGAAGTGAGAAAAAGAAATTGTAAGAACTAATCCTTATGTACGAAAGTAAATCATTGAACCTTAGCAGACTAGTGAAGAGTTACGTGGAAGATGCAGATATGTGGTTTTTATAGAAGAACGATGCAAACATTTTAGATATCTTTAAAGACGTTAACTCAAAAGAACTGGTTCCTAGGATCAGAAGAAGACAGTCCACATTCCCCGGCTTATCATGAGAATGGGAAAGCTGGAGTAAGTCATGACATCGAGAACGTTGGAGGGGAATAAAGGGAGACCAAGAGAAAAGATGATGGCTCGTTAAGCATCATGGCATGAAAGAATAGCGCTGCAGAAATGATTGGCAGGACACGAGGCAGAGGGCTTTTGAAAGGCGTGATAATAAAAGCCACACGGAGTGAAAAAAAGTAACACGTCTAAACGCCAAGATATGATCGGATAAGAAGGGTTATGAAAAGATACTGCCTAACACGGACTAGGGATAATGAATGAAATGGATAATTATACAGCATAGCAGAACTGGAATGCCTTAGTGCCGTATAGGGATCCATAAGCTTTCTAAATACTTGTTAGTCACACACTTCACAATACTGACGGACAACTCGCCTTTACTCGTCATCTAAGAAGAGAAGCCGAAAAATAATCGAATTGCGCGATGGGCCCTTCTCCCACAGCACTTTTCCTATTCAAACATATACACATCAAAGGAAAGGACAACATCCTAGCCGATCTCCTTACCAGGATGCCTAATGAAGCAGTCAAATAATTGACATACCTCGTCACCACATTTTAAATGAACTGTGATATTTTAGTTAAGCTATACGAACATCTACAGTGACAGTATACAGTTAAAACAGTGTTAATTAGATTTTTGTTGATGTTGTTACATTTCTACAAATACAATTGTTAATATAAACATTTTTTAGTAGTTATCAACATAAGTTATTGGTGATTACGTTACAGTTGTGAATTAATGAGTGATTAATATTAGACACAATATAATATACATATTTAATGACTTAAAAAGTCGAAAACGAAAGCTTAAAGTTATAAACTCTTTTGTTAAATTTTTCCAATTGATAAATTCCTTTGTTCCAAAATTTAAAACTATTTGAGAAATTAATCTAAATTTCCTACTTAACTTCAAATATAGATATGTTAACCATTGAAATGTAGATTAAAAGTGTGAATGAAAGGTGTACGAAAGACAGTATACATGTATTAAAATATTGGGATGAAAGACAAGGTGCAACATTTTACGCAATTTTGACTCAATGTTATGTATTGTGTACGTCATCTGCAACACATGTGAATTGTGCCATTTTAAATATTTAAATGTGACCATTACACCACACTATTAGACATATATCTAAGAATCAGAGTTCGGAAATCCATCTCATGAATTATAAATATACCATGATTCATGACCTGTGAGAACCAAACTAATGACACTTAGATAATATTACAACACACATTATAAACATACAAATATGTTTGTAATTATTACACACATCATCACAAATAGATGGCACGCATACGCCACACAAACAGATACATTACAGTCACTATTATAAGGATGACGGGAGATTATCCTACACTAACACAGTAACAAGGGACATAAGTATCTCTTAAAAAGAAACATGTGATATTACATAGATACACTGCCATCGAACGGAAGTTAAAAAGTGTTATATTAGTGAGTACACATATCTTGGACAATAGGTTGTATACAGTTTTACGGGGACCAGGGGAAGACTTCCCTTGATGAGCCTCTGTAAAAAGAGACCATTGTCCGTGGCACTATTTTGAGTGTCTGAGAAGGTTACAATTGAAGGTTTCCACCTACAATATAAGTTAACAGTTACTTCGGTCCGGATCAGTTCCCATTAGTAAGATAAGCGAGAGAATGAAAGACGTTGTCAACTAGCCAAGATGCGACCACTAACGAATCACCAGTTGGTTTCTACCTCAAAGTATATCAGACTGTTTACTAGCTATAGTACAGAGACATTGAAATTAGCAACATGGAGTGCCAGGACGTTAAACGACGACGAATAATAAGATAACATAAAACCAGAAATGGAAAGAGAAAAAAATAATATTTTAGGGATGTGCGAAACAAGATGGACAGGACCAGGCATCAAGATAGATGAAGATTTTAAGATTATTTATTCTAGAGGTGAAGATCGACAAAGAGGAGTGGCAATTATTTAGGACCGGAAAACATCAAAGTCTGTTTAAGGATATTCAGCCGTGTCGGACAGAGTTCTAATAGTTAAATTAAGTGGCAGATCTTTTAGCATAACTGTTATTCAAGTATATGCCCCAACAGGAGAATCCAGTGAAGATAGTGTAGAGGATTTTATAATGACACAGAGTCTGCTTTAAAAAAATGTAAAAATTTAGAAATAAACATCATAATAGAGGACTTCAATGCAAAAATATTAAATCAAGGTGATAGATACACAGTAGGAAACTATGGTGTAGGAGAGAGAAATTAAAAAGGATACAGGATCGTAGAGTGGGCAAAAGAACAGGAAATGATTATAGTAAACACCTGGTTTAACCAACACCCTAGAAGATTATGGACATGGAGGAGTCCTGATAGCAGGATTAGAAACCAGATTGACTACATTATGATTAGCAGAAAATTTAGAAACGAGTTAACAATAGCAAAAATAGTTCCCAATGCGGATTGTTTAGTGACCACAGATTACTTACAGGAAAATTGAGGATAAAGTTGAAGAAAGTCAAGTATATAACAGGAAACACTAAACAAAATTTGGGTACATTGAGTATTGACAAGGAAATACAAAACAAATTCAACATAGAAGTACAGAACAGATTTGATATATTGTCTGATCTAGAGATTCTATTTCAGGATGTAGATGATCAATGGGAAATGTTGACGAATTCAATCAGTTTTTCTGCAGAAACAACTATTCCAAAATTAAAGAAGGTGGGTCGTAAGAAATGGATGACTGAAGAAATTTTACACCTAATGGAAACAAGAAGACTCAACAAAAATAATTTTGCCAAATATTAAATTCACAGACAAGTCAGAATTTTATGTAAGGAGGCTAAAGAAGCTTGGCTGGAGGAAAAGTGCTTAGAAATTGAAAAACAACACAACAGTCAAAATACCAAATTAATGCACAAAAGAATTCAGGAGCTTACTTATAAAAGAACAAGTACATCAGCAGGCTGTCTAAAAACTAAAGATGGCAAAATCATAATAGAAAAAGATCAGATTCTACATGTATTGACAGATTATGTGAAATACCTTTATGACGATAACAGAGAGGAACAGTATGATATTAGATTTAATAATGAAGGACCGCCAATTTTGAAGATGGAGGTTCGAAATGTTCTTAAGCATATGAAAGATGGCATGGCCCCCGGTGCAGATAACATCACAACAGAAATGATTAAAGCTTTAGAAGAATTCTGAATAGATCAAGTCATCAGACTGTTGAACACATTATATGATACTGGTGATATACCTTATGTAACTCTGTATTTATTGCAATCCCAAAGAAATCAGCAGCCTTGGAATGTGATCAACATAGAACAATTAGTATAATGAGTCACATAATAAAGACTTTGCTACGAATTATCATGCAAAGAGTGAGAAAGAAATACAACCTGAAATAGGGGAAGACCAATGTGGGTTTGTAGAAGGAAAGGGTACAGTAAATGCTGTGTATATGCAGCGAACAGTTATTGAACGTGCTATAGAAATAAACAAGGATATACATCGTTGCTTTATTGACTACACAAAAGCTTTTGATAGAGTTAGACATCTCAACATGATGGATATGCTTGCAGATCTACAAATTGATGGGAAAGACATTTTTTTTTCGCATATCCTTGCCATTGTCACGCCACTTAAGAGAGTACACGGGATCACAGAGAAAGACGTTACACCCCTAGGCCAGGTGAGCTGGCGGAAAAGACATTAGACTTATAAAAAACATATATTGGAAACAACTAGCTCTCTAACACACTCATTGCCACAATCACTCGCTTTAGGAAAACACTAGTCTCATATATTCGGGTCACTCTCTTTCAAACAGTCACTAACGATGTCGTTCTGTCCTTCAACCGTATGTTGATGGTAGGCGTCCTACGTCGTACCGTCCAAGATTCAACTATCATGTCATTTAAAGGCATAGTCATGTGATTCTACCCCATGTCCTGCCTATACATGGGCATGTAGTCCTGTCTAATCTACCCGCACTCTACTCCTGTCTTATCTCTGTCTTCTGTTCTCCATGTCCTACCTTTGGGATCCTGACACATATATATGATAGATTGTCTTTATTGTGTGAATACATACTCAAGAAATGTTATTACATATATGTGGTTACAGTGGTAGACACGTTTATCTAAGTGATTACATGGGTTATGTAATGTTTCAGATTACACTACGGATTATTTAACATACGTCATCACAAATAAAAGAAAGGCTATATGTTACACGCTATTACACAGCATCCTAACATGATCGGACATCGTGATTACACATACATAGTAGCGTATCTGTTTTGAAGACAAGTTTATAATTGATGACGTTGCAGTGACTATTATTTTGAATGATTGTGTGTAACGTCATTGATCTTGTTTATTGTGACGGAATGTGGCTACTTTTACTGTCTGTGGCTATTGTGAGTGGTTCTGGCTTTTAAGATTCAATGGATTTATAGTGAGTAATTGTAGTTACTCTGACTGATTGTAATGAATGCAGTTATTATGAGTGAATGAGTTTATTTTGACAAATAATAGTCTTTTTGAATGTAGGTGGCTTGCTTGACTTGCTCTAATTGTATGTGCAATTGTTCTGACTGCATGTGGCTATTGAAAAAAATTATATAAGACGTCTCCCCCTTCTCCTTAGTCTTCTTCTTGCGATAGGATTTCTTATTATTACCCTGACTAGCAAGTCTTCGTTATGACCTGAAACTTTTGGAGTTTCTTTGGTGTTCAGTACAATTTGAATTAGTGGGACAATATAGCGCTCTAACTCCGTATATATAGTATAACAGAGCTGTAGAGGCGAATTGCAACTGAACTGAACTGAACTACACGAAGCCTGGCAGTTGTTGATACATGTCTTGTTTTATTTGAAATACTTCAAAATGCATAATTTTGACATACAAGTCTGGATGACACAAGACGTCCTGCCGGGCTGAGAAATTGGTCGTAACTAATCTCTCTCCAGCCTCCTCGTCAACGCGTGAGCGTCCCTAGCTACTTAACTACCGGGTGCTCACGGTGCATTAGTTAGTAAACCCATTTCCCTATTTGCACGCCACCTAAACCCTCTACCTCTGTTATATTTTCTCTCTACCCTCAATGAGACTTTTCCACGAAAAGTCTTAACTCAAAACTCACCCAACCTAAATCTCCGACCCCCGAGTTATGCTTCAAGACCATCCGCTAATTCTATATTCTTACCCCCCCCCCCCCCCCAAAAAAAAAAATCCTATACCAAGCTCTATTTCCCATTTACTTCTTCTTCAATTCTCAAGCAACCCGCTTACATGTCATACACGAGCTTAACAAGGCTCAACTCCTAACTACGAAAATCATATACCTCTAACCTGTAACATTCCTTACTCCCCAGTCCTTCTACTCCACTACTCTACTACTTATGTCTTATAGCCAACTGCTATGACCTCAAACAAATCTTACACTTCCTCCATTATTTATCGGGAACTTATACTTCTTCTTCATTCAGCATCAACATTACACCATCATTATTTCTTCTATATTCCAGCATCTTACTTTATAATACAATTCCCAAGCAAACCGCTTACACGTATGTCCATCAAAATCACTGGTATATAAACAAAAATTGAAGATTATCATGCGCTATGCAACATATCATCGTCTCTCAAACATCAACAAAACATACAGGATAGACAGAGATATGGTTGGTGAGCACCGAGAAGATAGTAAGAAGTAGTCACATTTATCCTCCCTTGCATTCACAAAACTTTATAAAATAAAGTTTAAAAAAAAAAAAAAACATCATATAATCCATGAAAATGATATGTACTTCAATTTTGTTCATAATAAATATTCTTGTTAAAAATTACGTCAATCTAAAACTCCATCTATATACTCTCAAGATTAAAACCTGTATCATTTGTGTTGCCAACAACAGCCACTAAAATAGTACTTTATGACTGTATTTTCCCAAACCTCAATGGCTCATGTTCAATCATGATTATACCATAAAAATAATATTGACAATGTTCATTTATTATGAACATACTTACTTCCCTTTGTAATTCATTTAATCCCCAGCTATTATATTATGTGCTGATATACACAGCTTTAATCTAAGACATCCCCCCACATGGCGTTCAGTCTATGTGTTCCTATTAACCATCCCTGGCATTCATCGTTCGTATGTAATTTAATCCTTGCCTATTATGATATGTGCTGTTATCTACAGCCCCATCTTTGGCCACCCTCAGTTAAACTAACCCCTCATATTCCAAACATGGGATTCAATCCATGTGTATTTCCATTATCGCTGACTAACGCATCACCCTTAAATATTATTTATAAGTGTTAACCACGTTTACTTCTTCTAAAAAAATCAGCAAGCTCAACTTCTAGTCACTATCGAAGCTCATGGCACTCACTCCATGTTTACCTAAACTTACTACTAATAAGGCGAATATGTCTCTCTTTATAGTCTAAAGTCGTATGCTAGTTTCAGAACGAAGGAATCAATAAGAAGTTCTAGACTTATTGATCTAAACTCAGAACCAAATAATAACAGTTTTTTAAACAAGTCTTAACAGTTGTCAACTTAATATCCTTAAACAAGTCAGAATACTAAAACTACAAATGATGAGTCATAAAAAAACCAAACATTTCAAAACAAGACGCTTCCCCCCCCCCCCACCCAAATTGACATACATGGTTTTTATCAACGACATAATATACATAATAAAACAAGCATCAATTTAAATTAAGACAAAATTGCCTAATGTCACCTAACATTACCGGTCTCTGTTATGGACCGGAACTTTATACGTAAAAGAAGGAAAACACAACAAGTCCTGTCCCAAAATTAAATGGTAATCATTTTACAGAACCAAGTCAATCAAAATAACATAACATACTATACATGATGCTTTGAAAGATCATATTCAATTAAAACCAATTGTCTTCTCGCCAAAGAAAAACTCAAAAAATCTTAACCAGGCTATCTACTATCCTGCTCTAATTATCACATTCATCTGTAATTTACAGCTACTGTATTTCATCAAACACAGTGGTATAAAATGATTTGTCGTCTAATATCAATATATAGGTCTCACATTTTAAACCATCCTTAAAAAAAAAAAATTCCTCACCTGCTATCTGCAGAATATTCTATCAATCTATTTGCTATAGTTTCATTTTTTCCAACAAAGCTAGACTTTTCTCTATAAGTGCCATCCCTATATCAAGGTCTTCATTTTCATGAAGAGAACTTAATGTCCTCACTCATACTATCATTTCCATCAGTTTCTGACTTTTCATCCATTTCTTGTTCTTCTGTATTTACATTACTGGCCTCTAATTATTTTCGTGTATATCTAATCTAATTTGTTTGTCTTGGTTCCTTAATGACCTTTCTAACAGTGGAATGTCCTCGTCACTTGATGAACCTTCTCTAATTCTTTTTTGTCTCTTAACTTCTCTTTCTTTTTGTCTATCTATTCTTCTTTTCACTGCTTGTCTTGTATTCTTATACGGGGCGTTCACTTCCTACATAGACTCAACGCTATCAGGTCTGTAGCCACTATACCTCTCATTTTCTTTACTCATAACAGTTTTTGGTATTGTCTCCGATTGTTCATCCATCGCCTCATATAATGGTGGTATTATTGTTTGTTCTGGTACAAGGCCCTTTCCAGTTTCCGGAGGTATCACATATTTAACTCGTCTGATGAGTTGTCCGTCTGAATAAAACCCTTCTGAATAGTTATTATCACTTTTCTTGTCTTCTTCATCTCGTCTCATGTGTTCCACGTGTGAACGAGCCAGGTGCCCCGTGATGTGGTTCTTAATCTTATATGAAACTGGGCCTAATCTTTCTAAAATATAATACCCTGGAACCCAATAACTATCAAATTTTGAATTTCTTCTATGTTTTTTATAGTATACCCTATCACCTATTTTAAATTCTTGCAGTTGTGTATTTTTATCTGCGTACTTTTTCTGCCATTCTCTAGCTTTAATTACGTTTCTTCTCAATGTTACGTGTGCTTTGTGCATTTCTTGTAAAATCATTTCCTAAAATTCTTCTCCCCTATATTTTCGTCGTGGCTTGAGTAAATTGTCAATTGGCAGTATGGGTTCTATTCCAAATACTAAATAGAATGGTGAAAAACCTGTACCCTCATTTTGATGTGTTCGTATCGCTCCCTGTGCAGGTGCTAAGTACAGATCCCAATCTTTATCATGTTCTTCTACATTTTTTGCTAGTATATTGTATAATGTTCTATGTTGTCTCTCATTTTTCGCTTTAGAGGAAGGTCTATAATAAGAAGTTTTTATGTGGACAATATTCAGATCTTGTAATAGTTTCTCAAACTTCCTGTTCACAAATTCTTTTCCATTATCTGTGAGGATTGTCTGTGGGCAACTACATCATGGTATATACTCTTGTAGAAAGATGTTAATAATGGAATCATCACTCTTATCCGGGACAGGATAAACTTATGGTCATAAACTATAGCAATCCACTATATGTAGTAGATATATATTCCCCGAGAGCGTCCTAGGATGCGGACCTGAGATATCTAAACTTATCTTTTGCATGGGAAATTGGGGAATATCAGTTTGCTGTAGTGGACATTTGATTACTCTCATGTTTCTTAATGTGCATTTTTCACTCTTAAACATATTTGACCAATAATACTTATTCTTAAGGGCTTTGCACAATTTGTCACGGCCAAGATGACCATTTTCATCATGATATGCATTCAAAATCTTGATTTCTAATTGTTTCGGAATGTATTTCCTCAATTCAGCTTCTTCACCTTTTTCATTCATATAATATAACTGCCCATCTTGCTGCAACTCTATAAAATTCTTTTTGAAAGTGTTTTCACCTGTTTCATTCAACTTGTGCTTAATTTCTATTACTCTTGGGTCCATTTCTTGTTCATTTTTCATATTAAAATGTAATAACTGTGGTTCTTCCGCTAATGGTTCAGAATCTTGTTCTGTTTGTGAACTTCCAAATTTTTCTCTATTTAATTTGGCAGAATCTAGTATGTTTACTTGCCAGTTTCGGTCATCTATCTCTGGTTCTCTCTCATCTTCAGTATTCTCAGATATCTCTGGATACGGGATTCTGGATAATAAATCAGCACAGGTGTTTTCCCTACCAGATTGGTATTCTACTTTTGCGTTATAACCTTGCAAATTCAGCGCCCATGTTTGTATTTTCCTATTCTGTACTGGAGCCTCTAGTAGAGATTTTAATGGCATGTGATCAGTTTTAATGATGAACTTGGCGTTATGTAAGTTATAATTTAATTTCTGTAGCGCATAGTGGATGGCGTAGGCTTCTTTTTCTACTGTCGACCACTTTTTTTTTAGACTTACTAAGTTTGTGTGACAGAAAGTAGATTGGTCTTTCGGTCCTAACTCCTGGTATTCCTGAGTTTTCTCCTTCATATGGTTGCGTTAAACATGCTCCTATGGCATTATCTGAAGCATCTGTATATAAAATCATTTGTTTGTCTAGATCTGGATGTGTCAATAATGGAACTACTGTTAAACTATTTTTCAAAAAATCAAATGCTTTCTGACAATCTTCATTCCATTTAAATCTTGCGTATTTGTAAGTCAGGTTAGTGATGGGTTCTGCTATTTGTGCGAAATTTGGAATGAACCGACGATAGTACCCACACATACCAATAAAAGCCCTAACTTCCCTCACGTTGGTCGGAGAAGGTAAATTTCTAATGACTTTCACTTTATCTTGATCTGGTTTAATTCCTTCTCTATCGATGATGTACCCCAAGTACTTAGTTTCTGTTTTTAGAAACTCACATTTACTCAGTTTCAGTTTAACATCGTGTAGTCTTAGCCTATCAAATACTACTTTTACGTTTTCCAGGTGGTCTTGTACGTCTCCTGATGTATAGATCATAATGCCATCTATGTATGCCAATGAGAACTTTTGCATGCCTTCTAATACTTGATTTATTAATAACATATAATGAGAAGGAGCTGTCCGTACGCCAAATGGCATTCGTAAAAATTCGTAAGACCCTGCGTGAGTACAGAAAGCACTTTTCTTCTGAGCATCAGGTGACATAGGGATACACCAAAATCCTGACCTTGCGTCTAACGTAGTAAAGAAGGTTGAACCATTAAGTAAGTCCAATATATCATCAATCACCGGCAATGGGTAAGCTACATTATTAGTAATTTTGTTTAGGGCCCTGTAGTCACAGCAAGAATCTGTGAGAACCGTCCTTTTTGGTGACAATTACAATCGGCGACGACCATTCTGACTTTGATCTTGTTATTATTCCTGCTTTTAGCATATCTTCTATAGCTTTTTCTACAATTTCTCTATTCCTTAAAGGAGTTCTATACGGTTTCAGACTAATTGGTGGGTGATTTCCAGTGTCTATTTCCATAGTAACTGTTTTAGTCTTCCCCAGTTCTAAGTCGTTAATCGCAAAAACGTCTTGGTTCTCTTTTACTAGTTTTTCTAATATTTCCTTATTCTCTGGTGAAGTTTTTAACTGTGATAATAGTTCTTGTTCTCTCTTCAAGAGTGACGTTGCTTTGTCTACCGAATGTATTTGGGATGGATGTTCTCTGAATGCATGGATCAATTCATCATTCTGTACATTACAACTTATTTTACGTCTATTTTTGATATTGATTCTTTTAATAGGGATTTCTGGATAATTATTTCTCGACATTTCTTCTCCTTCTGTTGTTAATATGTTGTTAGGATCATGTGCTACTTTGGCGATCACACACCCTCTATACAATTTAATCTCTTTCCCTGTGTTGTTAATAACCATCACTTGAAAGTTAAAGTGTTTATCTAATGTTATTATTCCATCTAGGACTTCTAAATCAGGTTCGTCTATTACTTCTTTTTCCAACTCTGTTATTGTCACTGTTTGTCCTATCGAAAAATAAGGATTCTTTTTTCATTTTTGCCTGCATCAGATTGACCGTTTGTGGTTTTAAGGTCATGGACGTTTTTACTCTGATCAGTGCCGATACGTGCATATCCTCCTCTAAATCCACATAAACATCTTGAAATCTCAACTTATGTAAATCAAAATAAATTCTGACACCATTTTTCAGTAAGAAATCTCTACCTAGGATCATGTTCCTATTTAAATCTTTGACTACATGGAAAAAAGTGTCTTACATTTATCCCTCCTAAGTTGAAGTTTATCATTGTTTGACCGACCACCTCTAAATTTTGTCCAGTAACAGAGTGAAGGGTGTCCTGATTCCTAAATATTCTGAAATTTTTTAATATGCGATATAAGAATTTTTTCTTGATCACGCTGACTTGGGCTCCCGAATCAATCAATGTTCTAATTCTAAATTTTCCTATTTCTATTATGCATTAACTGGGATCAGTCATATTCACTGAGAACTGTTTTATCTCTCCAAGTTGAGACCACCTTCTATATTCTCTATTTCTACTTGTCCTCCTATACTTGTCATTCGGGTAATCGACATATTCCTTAATTCTTAGGAACTTTTTATTTTCCCTCCTACCGCAGGTCCTACTCAGTAAGTGGGATGCCAGTTTGCCTGCGTTCCTGGCCTTGCAAAATTCCTCTGCATTTCTCCAAAATTTCTATTTGGTCTACTATTAACATTTCTATTCTGTGTACTAACCGGAGCACGTCGGTTGCTACAAAATCTATAACTGGGTCCCTTCTGTCCACAATTCCAACATACCATATTTGTACTACCTACTGTCTCACTTATAGGATTTCTCATGTGTCTACCTCTATCGTTAATACTTTCATTATTTCCCTGCAGTGTCTGTATTTCTCCCCGTCTTCTCGATCCATACCTTGCTTGTCCTATTTCCATAGGTTCCTCTATTCTGTCTTCTCTATGACTTCCTATTTCTCTTCCTACCCTTAATTTAAATCTCATTCTCAAACTTTCTTCTTGTATGGCTATATCCACAGCCTGCGATAACCTAGCTGGATTTTCCCTCATTAACTTAAATTTCAGTCCATCCGACTTTATTCCATCCACGAAAATTCCAACCAGCATCCTTTCTACCTCTTCCCCTTGTACATTCTGTCCTAGAAACGCCTCTTCAGCTAGATTAATTAGCCTATCACTATATAGCTGAACACTTTCACCATTGTCTTGTCTAGACTGTCTTAATACTGAAAATGCGTGTTGGGGATCTGTGATCTCTGCGTATTTATGTGCTAAATAATCTTTAAAATTTTCCCAAGTCTCATCTATTCCGGCTTCTAATTTTCTCCTAATATGGTCCGACACTGGCGTTACACTTGTCTGGTAAGCAAATTTTTTCTTCTCTTCATCTGTGGCTCCTACCAAAAATGCATGTTTCTCTATAGCTACAATCCATTTTTTGAAACATCTGGCCTGCCCACTGAATTTCTCAATATCAATACCTATGCTCTGCTGGTTCAAGGCTGTGTCCAAGTTAGATATGGCTCTACCTACTCCACCCAGAATCTGCGTCAAAGAAGCTTCATCTTGTGCCATTTTCTTATATCTGAAAATTAGGATAATTTACCCTCTAACCAATAATATTAATTAATAGTATATGTGTAACTTCTAATCAATAATAGTAATCAATAATTATATCAAAATCACATTTATAATGTTTAACTCTACTTCTACAGGAATTAGTTACTGTCTAATACTTTCCCTTGTAAATTGCTCACGCTTCTGATCCGTAAAGAATTCAGTTCCGAGTCCCGATCGTAGGTGTCTTGATATTTGGTCCCATCAACGATTAGAGATCAGCACATCTTCGAACTGTATGTTCGTGGACTGTGTAGGTGAACATCTAGGAAACATCCAGATAGGAAAATGACTGCTGATTCCATCAGAAATGAATTGGGTGTTTCGTGGGGAACTGGTGTGTTGACATTCTGGCGGCGGCATTATGCACAGTGTATCTGTGCGGGCTGTTGTTTGTCGAGACTCCTATCTTTTCCACTTTTCACATTGGGCAGTGAGGAGCGTTTTGTGTGATATTCACTGACACAGGAACGGAGCATAATGGGGACGACCCGTTGCTGTGAAGTTGGAACTGCGACTAACTAACTAACTAACTAACTAACTAACATCTTCGAGAGCGGTTTCACACGGATCAGCACTGAACAGGTGCGCGTTTGGACAATGGGCTTCACAACCCCCGTAAGGATCTCAAAGCTGATTTGACAATGCGGGTTTCACAACCACGTAAGGATATTAAAGCTGATTTGACAATGCGGGCTTCACAACCCCGTAAGGATATTAAGGCTAATTTGACAATGCGGGCTTCACAACCCCGTAAGGATATTAAGACTGATTTGACAATGCGGGCTTCACAACCCCGTAAGGATATTAAGGCTGATTTGACAATGCGGGTTTCACAACCCCGTAAGGATATTAAGGCTGATTTGACAATGCGGCTCTCATGAACAACAGAGCCCGGAGCTGACTTGATAACGGCTCTCACGATTTCTGCCTGGCGCGAAATTATGTCGAAATGCTTACACGCGCCATAGTTGATGTTTTTAGCCGTCTGTTCATTCACAGTTTGCAAGGGTGCATCATTGGATATGTAGCTCCAGTTAATTGAAGTGCCGCGACAACCAACTAGGGATCATGAGTCATTTAGGCAACATTTCGCTCTCTATCACAGAGCTGTAGAGGAGAATTGGAACTGAACTGAACTGAACTACACGAAGCCTGGCAGTTGCTGATACATGTCTTGTTTTATTTGAAATACTTCAAAATGCATAATTTCGACATACAAATCTGGATGACACAAGACGTCCTGCCGGGCTGAGAAATTGGTTGTAACTAATCTCTCTCCCGCCTCCACGTCAACGAGTGAGCGTCCCTAGCTACTTTACTACCGGGTGCTCACACGTGCATTAGTTAGTAAACCCATTTCCCCTTTTGCACGCCCCCTAAACCCTCTACCGAGCTACTCTGTTATAATAGGAGAACATGCTCGGCAGTTTCTTTGCTTAGTTAGAAAGTGCATGGTAATGTAGCGCCTTGGGTCAGTCTAAGCTTTCCATCGTGACTCGTCCTCGGGTCGCGGAAGTGTAGCGGCAAGACGATCGCCTGCCGTACCAATGGTCTTTGGTCCAGATTAGGGCAGTTTCGAATTTGGTTTTAATAGACCGAACCTAAAATGCGTAATAAGAAATGTCTTGGGAAGTAAAGGGTGTTGATAGCCACTGAGTTCCGTATGGTCTATAAACACATGCATCTCACTCCATATGTCCAATGTGACTTAGGCATGTTCAAATGTTAGCTTTACCTTTACTTACCTTCGGCGAAGTGTTAACGTGTTTCCATCGATCAATAGTGTACTAGCTGCCACTGGAGTTATAATCTACCTGTTCTTCTCAATATATTAAACTTCGTTATTTTCTTGCTCACATACTCCTTACATGTTTACAAATGTATCTTGTTTAATGTCGGGATGTATCTCAGTGCTAATTACTCGAAGTCGGTTGTAACTATAAACTATTTACAGTGATATATATATATATATATATTCTATCTGACCCGGCCCGGCTTCGAACAGTTCCTGGTGGGGAGCATCTCATTTAATTCATATAAGTAGTAATGTCAAAGTGCGGGATATGAATAAGTAGGACTAAAGACAGAAGTAAGGTAAGGACAGAGACAGGACATAGATAATTACCTTTAGAAGAGAATAGATAGAGAGGGACAGGACAAGGAGGTATAACTTAACTTAGTTATGAGACAGTACATAGACTAGGACACAGACGTGTCATAGCTAGGACACATCAGGGACCAAACACCAGGATAGGACAGGGGACGTTAGCCACGGGAAACTACCCGTAAACAGTAATACGACCCCAGGATAGCGAGTACTGGATGACTGGACTACGTGACAGGTGACGCAGCACGCAGTGCTGCTGACCACACGAGGACTTGAGGACCAGCAAGCCAAGTGAACCTGTAAACTGACTCAGACAGGACTTGACAGTCAGAGCGACCAGGCGTGTGCGACGTTCCTAGCCAATGTGTAGTTTAGAAAGGACGCAGTTAGACATAGCATGTGCGAAGAATGTATTTGAGTTATGAGTGCAATTAATGTATGCTCTAGAAGTGAGCAGTGAATAATTGTGTGGGCATTATCGCCGACAACAAATGTATGAACTGAACCGCATAGAATAAATATTGATTCGTTTTGCCATTTGTACAATCGTGTTTGTGATCGTGAGGTATGAATGAAGTGGCTAGCATGCCTGTATAGAATCTAGGTTGTTGACAAGCGGCCAAAGAGTGGTGTCAGAAGCTCTGGACGAACCTATGACCTACTGTGTGATTGTTTAACAGGTGAAAAGTGACAAAAGAGAGGTGTCACAAGTGTGAAAGAAGCCATGACCTACGACAGCAAGAGTAGTGTGGATGTTTAACATCGGTAGGAAAGAACTCATTGTTCATTGAGTGTGATAATATCAGAAGTTACGAAAGAACTCATTGCCTAGTTGACCAAAAGAGGGGAGAGCAAGAGTGCTTATGACAGAAAGAGTGATAAAGAAAGATTGCCTTTGAAAAAGTGTGTATAATTATGAAATATGATAAATACTAAATACAATGAATGTTAACATGTTTCACAGGAACGTTTCAGGTGACGCCTCACGCAAGTGAAGTCTACACGACAAAGACTAGACGACAACCGACACAACTATAGACATAATTTAATAATTTATTTTCGCATGTCAGCATCCTGTCGGAAAGAACGACGTGGCAAACATATTGTTTATTATCATATCAATACGTGTTTTTTTTGTTTTGTTTTGAAGGATATTAATTGTTGCTGCTCTACATATCTAAAACAGCTGAATAAATTATGGAGTGGGACAGACAGAACTACAAAAATTAGATTTTTAAGAGTATGCATCTTTCCCATTGCAACATACGCCTGTGAGACATGGACACTTACTAAACAAGCTGAACAGCGCATAAACGCCTTTGAATATAAGTGTTATAGACGAGTTCTAAAAATATATTGGGTAAAGAAAAGAACAAATGCATCCATACTTCAAGAGTTGAATATTGAAGAAGGTTGGCTATTAAAGACGATAAAACAAAGAAAATTGAAATATTTTGGTCACTTGAAACGTCACGAAAGTTGGAGAGAACAATACTGGAAGGGTATATGCATGGGAAGAGAGGAAGAGGAAGGCCACAGAGAAGATGGGTGCAGGATGTGGCGGATGATCTCCAGATGGGTGTATCAGACGCGGGACATCTTGATTATGATCGAGAGGTTTTCCGGAGGGTTGTTATGAGTGCGAGGTTCTGCAAAGGACATGCTACTGAATGAATAAATGCTCTATATAATAGAATGCAGAGTAGAAGCATTCAGAACAGCGTTAGAAACTGAGCAGAGAGAATACGACAACTCCCGTAAAAGCCCGGAAAAGCTGAAAGTATTCAGATAAGTATACAGATAGTTTTGATAATTACACGTTAGAATAGCATCTTCTATTTTTGAATGTTGTAAATGGTTACAAATATCATATTAAAAAGTATTTCTTAATTTTTGGTGTGGTGTGTAACTTAACTAACAAAAATGTCGACATTGAGGGAATGTATAAAAGCGGGTAAAGACCTAGGATTTAGTGGAGATAAATTAGAACAAAAACGAGTACAGATAATTCACAGATAGGGTAGCAGCGATTGAGAAGGAGGAAAGAGATAGGAAAGCAGCAATTGAGAAGGAGGAAAGAGACAGGAAAGCAGCAATTGTAAGAGAGGAACGAGCACAGGAACAACAGCATCAAAAAGACCTAGCAGAATTGGCTGAAGCTACCAAAATGAAAGAAATAGCTTTAAGAAAAAAACAACTGGAGATTGACGCACACACCCAGTTGAAGATGAAAGAGCTGGAAATTGAATCTCACGTACAGATTGCTACAACAAAATTAAAGAGTAAAGAGGAAGAGAATAAGTTTAGCAAGTACAAATGGATGGTCAAACACTTCTGCCAAGGAGACTCAATCTCTGCCTGGACTGAGAATGTGGTATTCCAGCTAAATTTCCAGGAAATACCACGAGAACATTGGGCGATGATCTACATGAAAAACCTCTCGGGGCAGCCCTTAAAGGTAATAGAATCTATTCCCCAAGAGTTAAGAAACGATTACGATTACGTTCAACAACGCAATATGCAACATTTTTTGTTGGATGCCCCAGGATACCAAATTCAGTTCTCCAAATTAAAACCAAAACCTAACGAAACATTTATTCATTATGTCTCTAACGTACAAACGTTGTACAATAAGTGGCTGAACGCTGCAAAGGTGAATAAAAGCTATGAGAATCTTAGGGACTTGATGATTATGGATAAAATCATCTCGACTGTCCCATCTCCCTTTGCCAAATTTTTGCAGCAAGCTGATGTAGAGTCGTTAGAACAGCCCGAAAAAAGGGGTTCCGCATATTTTTCATCCAATAGGGACATATTTAAGACTACCATAGAAGAGAGTAAGATAGTGGCTTTTGCAAAGAGTAAACCTCAACCATTTAAAATGAGAGACAAACAAACAAAAAACCAAGCCACCTCAATGACCTTATTGCAAATGTTTTTCATGATCAATTTGCAATGTGTGACAAGAACCCAGGTTATCCATCTCACCTGGAGATGATGGTAAAAAAAGCAAGAAAACAAAAGAGACACGTATAGACGCGCGGTCAAATGTTTTTTATGCAAGTCTTTTGGCCACTATAGTTCTAGATGTGTTGGACTTCAGAGATTGAGAGCTACTACTGCTGTACTTGTCAATACATCGTCTGAGAGTGAAAGCCAGCATGAGAGTGAGAATGAGGAAACGTTACAATAAAGAGAAAATGTGGTAGCTGCAAGTTATGTATTGAATTGTTATAGATGTGTGACATAGATCAGTTTCATGAAGACGGACTGCTAAAATGCGGGCACGCAGTACCGTTCTCCAGTGAGAACGCTAATGCGGCAGTTTCCTCCAGAGGCAAACTAGTATTCCACTACGGAATGGTGAATGGTAAGCCGTGCCAGCTTTTGATCGATAGCGAGATTATCTTGATCGGTCTTAGGAAGGATCTGGCTAAGGCAGAAGACTATACAGGCGGGTTCGTAAAATGCCGAACCTTTTCGGGAAACATAGAAAAATACCCCTTTAGCCAAAGCCCGTATAGACACTCCTTTCTTGTCCGGCACATTTACGTGCGCCATCTTGCATAACCCGTGTACTGATCTGATAATCGGGTGTCTGCCAGAAGTGAAGAATTGTACCGCCAAAGAAATACAAGCCTGGAGAGAAACCTCGTCCAATCATGCTAATGCGGTAACTAGGTCTGAAACAAATAAACAACAAGACGACCTGCAAAAAGAAATGTTACACCTAATATCACCGAGTGGTACAGTAAAGTACACCACCAAAGAAAATTGCATAGAGGCGCAACGCGCCTACCCAACAGTATCACCTTATTTTAGAATTGTAGGTGAGAAACCAAAAATGACCAAAAACACGTCATGGTATTTTAAATTAAACAATGGTATTCTGACTAGAACATACAAGAGAGATAACCACGAAATTCAGCAAACGGTACTACCGTTGAAAAATCGACAAATAGTCTTACGAATCGCAGACGATTCACCGTTTTCTGGCCATTTAGGTTATGATAAGACAAGAGCCAGAATTTTAGCTCACTTCTACTGGCAAAAATTTTGCAAAGATATAAAGAATTTTTGTCGTTCATGTAACATTTGTCAACAGTTAGTAAAAAAGGGTAAACATGTTACAGCAGAGGTCCAACCAACAACATTGGCCTCCAGACCTTTTGAGTGTGTGGTTGTAGATATAGCTGGACCACTAAACCATGTGTCTAACAAAGGAAATCGGTTCATTCTAACTCTGGTGGATCTCTGTTCAAGGTGGCCAGAAGCGGTGGCGCTAAAGTACATCAGTTCCAAAGATGTAGTCAACATTTCCGTACATCTGTTTTCCCATTTCAGATTTCCCCGTACCATCTTATCCGACCGAGAAACACAATTTATATCGGCTGCAACGCAAGCCCGTACTAAATTGCTAGGAATTAAACAGTGCTTTACTAGCCCATATCACCCAGCTGCCAACGGAATTGTAGAGAAGATTAACGGGGATCTTAAACACATGTTGGCAAAGGTAACAGCAGAAAACTCATCTTACTGGGATACACTGTTACCAACAGTGCTGTTTGCCTATCGAGAAGTCCCGCAATCAAGCACGGGCTTCTCACCATTTGAGCTAGTGTACGGGGCTAACCCACGAGGACCCCTCAACATCTACCACCAACTGTTAACCAACACCTCAGATATCCAACCACCGGTATCACCATACGAGGTAGTCACCGAGACACGCGATAAGATCATGAGAGCGTGCACCATAGCGAAAACATCTTTGGAACGAAAAGGACAGATGTACCGCCAACATGCCAACTAAGGTGCTAGAACCGTACACCATGAACCAGAACAAGAGGTATTACTCCTATTACCCGATAAAAGGGACTTACTTTTAACGTCATGGCAAGGGCCATTCAAAGTAGTGAGGAAGATATCAGATGTTGACTATGAAATATCAATCAAAAACAAATTGAAGATATTCCATTTCAACATGCTGAAACCGTATTATTCAAGACAAGAACATCAGACATAACACGAACACAGTGCAACCATAGCAACCAGTCAGACAGAAAACGTACTCAGTGCAACCACAATAGTTAATCAGACAGAGGACGATGACATCGAACTACCAGTACCGACAGTAGACACTACTACGACAATTGACTGTATACATCTAGAACCGAAATTGACAGACGGACAAAAACATTACTGACAGAATACAAAGAAATCTTCTCAGACATTTGAGGTAGGACAGATAGGATACAACACTCCATTCTTCTTTCCGACTATACTCCGATAAAATGTCGACCATATTCCTTCCCTCTGAACTATAGGGACAATCTCGATAAGGATATTCTTGATCTTGAAGCGAGTGGAATAATTCAGAAATCTTAATCGGAATACTCTTTTCCTATCGTTCTAGTGAAAAAGAAGAATTCCACTATCAGACTCTGCGTCGATTATAGAAAGCTAAACTCTATCACGAAAACAGACGCAGAACCAATCCCTTCCCGTGACGATCTAATCTTAAACATGGCAACATCTACCATCTTTTCAAAGCTGGACCTAACTAAAGGCTATTGACAAATTCCTATGCATAGAGATTCCATCCATCTTACTGTCTTTGCAACACCGTTAGGTCTATACGAGTGGCGTTTTCTTCCTTTCGGCCAACGCAATGCGCCTGCAACTTTTGTCTGTATTACTAGGGATCTTATGCATGGAGTAACAAATACCCAGACGTATATAGACGAAATCTGTGTACATACAACATACTGGACAACACACTTATAAAAATGAGACAAGTCTTTGAAAGAATTAAGTTCTTTGGACTTACAGTCAAACCAACTAAAGTTGAGTTGAGACTGGAGGAAATAGACATCCTAGGCCATACAATATCTAAAGGCAAAGTGAAAACTGATGACAAAATTGTGACCAACATTTTGAACCTCACTATGCCAAATAGAAAAAAAGCAAGTGAGAAGTTTGCTTGGTTTGGTAAACTAGTATAACAAATTTATTCCCAATTTAGCAGAAATCACCAGTGTTTTTTCCAACTTATTGAAATCTAATGTCAAAATTGATGTACAAGATGCTATTTTAATCAGTGCAATGTCAAAACTTAAGCATCTTTTTAGCAATGTTCCGATCCTTCGGTTACCTAACCCAAATTTACAATATTTTCTCAGGACGGAGCCAGTGCAGTAACCATAGCCGGCGTATTGTGTCTGAAATAAGATGGAATTCTCCACCCAATCATGTATGTAAGTTGCAAGCTTATTCCAACTGAGGCTACGAACGATGTCTCTTAATTAGAGGCTTTAGCTATGTGTACTGTGTCCGTAAATTACATAGATTCCTGGCAGGAACGCACTTTGTCGTCGAAACTGACAACTCCCTCTCCCTGTCATGGAGACAGGAGTTCCGAAGAACAATAGTTGGTCCCTAATACTTCAAAATTACTCATTCACTATCAGACATATTAGAGGTAGCAGAAACACACTAGCCGACATTCTTACGAGACCCTTGACCTTTGATGTGCAACAGAATGACGACGCAACACAATCATCGTCATTGACACCAACAGCAAAGTCAGACAGGTTCGTCACTGTGAGTGAAATTATGTAGATATATTCCTGAAAACCATCGTCTATAACCACTACATAATTTGACAAAGAGTAATAGAACAGTGTAAATATACTTCTTGAGGAACATCGCGTTGAACATCGAACTATGTAAATATAAACTGTGGTTAGAATGTAGATATTCAAGAAAGGAAGACGGGACAGCATCACCATACCTAGAGCGACGACCAACTTAGCTTAGGTATTAGAATAGGGTAAAATGTATATATTTATGATGTATGATACAATTTTTATCGAAGATTCACTATAAGATGTATTTTCCGTATGTTTAGTTTAGAGATAGAATGACATAACAACCTTTCTTGTCATTACGGTAGCAATTTTTCTTTCCGCGTTTCCATCCTGTTTCAGGATATTGCGGTCAACACCAGCATCTTTCAGCTGTATGTTGATTCCTAGGCTAGATTACGCTCATCAGCACGCCACGACTTTCTGAGCGACCGGCTGCATATTCTCATAAGTCACTAGCGTGACTCGAACCACTTCTAATTCTCGTCCGCTCACGTCGACCACGAGAGTATTCGGGATTAACGGAGGAAGCTGCTAACCTCTCGGCCAGGAAGCCGGCTATTACGATAGCAATAACCAAGTTATTTACTTACTAATAGATACAGTGATTTTTTTTTTTTTCGCGTTTCCATCCTGTTACAGGATATTGCGGTCAACACCAGCATCTTTCAGCTGTATGTTGATTCCTAGGCTAGATTACGCTCATCGGCACGCCACGACTTTCTGAGCGACCGGCTCCATACTCTCATATGTCACTTTTGCGATTCGAACCACTGTTAATTCTCGTCGCGTCACGTGACGAGAGTATTCGGGGTTAGCGGAGAAAGCTGCAAACCTCTCGGCCACGGAGCCGAGATACAGTGATAGTTAACTATAATATATTTAGAATAACTTAGTTTAATTAGAAGATAGATTAGTTTTAAATTACAACTTACTTAGAAATCATTACCATCGTTAACTATAGTTTAGATTAACGGAACCAACACATTTCACTTCATTTTGTTTATTTACTTAGATTATCTTCCCTTAGTTAGTAAATCTCAGCACACCAAATTGGAGTATAGCATTTAGATAGAATAGTTAGCATACTTAGGATTGTCGTAAGCAAGCCATTAAACAAGTAAATACTGTAGATAATATGGACAGTACTATTATTCGGCTCTATGAATGTTTAGAATGACTCAAAAGTTTCTCTTTTATTTCCAATGTTATTTTATTTTCTTATTTTAATGACATAACTAATTTGAAACGTGTGATGTGTGAATGTAGTGAGCAAAAGACGAATGAAAGAGATAATAAATGTATTAAATATAGTATGAGTGTATAATGGTGCGTTTTTTCAGCACCCATGAGTTTTTATGAATTGTCTGCGCCTGGTGTGTTACACATGTGCTTGTTCTGTGTGTTGTTGCCACTATTACATGACAGCAATGGGAATATTTTCCAGCATCCCAATTCGGCAGCGCATATCACAAATTAAGCATACGCATTCATTTGTGACCTGCATAAACCAACCTGCGATGCTTGAAATCTTAAATCACATAAATTATAAACATACACCTATGTTTCTGATTTAAGCATACACTAAAAATAAAGAAACACGCAAACAACCAGATACACAAACATATAAAAATGCAGACAGCAGTATTATGAAAGGGGGGAAAACTCATGTGCAGGGGACACTACAGACTTAGTAAATTTTGAAAACACAATGAAAGGTTTATCTACAAACGGAAGTTAGATAGGTGGACATCAGCAAACACACAACATGTAAGTGTTGGAGGAACATTACACGGGAGCCATGAATTTTATTCATGTATTGTTCCCGTAATAGGAACAATTTATTCGGGATGTCGATACATCGACATTTTGAAAAGCAGTGTGATAAACATATTGGCGTTGGTTCGATACAGCTTCCACATGTGTAATGTAAATGAGTGTTGACTCTTGCCAACCTTACAGTTGTGCGACACTGATTATAAGAAAGTAGATGAATACAACAGTGTGACATCAGACCTCTTTTTAGGTCAGTGGTCATCTCAAGGACATGACTAGTTAACCCTAGCCAGCACTTTGACAAAATTAGACCCAACGAATAATTTTTAGTACGACTATATTGCTTCACACCTAGTAACTTGAATTTGGTGACGCAATACGGGGTGGGGGGGGAGGGACGAGAGCGTGTCAAAGTGCGGGATATGAATAAGTAGGACTAACGACAGAAGTAAGGTAAGGACAGAGACAGGACGTAGATAAGTACCTTTAGAAGAGAATAGATAGAGAGGGACAGGACAAGGAGGTATAACTTAAAGTAGTTATGAGACAGGACATAGACTAGGACACAGACGTGTCATAGCTAGGACACATCAGGGACCCACCACCAGGATAGGAAAGGGGACGTTAGCCACGGGAAACTACCCGTAAACAGTAATACGACCCCAGGATAGCGAGTACTGGATGACTGGACTACGTAACAGGTGACGCAGCACGCAGTGCTGCTGACCGCACGAGGACTTGAGGACCAGCAAGCCAAGTGAACCTGTAAACTGACTCAGACCGGACTTGACAGTCAGAGCGACCAGGCGTGTGCGACGTTCTTAGCCAATGTGTAGTTTAGAAAGGACGCAGTTAAACATAGCTAGTGCGAAGAATGCATTTGAGTTATGAGTGCGATTAATGTATGCTCTAGAAGCGAGCAGTGAATAATTGTGTGGGCATTATCGCCGACAGCAAATGTATGAGATGAACCGCATAGAATAAATATTGATTCGTTATGCCATTTTTACAATCGTGTTTGTGATCGTGAGGTATGAATGAAGTGGCCAGCATGCCTGTATAGAATCTAGGTTGTTGACAGGTCATATAAGCTCCCGTTCACGTTCCCGACAATTTATCTGTCTTTCTGACTGTCAGTCTATCTGTCTGTCTGTCTATCTGTCTGTCTGTCTGAACCGGCCCGGCTTCGCACAGCCCCTGATGGGGAGCATCTCATTTAATTCATATAAGTAGTCATATAAGTTCCCGTCCCAGACTATCTATCTATCTATCTATCTATCTATCTATCTATCTATCTATCTATCTATCTATCTATCTATCTATCTATCTATCTATCTATCTATCTATCTATCTGTCTGTCTATCTGTCTATCTGTCCGTCTGTCTGTCTGTCTGTCTGTCTGTCTGTCTGCCTCGGCCCGGCTTCGCCCAGCCTCCGGTGGGGAGCATCTCATTTAATTCATATAAATAGTCATATAAGCTCCCGTTCCCGTTCCCACTATCTGTCTGTCTGTCTGTCTATTATTAGAAAGAGCACTTGAAAGATCTTTACATCTTCCCCCAACAATTAACTTGGGTAAATGGAGCGTCTCATTTAATTCATATTCGGCCCTGCTCTCGTTCCCAAAAAAGACTACCCGGCCCGCTTCGCTCAGCCCCTTGCGGGGAGCGTCTCATTTAATTCATATTCGGCCCCTGCTCCGGTTCCCGTTCCCATATAATAAGCCCGGCCCTGCTTCGCCAAGCTCTTGGCAGGGAGCGTCTCATGTAATTCATATAAGTAGTCATATAAGCTTCAGTTCCCGTTCTCGGAAATATGGCGAACAGATTGGAAGAGAACAATCTTCATCACAATAACTAACCAGGGAGAAGGGGAGGAGGAGGGAGGGGAGGAGTATGGAGGCGGAGTAGGAGGGAAGGATGAGGAGGAGGGAGGAGAGGGGTGGAGGAGGGGGAGGAGAGGAAGAAGCAGGGGAGGAGGGATGAGGAAGGGGAGGAGAGTGGAGGATGGAGAGGAGGGAGGAGGAGAGGGGAGAGGAGGAGGGGAGGAGGAAAGAAGGAGGAGGGGTGGAGGGGAAGGTGGAGGAGGGGAAGGAGGAGAAGGAGAGGAGGAGGAGGGTGAGGGAGGTGGAGGAGGGAGGAGCAGGAGCAGGAGTAGGAGGGAAGACGAGGGGGAGGAGAAGGAGAGAAGGAGGAGGGGAGTAGGAGGAGGAGGAGGCAGGGAGGAGTGGAAGAGGAGGATATGGGAAGAGGAGGGTGGAGGGGAGGAGGATGAGGAGGAGGGGAAGGTGGAGCAGGAGGAGGGGGAGATGGAGCAGGAGACGGAGGGATATGGGAGGGGAGTAGCGAAGGAGGGGGGATGATGAGGAAGGGGAGGTGGAGGAGGATGAGGGGGAGGAGGAAAAAGAGAGGAGGGAGGGGACACAAGCTGACAGCTGACGTAATCTTGA